>OY982574.1:16916315-17516315 GCA_963859945.1 Euplagia quadripunctaria | reverse complement strand
TTAAATATTAGACTATTTTTATATGATGATCATATTT
The DNA here is from genome assembly GCA_963859945.1 of Euplagia quadripunctaria. Taxonomy (NCBI): domain Eukaryota; kingdom Metazoa; phylum Arthropoda; class Insecta; order Lepidoptera; family Erebidae; genus Euplagia; species Euplagia quadripunctaria. The sequence continues at coordinate 17,516,278 of OY982574.1, read as the reverse complement.
TTCATTTGTATTCTTTAAAACTACCTCAATTTGTTTTTATCAAGTTTAGGCTGCCTGGTAGAAAGTGCTTAAAGCATTATGGTCAGCCATTTACTGTGCAGAACTAAAAAACACCTTATGGGTTCTGAATTAGAGCATCTGAATGTTAAATTATATAAATCCAATCTATCCCAAAAGATTTCATAATTCCCCAATGATGTTCTAGTGTTAATTCTTAGTATATGCATGTGTGTACATGTTAGATGATGCTAAAAATGTCCCAAGATTCTGTTGCACAGAACCAATAATGTAATTAATAATCAATACTATTAAGTTTTAGCAAAATGTTCTTTTTTATAATTCAATTTTGATATTACCATTAATTTTATGTTTTTATTAAACTAAATATCATTAAATTAATAGCTATTTTATAAACATTTGCCTGTTAGATAACCAAACCCGGAGAATCTAAACAATCTGAATTAGTGACTGATAATAACCACTTTTGTGGTCAATTATACAGTTCAATACATTTTGCATTTTTAATCATTAATGTATCTAATTATGTAAACATTATAATATAATATTGTTAGATATGTCAAAAGAACTTAATGTTTTTAATAAACTAATTAAACTTAACCTACTAATTTGTTAGCCAAATGTTGGGTATCTCTGGATCTCTTCGAGACCGGGTAGACCAACCAACACTCTTTGTACTGATGCTTGTTGCTCCTGGTACTGAAAAAGTTTATAAACACTACTAATTGCTTGTCTTCAGGCAGGCCATGTTTGTTTGCGATCTTAATGGTATAAAAAAACCTTTAAGTAATGTAAGATATTTATCAGTTACCACACGATTTGTGTTGAAATATTATTGAACTAATTATTATTATCTATTAGCAATCCAACTGAATAAAATCTTTTTATAATAGGAATTTTGAACTAAAATCCATCTATGACCTCTGATCGGAACAATAAAATAATTAAAATTTTTCCTTTAGTTTTCTTTTATTTATTAAAAGCTATTATTTTAGAAGTATTAAAAATCTTTTGCCAAAGCCCAAAACGTTACGGCACTAATGATGTTAAAACACAAAATACACTCATAGTTGAGTTAAAGTGCCAGAAACTCATAGTAGTTACAAGATCTTAGCAAACTAATTTGTTTAATTCTTTTCTATTAACAACTAGCTGAACGCGACTTCGTTCGCGTGATAATTAAAATGTATCCCACGGGAACCGTAAATTTTTCCGGGATAAAAAGTAGCCTATGTCCTTCCCTAGGATATAATCTATCACCTTGCTAAATTTCATTACGATCCGTTTAGCCGTTTAGTCGTGAAAAGTAACAAACAAACAAACAGAGTTACTTTCGTATTTATAGTATTACTAGTCGTCCCCGCAGTTTCATCTGCCTTTATGGTCACTGCTCCGCTCCTATTGGTTGTAGCGTGATGTTATATAGCCTATAGCCTTCCTCGATAAATGGGCTATCCAACACTAAAAAAAATTTTCAATTAGAACCAGTAGTTCTTGAGATTAGCGCGTTCATTCGGCTTTATAATAACTAACGTAATTTCAAGACCAAAAGTTAGTGACACTATCCATACTATATAGTGTCACTAACTTTCCCAAAATTACGTTTTCGGAAACCTAGTTTATTTGAAAGTAAGTAAAGATGATAATTTTTTGACCCGAGCGGTTTCAAATAAATATCGCCTAGACTGAATTATATTCATCCGTGAGTGTGAGTGAAGCTACATTGCTGCCTACATCTCCTTTAGTAACTCAGGTGTGATAGTTAATATTACTATCAAAGCCCTTAGGGAACATACAAGATTTCTTATCTTCGTAGTATAATCAAATCGCCAGTGTCGTTGCCCTCATCTCTCGTTATCATGTTTGTACTCCGCTAGTAATATTACATAAGGGTCAAAATACATAGACAGGCGTAAGTACTACTGCGCGCTTAGACGAGCTCTTTTCTATTTTTTTGTTATGTCACGTAAAAATTTCGTTCATAAAATAGCTTTTGTACTGAGTTTATAGACTACTCTTTAGTGATTCCATTGATTTATACTACCATAATAAAACAAAAATGAGTAAAAAAGAAAAAATTGGTTGCCTGTAAAGTCGGTATACGGGCGAAAGTTTTACGTGACAACGACTTTGAGTGGTAAAATAATTTTAATGTGAATATTCATTCGTATAGTAGGAAGAAGGATGAAATAATAGTAACAATTTAAAACATTTATTTATACAAAGAATTATATTTAAAACGCGTGCCTCTCACTCGCTCTCATTGTGAGCGCATAACGTGAGCGGAGCGTAACGCAGTTTCTTGAAGTGTCACCCGGCAAACCAATTTATAAGACGTTGTCACGTCAAAAAGATGTAGTTACATTTTGTGTATTTCGTCATATTATGAAAATTGCAATACGTTCTTGAGATATACAAAACGGATCACTATTTTTTGGTTATCATTACAGCATAGCTGATTAGATGCAAAGATGGAATTGCACCAACTAAAACCACACTAGGTATGCTCCATCACGGTAACATGTGGTTGCGACCGAGGACGCAGACAATATCGGAATAACTCCGTGTGAATTGACCCTAACAATCTCCAACCTTGAATTTGCTTCGCACGTTACGTTGGTCCCAATCATCTTTAGTACAATCATTTATCATAATGTTGGCCCGTTGCTTGGTTGGCCGGATATTTGGGCTCGCTTGTATTAAGTAGATGTATTCTACGTGCTTTGAATGGTTCAACAAATTGCTTATCTTTATGTTTTAATGCAATTACTTAAGTGTTCCGATTTGAGAACCCGTTTTCTGTAAGTGTTTTTGTTAATTAAGATTTGTTTATGGTTACGGTAACAGTATTTCGTAGCGAGTTGTTGAGAAAATTAGATTTTATGTAGATGTCAAGAAACTTCTTTTCTGTGTAGAAACCCGGCAGTACCTACCCCGCCGAGGCTACGAGGAAGTCGTTAGATGTAGGAATCGTGCCTAATTAATTATGATAAAATAAATTACTCTCAAGTCAAATCAGTATCTTTTTACCAAACTTTAAAACGCTAGGTTCGGTAAAATTTTGTACGAAATACCAACGTCACGCCTTAGTTTTGTCAAATCATTCACTTTCAATGTTGATGTGTCGATTATAAAGTAAATAATCACACGTAGTGACTGAGCACCCACCCTTGGCCACCTGTATTCTGGTCATTTCTGGAAATAGTCCGATTCTTCTCAGTCGTTCGAGTGACGGACTTTCTTTCCCGGCACACCCAAGTCATCATTTGTAAGTTTCTAGAATTCCTGGCTAACCGAAACTAAGTTAGTTTCGGTTAGCCAGGAATTCTAGAAACTGTTCCTAAATTTTAAATGTTCTGTGTTCATATAAAAATATCAATTGGCGCCTAGATAAGGGAAGCAGCTCGTCTTAACAAGTACCGTTCCCGGACTCCCTTCTATATATAAGCGCAGTATGGTGCGGCAACTAAGATTATAATAGTAATTTTTTATGTAGTAGGTGTGTACCATTCTGTAGCTTTTCTTTATAAAATCGCGTTTATGCAGTTATACTACTATTTTTATACAAATACCTGCGTATTCGACTCTTACTCAGACGGACATGATAGGTACGATACACCCACAAAGGCTCCAATCGCGGCTACTACCGCATCAACGGCGAGTAAAGGCATTCTAAGATCAAACGAAATTTCTTAGTAAACTGTTGTCCATATGATTGGTTACCTTGGCATTGAAGCTAGTTTCTAACCTGTTTTAGGTTGACAACGAGCTTATGTTGGCAAGTCCACAATAACTACACCAAATATCACTCACAAAACAGTTGTTTAGCCTTATTAAGTAACAAAAGTAAGTAATATCAAAATGTTAAACTAATATTATTTTTATTAACTGTATATCCTTTTTTAACCGACGAAAAAAAGGAGGTTCTCAATTCGACCGTACATAATTTTTTTTTTTTTATGTTTGTTCAGCCCTCTCTCCGTTATTTATGAACCGATTTTGATTATTCTTTTTTTGTTAGATAGGGTATACCTTAAGGTATTTTGCGTTCAGAAATCATCACATCATGTAGCTGAGCTGATGATAAAAAAAAAAACATCAAAAACAACCAACTGTATGTAGGTATAATTAATCTAATTTGGCGCCGACTCAAAATAAGATTATAAAAATTTTATGGTTATTTATTTTTTGCTTTTTAGTTCTTTTCGTCGGTTTAATTTTTTGTTACAAAGATTTTTATTGTGTTAATAAAGATTATTATTAAACAGACTTTAGAAGTAGGTAACTTTAACATCTGCAATGTTAGTACGGATCAATAAGGATGACTTCTACATTTGTACCATAAACGAGATACCTATGGTAATAGGTATTACCATGGAATTGCAGCGTCCACAGATGCTCAACATTATTATTTTGTGTCGTTAAATGGAATCCTGTATTCCCTTATTTGAGTTTAACTTTTCTATATATGCCACTAATGTTACTTAAATAGCTTAATCTTATTAAGTTTGTGTATTCCAACAATTTTAATGGAAATCGTATTGAAATTAACCACTACAGAGAACTGGAGATAAAACTGAACTGGTTTAAGACTCGCTATGTCTATTTCTTCAACTTAATGTCGAAATCACAAAAAAGTTCACTGTGTGACCGGTCTTGACTACATTGTTTCACAGAGCCGAAGGATAAATTTAAGCAGTGTCTAACTTCATCCTCTCTAGCGATGTTTCCTTCTAAAAATAATTAAATAAAACGTTTTACAGTTTTCAACATTAAGTCATCTTGAAAATTCCCTTTCCGTGTCTATTAAAAAATGTTCAAAGTTAATGCTCTGTGATCCAACAAAGGAGTCCTATAACTTTAAAGTTGAAGACGCCGCCACCGCCGCCGCTGTTTAAAACACATTTGGCGGCAGGTTGGCAGACAGACAAATCTGTAATCATGATCCTGTCCTATGATAGCTTCGGATCTATTCTTGGTAGCTGTAAAGCCAGGGTAAATTAGATTTGAGCCGAATGAATCCGCAGATTTGTTCGCTTTGTTTTTTCACCATCCTAATATAATAAGTAATCTTAATCTAAGTCGTGCTAATGCGATTATCCTACGATTCTCCTTAAGCATAGCATATTTAGTGTTCACCCAGTCGTCGAAATCTGACCATAATCATTACATATTGAAAATTTTAGAAAAACATATATTACCTATAATTATAGGTATATATGTTTTTCTTATATAATTATAATTATGAATTTACATAAGGCCACGTTCAGATGACGGGCGTTGGACGCGCGTTTTGCTACCGCGCGTTGACGCGCGTTAACAAGAACACTCATTTTGTTCAAGTCGTTCACATGCCACTGCGCATTTTGATCCGACGCTTGCTTGACGCGGCGTCAACGCCCATGGCGGTGGCGCTCTCTTTGAGATCATTGGTTCTCTGTACATTCGTTCACATGAGCGCGCGTTTTCAACGCGTCGACAAGTGATTGTAATAAACGGATTCGGCCATTTAAATAAAAGTCCGTATATCATTTTTCACAAACCATGATTTCGGTGACACAAAATTTGATGCAGTTTATTAAAATAAAAATATATACTTTTATTTTTATTTCACATAAAAATTTAAAATATTAATTCAAAACTCACTAATATGTAGATGAAAAATCAATCTATCTGTATATATTATGTATATGTAAAAATTCAGCTTCCTTATGTTTCTTGCCGCAAATCTCGGAAAGTGTTTGATGAATTGTCTTCCAATCTTTATTTTTTTATTCCGAAGTTTCAATAGAAACATACATTTTCAACTGATTGAAAACGAAAAATACTGAGTATTTCAGGTTGATTTCTAATAGTTACATTTGTGAAATTTTACTAAGCCTTTACTGAATTTAATTTGTGTGTAGTTTAAGTTAAGGATATTAAGTTATAAAGTGGCTTTCAGTAAGTCTGGATGTTAAAATGGATTAACCCAGTATTGCCGTCTCTTCTTGTGTTGCTGTTTCTGACGTCGATATAAAATCACCAAACATAAGGCTGTTTAACATCCATCTTCAACGAATACAGAATTCGAACTGAACTGCGACAACGCGCATTCAACGCCCGTGAAACGCTCGCCATGTGAACACTATACGAGCGGTGGCCCACGCCCATCATCTGAACGCACTCTAAATATTTCGAACATTTTTGTCCACTCTTATGCATAGGAATAATAGTAATACTAATAGGTATAGTTTCATATTTTCGAAATTCTCTTTGTCGCTAGGTATGCACAACTATCCTCGATATTCATTTAGTTGATCTCAAGGGATGTCTTGCGATTTTTACAATGGATAAAAATATCAAACAAAGAATCTGTCATAAATTTTGCATTGCAAATACAATTTCTTATGACGAAGCGCTCAAAATGCTACATAAGGCTTACGGTGAAATGTCTTTATAAAACCACGTGCATATGAGTGGTACATTTAAAAGCGGTCGAGATATGGAGCCTCGTACCAGTCGGCCATCAACGTTCTCAACATAACTTGGTGACAGAAATACGTCGTTTAAGTCTGACTATCGTTTAAGTCTAATTTTTAACAATAGTTTGGGAATGAAACACGTTGCCACGTCCACTAGTGCCTAAAGGTTTGAATATTCTGCAAAAATTCTATCGCATTAAGGTTGGTGAAAACAATTCAATTACGCGACCCCACATGCAGGTATGGCTCTAGCTAACGTTTTTCTTTTTCCAAAACTCAAAACACCACTTCGAGATAGCTGTTTTCAGCCGTTAGACGACAAATAAATGGGACCAAACCTTCGAAGTACCTATACCTACTCTATCCAATAAAAAAGAATCATCAAAATCAGACTACCCAGTAAAAAGTTTGCGTGGTCAAACATAAAAAAAACCACACGGGTTGACTTGGGAACCTCCTCCGTTTTTTCGTCGGTTAAAAAGTGAATTTACGGCGAGTACCTATGTCGATTCCAAAAAATGCGTTTAAAAGTGTTTTGATGATTGCATTTTACACAAGTAAGTTTAGTGTACTATTTCATAACAAGGCTACTTTGAAGGCTAAACAATAAATTTCGATGAATAATACATAAGTAGTTCCTAGGAGACCGGTAGCTTTTTGTAAAATCGTAAATTTCTTTTTGTACATTTTTTTTTGTAAAATTGCTTTTTTTTACAGGAAATACAACTATGCAGTTAAAATACTAAACTGTATCTGTATATATACAAAAGTGTGTATATAAACTGGGTATATATACAAAATTTCATCAAAATCCTTAGAGCCGTTTCCGAGATACCCTAAATATAAATACATACATAAATAAATACACACATACAAGAATTGCTCGTTTAAAGTAATAAGATTTTATTGACCGATTCCCGGTACTTTCACGACATAGATAGATAGATAGATAGATAACACTATTTGTACACATAGTAGTCAAGGCGAATGCCTATTTCATTTAATACGATGTACCTATAATAAAATTTAAAAAATAATGTGTTTTAATAATAAAACTAGTAACTATCCATTTTATTCGTTACTACACACAGGATATCCGGATATCATGCCTAAAGTTCGTTAATATCTACTTAGCAAAACAAACAGAGGACAGAAAGATCAGTCAGTTTGTAGTATTACCTGGACACTTTTCCGGGAGTTTTGAAAATTGGTGATTTTATAGATTTTTAGTAGCTTCTATCTATATTGTTAATTTATTTATTTGATTAATGACCTCGATTTTAATAACAATTTTTACGACACTTGATAAATCATTAATAGCACTTGACATTGTATTAACTGGATATCTCAATAAATAAATTACAATAATTATTGCAAAATACAATATATGCTGTGGAGTTTAGATAGACTATGAATATGATATAACTTGTAATACAAACAGAATGGAATTAACAATGAATGTATAGGTATATTCTTTTTGCATGTCTTAAGGTAAAATATGGCTGAACATTGTTCTCTATTCGACACCATGTATATGCATTGTATATATATACCCATATTTGCAAAATAAATGTATCGTTATCTTCATTTTGACCTGCTTTTTCCAAATTTCTATTTTGCCACTTCGTATCTTTTCCGCTCGCGCCGCCGTTATGAAAAAATGGCACTTAAAACAGTTTTTTACCAATATCTCCTTTCCTATTCATTTTACGATGAAAATAGTTTCATAGTAAATTTAACTAGAGAAAAATTCCTGTAATTTATTTTAAACCTTTTGTTGTACAATGAACAATTATACAACGTGTAATGTTACATTGTCTCACATTTCGTTTACGCTTAGGTACAAGCAATGTAACCAGAAAATTGTAAAACAAGTTGAAAAAGAGTGTCCTTGGGACATTCTCCTTCGCTTAGCTATTCTTCATAGACCAGATGTTGCGAATTCATCGTCTCCAGTACTGATCTAAATGTCACACATAGGAATTTCTTCCACATCATCAGCGATGAGATTATCAGCTTAAATCGTAATCCTCTTCTTCCCCGATATTTGCTCGAGAACAGTCTCCATTTCTTCCTTTTATCGCTATCTTGTGATGGACTAACACAGGTGCCATTGCAATTCGTGCATATAACGGAGCACTTTAATTTAGCATTTGGGCCTTTGAATACCTGAATACAACCTCGTTTAAATCGTGTTTTTTTTCGGAGTACCTTAAAACTTAAGACTCCGTATAGCTTTAATTGTGACCACTGCCGTGACTACTATCAAAGTCATTTAATTCTTGACAAAGTATTACTATTTATATTCTATCTACATTATAAATACGTCGTATACTTCCCGACCTCTTTGTTCTAACAGCGTTATCTAAAAGAGCATAGCGGTCTGCGGTCTGCATATAATAATTATATATTGCTGATACAGCTATTCGCCAAAGCTTTGTTCAAATTCCAAACAAAGTTCCAACTTTCCACTTAATATTATTAGCAAGCAATATGTTGTCCCAGTATTCTAAAGTATTAAGTTTTCGGTGCCGTGACATCCTGCTGAGACAAGGTAAAGATGTTCCGTAGCGATAGCCTCAGTCTCTAACGTGTAGGATATGATTGACATCTGGAGGTTAATAGTCTTAATTATAGTGCTATCGCTATTACAGTCTTATGATATTGTAGATCCAATTTTATATGTAAAGGGTAGTAGGGCACGCATTTCTGTTGGAATTAAAGTGGATTGGGTACGCACCAACATCTTACAGGAGAAAGCAATTAAACAGCTTTTGTTTTTGATGGTTACTAAGGTCGCCAGACAGAAGTTTATGGGAATCGCACTATTGCACTGTACTATACATAAACACAAATAACGTATACTGTCCGTCATTTTGTCATCTTGTTTGTATATAATACAAAATAATCAATATCATAATAACCAATAAAACATCGAAAGGTGATTGATGAGATTGTATCGTTGCATTGATGAGGCAACCCTGCCGTATAGGATGGACTAGTATTTCCAATTTACATAGGAATAGTATTTCCAAAAAAACCGCAAATTAATTGTACGTATACCATTTTAATTAAGGATATACGATTTTTATTTATTTATTTATTTACTTACACTTTATGCACATTTGGTACATAGGCGGACTTAATGCCTAAGGCATTCTCTACCAGTCAACCATTGGGTGATGCAGAGAAAACAGGAAGTAGGTGCGTTTTAACTAAAGGTAGTTTATAAAACAAAATATTATCTATTGCACTAAATATACTACGTAATATATTACCACTTATATAAATACCATACACATATATACCACATACATACATACATACATATAAATAAATATACCTACACATACGCATTTAACAACAATAGATGACAAATTATGGGCAAGTTGATTCTGCCAGTTGTTTGAAGAGATACTCCTTTACTTTCATTTTAAATGAGTAATTGTTGGTGGCCATCCTGATTTCAAGGGGAAGCTCATTCCAAAGAAGAACGGACTGAACGAAAAAAGATGAACCGACAAACTCGGAAGTGTGTGAGGGACAACGAAGGAGAAGATTACTGGCGGAACGAAGGTTTCTGTCATGATTACTACATAACAGTTGGAAGTAGGAAGCTAAATACGTTGGCGAAGATGGATTATTAAGGATAGTAAATAGAACAGTGAGGGCTCGTAATTTTCGACGTTGGCGAATAGGTAACCAATTGAGGACACATGATCAAATTTACGGAGATTAAAAATGAATCGAATGCAGTTATTAAGAAGACGGTCTAACTTATCGAGAAGATCTGCATTCAGGTCATAACAGCACACGTCACCATAGTCAATTAATGGGAAAATAAGAGTTTGCACAAGTATTGTCTTGGTCTGCAGGTCATCGGCATACAGATGATACGCACATTGAAGTTTCAGGGTTAGGAGATTGATAAACACAGAAAATAGCAAGGGAGAAAGAATACCGCCTTGAGGGACACCAGAATTTAGAGTACACCAGCACGAAGATGACTCATCGACACGAACAGACTGCTGGCGTCCCTGAAGATAAGATGAAAACCATTCCAGTGCTTCCGGCGAGACCATAAGATAGGACAGGATAGATAAGAGGATATCGTGATGCCTAATTTCGGGGATGCCTAATTTCGAACCCGGCGGGGGGGCCCGTTATCAATGGATGAAGCTAGCTACCGCGTCGGTTGCAAGACTGTATACGTGATGAAGACGTGAGTAATACCGTACATCCTTAACAATTATGAATACCACTGGTACACCACCGTCAATTACATCTTCTTTATACATATATTTCTTCTGCACATGTGTATGTCACTGAACTTCTCCTAAACGGCTGGACCGATTTTAATGACATTTTTTGTGTGTCTTCACGTGGATTCGAGAATGGTTTAGATTTACAATTGGATCCGGTAGATGGCGCTGCGATAGGGATAGATAGGAAAATTTACAAATGCAGACGAAGTTGCGCGGGAAAGCTAGTTACTTATAAATTTAACACACAACAAAACTTTATTGTAAATTTATTAGTTAACTTAAATGGTACTGGATACTATTTATAACTAAAGTTATTTATAGTGATAATTGGTAATGTACAATCAGTAACAAGTATAATTACTAAACCGCTAGTTGACCTCACTTGTAATGTTATACTAGATTGAATAATTATTCAAACAATAATAGTTACTCCATTTAGCATTTCTGCGTACGTGTAAAACGACGTCGTGTCTTTTAAAATTTGATTTACAAATCTTAGACCCGCTTTATTTTTTTTTAAAGTTACTTTTAACATAATGACTAATTTGCAATTGTCGAAGAGATGGTTTACTGTTGAAATCTATATAGGTCTCGTAAAAATAAATTACGTTCGTTTTGTTAGAATGGCAAATCTCCTAAAGTTCCTTACCGGTCATTTTGAAATTTGTACACAACGTTATATTCATATATATCATTCATATATTCATATAAAAATCAATGTATGTTTGTTCGTATTTTATGCGTTGCCGTACCGTGTATCTCATCATCATGTAATTTTGCATAAACTTTGCCAGGAGTACACTGAAGGACATAGGGTACTTTTCATCCAGAAAAAAAGTAGTGTTCCCGAAGGATAGAAAAATTACTTTTACGCGAGCGAAGCCGCGGGAAAAAGCTGTATTTAATAAAAGGGTGATGGTCGGTAAACATGTAAGCGGTTGTCCAAAGCCCAAACCAATTTCCATAAAGTATTATTGTTTCATAATTTAAAATATATCAGAAAGTAATCATCTAACTGTGGGAGAGCCATGCTTCGGCACGTATGGACCGGCTCGGCGGAGTGATACACACACACACAAAAAACCGGCACACACCAAACCACAGCCTCACAGAAAACCGGCAGTAAAGCAATGATTGCATTTCGCCGAGTGAGTGAGGTTAACGGAGGCCCTAACCCTTCCCTCTCCCCCTCTGTTCCCCCTACCCGCACTCTCCCTCTTCTGTACTCCCACCTTAAAGGCCGGCAACGCACTTGTGACCCTTGAGTTGCAGATGCCGATGGGCGGCGGTAGTCACTTACCATTAGGTGACGCGTCTGCTCGTTTGCCCCCTATCCCATAAAAAAAAAAATGATTATTCCATTTCAGTGTTTCGGTTGTTGTAGTTACAACAATGTAACTTAGAAATTTAATGGGCTCCTTCGTGCTTATCATTAGACCGTTGATAGGCACTTTTCTAGGCGTTAGAAAGTTTCTTTTTTTATGTACAACGATGTACGAGCCGAAAAAGTCTTTACAGAGAATTACGCAAAACACTGTATTTTGTACAAATAACTTTAATAAAAACGAAAACATCGTTATAACCAAATATACTTGGTATAATACAAAAAATCTCAATTTTCACTCGTTTCTGAACGGGTTCTCTCAACACAATGCACCGACCGCTCGACGTCAGAAACAGCGAAGACGTATAATGATCATATAAAACAAAATTGCAGTAGAACAGTGAAGGGTTACTACAGTTATAGACATGCCAAAACGTCGTATCAAGACCGTCTGACCTAATTCGCACATAGCTTAATGTTAGAGGCCACGTGCTCGATCTTTACTGAGATGAATATTCCTATAGCTCAATTTATTTGTCCGGAATTTGTGTGACTAGCTGAATATGTATCTAACAGCCGTTTCCCGCAGTTTCATCCGCGTTTGGTCAGTGCTCCACTCCTAAGGTCTGTGGCGTGATATTACATACCCTATACTATTTCTCATGAATCTGGCTATCATATATAGCATTCCAGTGATTAGAGCGTTTAAACAAATAAGCAAATAAAAAAAAAGTCTTCAGCTTTATTCTATTGGTAGGTGATAGATGAAATTTATTTTCAGTATTATTATAAGAGTAAGATGGAGCGTGGTTCTATGTTGGAAATAAGAAACAACGTATACTTATTTATTTTATTATGGTTTAATTTCTAACTCGACACTATTCCTATTATATTTCAAATTCCAACTTCAACAAAATTGTCTTTTTTAAAACATTTTGTGAATGTTTCAACAGTTTATCACTTTGTTTCATCGTACAAATAACAACATAATACATATCTATTGTGAAATGTAAACCTACGACTCCAATATTTTAACAGACTCAAAAAAGGGCGGAATTCTAAATTTAAAAACATACTTTACACTGACGCCTAAATCCCCGAAGGGGTAGACAGAGATGCATTAAACAATTACTTTTTGCCAACAAAATTTTTTACCGTGTATTGTACGTTCCTAGTGAGTCCTGATTTTTGAAATTAAATAAGTGGCGCAGGCTCAAAAGCCAGATCCTTGAACCAGAATGATTTTTCCCATGACGGTTTGGCGAGTAGATGTATAATATACATAATTATTAATTGCTAGCAGCGCCCCGCAGTTTCACCCGCGTAAGTCCCGATCCCGTGGGAATTTCGGGATAAAAATAGGTAGCCTATGCGTTAATCCAGGTCTCCAGCTATCTACATACCAAGTTTCAGCGCAATCGGTTCAGTGGTTTTTGCGTGAAAGAGTAACAAAGATCCATCCATCCATCCAAACTTTCCCATTTATAATATTAGTGGGATAATAAATGTATTTATTTAAAGTAACAGAGACTCATTCGGTTAGATATAAATGACATCCTATGTTAGTACCTTGTTTGGAATTTTCAAGATTGCATTTTTTTAAATTTGATAGTATACGTAAGTAATACCTACTGCTAAAATTAAATTTTAAAATTCGTTCCCCAACTTTAAGTTCTGTTGTAAGTTGTCTTCCCTTCGTATATGAATTTAGTTTGCCAACCGGTCATATCCCGGTCATAACCCGGGACGCTGTCAACTAGTATGTGAATATATCGAGGATCCGACTGTACATAAAAAGTTTTTTGTTTATGGCTTAACTGTAACAAAGGGTATCGGGAAGCACTCCAAATATTGAAATACATATGCAGATAGCGACACACAAACCTTGCAAGTTAATGCCAATATGGATATGCGAAACAAGACATTGAATTGGAGCACGTACGCCTTAGGTCGATTAGACTGACGGGCCTACTTATAACATGAATTTATTAGCTTTCATATCGAGAGGTTCTAATTGTAACTTTTAAGAAGAAGGTTTACAGAAGTACTCTTGAGCTTTTATTTATACGACTGAGTTTAAAGGATAGACCAACAAACTTAAAAAATATTATATTAATATAATATTTTCCAAAAATATATATATTACAGTTATTATTAATAAATTTACTTAATAACTTCATACATTAAAATTAAAAGTTAGTTATATAATTTAATAATGTAAGTTTTTGCCGTATCAGCGTGCCGCCTTCTGACCTGGAAATTGTCGCTCGGCGTGCCCTTGCCCCGTTACCAAGCCATGGAGGTAATTTTTTCAGTGGTTTTCCTAGCAATACAGTCCGAGAGCTGGTGAACAATTTAGGGTAGATTCTTAGGCACTATTTTCTTTATTTTATCCTGTAGGGTTATATCTGGTCTATTATAGTGGACTGTTTTGTCGGTGAGTATGGCGCGGTTATTATTTGAGGTACAGCCGATATATGCTCTCTTTCACACCTCAAGCTAAGCATAGTGCAAAAGCATTCTCGATCATCTGGCAGGTGAAAAATTCCACCAATTTGATGTGGCTTTTAGGGATCATTTGTTTTTAAGTACCAAATTACTCTCCTCAAACCTCAAAGTGCCTCAAGAATATTTTTTTTAATTTCATTAAAAAACCATTTTGCAAGTCTGGTTAACATTTACCTAGATCCGACTAATTGACCTGCCTTTTTTATTTTTCAGTTCCTTAAATACCTAACTTTAAGATATAAAAATTTTAAAATGCCTCAAACACATTTTTTTTTTTAAACTCTTAAAAAATTTCAAGGTTTGGTAGGGGGCCGCTACCCTTTAGCCAGGCCTCGACTTTATTATCCTGGGGTCTTTCGAGGACTATTACAAGATTTTACATAGTGCCTCAAGAACCTACCCTAAATTGTTCACCAGCTCCTCTACTAATGCATTAGTAATAAATCCCAATTGAGAATTAATTATTAAATTACTAATTTGTTTGGAATAAATCTCTAAAGTTATTAAACAATTTCCGATAACGGTAATTGTTGAACAATTTAATTATAATTAACAGGAAACTAATGTAATATTATTTTCTGATCACTTCTAGTTAGTTTTATGGTTTCCGTTTATAACCTTGAAAATATTGATTACGTATTAAATTTCCGAGTGAGAACTGCTTATCGCCATAATATAATGATTAGGTACAATTAGTAGCAAAGTCAGTAAGCACGAATAGAAACCACCCGATTTGGAAAGTAAATCCATTTTTTTTATGGTATAGGGGGCAAACGAGCAGACGGGTCACCTGATGGTAAGTGAATACCATCGCCCATGGGCACCTGTAACTCAAGAGTCACAAGAGCGTTGCCGGCCTTTAAGGTGGGAGTAGGGGAAGAGGGAAGAGTTAGGACCTCCGGTAACCCTCACTCACGCGGCGAAAAGTAATACAAGCATTGCTTCAGTGCCGGTTTTCTGTGAGGCCCTGGTATCACTGTGGTCGAGCCGTAGTAGTAGCCATACGTACCGAAGTATGGCTCTCCCACGAACAAACATCCGATATTAGGGCGAAATTATGTGGCAGTTTAATCATAGTGATGTGTTGTTGTTGGTTGTAAGTGTTGTCCAACTTCTCGGACAGGGGATAAGTGCTGGCAGTAACCGCTTACCATGAGTTAGGTCTTAAACTTGTCTCCTAGCTGGTAGTAGCAATTAATTTCTGTCTCCCGTGCCCTTTATTTTCCTTAAAGTAACGATGAAACCAAAAACTAAAGTAATTAAGTAACAATGTCCATATTTATTATATTCATAGGATTTCTTTGCCTGTCCTGCGTTGAACGTCTATTCTCTAGCAAGTGTTATCCATTTTTGAAAATCTTTATCGCGATTGCCTGAAATTGATTGGCTGAATCGGATGAAATATTATTATTTTATTAAATTCTTAGTTTACCATGACACTAACCGACGTCGAACAGAGAAACCTGCTTTAGTGTTTTCATGAAATATTTAACCTTATGTGTCTGCCATTTACCCTAACTAACTCTATCACAGTCTCTTCGTCTCCATTCAAAATATGACCCAATAACCACAGTATTACATAAACATCGACATACGTCAAGCACAGCTCAACAACTCATTAGTACCGAAAACTTGTCACTCACGGAAGTGACAAGCTTTTATCAAAGCGCCGTTGTTAGGTTGTGCGTAGAGGCACTTTTGACATCACATCGCGGTTACCGTACCGATACTGAAACTTCATTAGTACGGTAACTTTGTCCTATATGTGAATATATCGGAATGCTTTAGAATCGACTCAACTACTAGGTAATTTTTCATTAGCTTTAGATATGATAATTATGATAGACTGAATTATTAATTCACCCTAATATAAGCGGTTATATATATTATTAAAACATCTTTTTATCATTTTTTTAATATTGTAGGGTTCCAAAAGGGTTCTTTGACTGGCCTGTTGGTCTAGTGGTTAGTGATCCCGACTGCTGAGCCAGAGGTAGTGGGTTCGATTCCCACCCAGGAAAAATAATTGTATGATGAGCATGATCATTTGTTCTGTGTGTGGGTGTAATTTATCTAAAATATGTATGTATTTAGAAATATATATATAAGTATATTTATCAGCAGTCTGGTTACCATGGTACAGGCTCTGCCTAGTTTGGGATCAGACGGCCGTGTGTGAGATGTGTGAAGTTATTATTATTATATAATTCTATAGAAATACGTATATACGAAGGTTATGTTTGTACTATAGAGACACTTCTGATTTTAGTTGAGTGCCAAGAGCTCGCTCTGATAGGCATTTTCTGTAATCTAATCAACAACAAGTATATGATATCGTCAAAATCACTATCGCTCGTGAAGACTGGTAGCGGTAAAAACAAATAAAAGTCTATTGCATGTGTGGCGACATCTACATATAACAAAGCATACTTTATCGCCATCTAGCGCATACGAGCCAAAATTCACATTAACTTCTAATTCTGTATCGCGCAATGAAAGTTCTTAGTCTGAATAATATACCAATTTACCTGATGTACTTCTTACTATAGGTCTGAGCTGGATGATATATCTTCTATAATACAAACTTTGAATAGTGATACTTCAATGTTTAACTGCCGACGTCCAAAGATTTTTAGTACTATTTTAGTAACAATAAGATGCTAATCTTTAATAAGATCTCTAATCTTAACTAATACTTAAGTTGTTAAAACATGTACTTAAGCAGAATAGGTCCATAAAAATCGATTTAAGAGTTCCGTACCAATACACATAGCGAAACTTTACGCTACGCTAGTAAAATGAAAGTAAATTCGTTAAAGCATTACATGCTTGTCTCTCAGTAATTTTTGAATTAATATGTTAATGTTCGTTGTCGATGTTTGTATGTTATAATGTTCGATTTTTTTTTTTAAACACTCATTTTACAATGAATGTGCAATTTTTTTTATTTTAAACACTCAGTTTACAATTAATGTGCTTGAATTAGCGCACATTTGCACATTTATTTACACACACACACACACACACACTACACTGAGTATACTAGGTACTCTCCGGTATTCATAAACCTTAGGAACATTAGATGTGTAACTCGGGACATAATTGGTTAATATTTGTTGGTTATCCGACGTTTTATCGTGGTCACGGGTAAACTGGCTACCTACAGACATTCCCCTCTTGACCAGGTTCGGTGATAAAGAGAAATATCTGGTAAAAAAAAAGGTATTGCACCTTAAAAATATTATCGCGATTAAGTCCCGAGTTACTCATCTAATATGCATAAAAGTCGCATAAGATTAAAAACAATAACCTTAAGAATAGTATAACTTATAAATACGAAGTATAATAAATACGAAGTCTTGAACTCACAGTACCTAATTCAGAAGACTGCAATATTGCCGATGAAAGAGACAAAAAGCTTTCTTAGACTTCAATAAACAGGTGTATACTTGCTTATAATAGAACCTCATTTCAAAAGCGCTATTCAATTCGCCGCAACATTCACTATTGAAATATCAATATAATCATTCAAATTTATTATATACTAGCCTTTCCCCGCAGTTTCAGTTCATGCGTTTATGGTCACTAATCCGCTAGTTAGGGTCGCAGCGTGATGATAGCGTAGCCTTTAACCTTATTCAATGAATACTCTAAACCAATACAAAAAGAATTGATTGGCCTGTTCGTCTAGATCTAGACTAGATCTAGACGAACAGGCCCGTCAATCAATTCTTTTTTTTTTTCTAAAAGACAACTCCCGCATTAGGAATTACTCCTGTGTCGCGGAGGACTTTACAAACATAGAAACAATGGACACAAAGAACACCCAGACTAAGGTGAGAATCGAACCCACGACCTATAAGCATAGCGGTCAGGGTCACTAACCACTAGACCAACAGGCCAGTCAAACGTCAGTCTTGAACAAGTCAGTTTTCAACCACTAGACCATCTAGTGGTTCGATTCCCACCCAGAATATGAACTAAGCCTTATGACGGAGTCGCAAGGTGGACAACACCTTGACTACGCCAAACTATATAAACAAGCCATATTTCTGCTCCTTAGATTTATTTTGACTAGTACTTTTTATTTTTCTTATCTTTGTACAAGCCTGAGATATACAAGAACAGTGCTACTTCTTCCTTGGTCATACTATTTCTGTCTGATTCTTACCATACGTCTTTTCTTTGTCTATTCATTCGATCTAAACACAGCACGGAAATAATAAAGACCATAAATGCTTTGTTCCTGATCACTTTAAATTAATTTTGCGTTGCTAGCAGCAAGTAATAATATTCTACAGCACATTGTACTCTGTTACTTACATAATAAGAGTTTTATTAAATGGATCTCATATCGTATGTGGTAAGACGGTAGAGCAAGTTCATACTTTGAACTGATTATGCCGGCTGTTATTTGAAAATTGATCTCATTACCAAGATTCATATTGTCGACCTGTGCGGTCTGTCTCGCCACATTTCTGACAATTTAATTAGGTATGCAGGGAACTTTAATTCTCAACTTACATTAAGAAGTTACTGGTGAGTCGTTCGTATTATTTATTCTCCTAAACGAAATACGACTGTCATAGATATTTTAACCGACTTCAAAAAAGGTGGAGGTTCTCAATTCCACTGTTTTTTTTTATGTTTGTTACCTCAGAACTTTCGATTGGGTGAACCGTGCTTCCTGTGTGGTCCCATTTCAATTTGGCCCAGTTCTGACAAAGGCATCCATGAGAAAACCATATATAAGTCTTTTATGGAATAGTTTTCTTTGTTAAAGTCGGTTTTTTTTTAAGAATTATATTTACCTAGTAGGTACTTTTCTATGAACATTTTTTTTTGCTATGGGGTTATGAGAATTTTTGTTTATAATGTTTCTAATTAGCAGTTACAGCTTATAATTTATTAAAAATTCTTTTTTTAATTTTTCGTTTTTTTTAATTATAAAAGTTGAAAATAGCGAACGCCAGGCACGCTAACCTAGTTTAGATCTGCTAATTAGATATGTTACATTATTTCTCATTGAAGACAAATATAAACCGTTACAATAAAACAATCTACAAATTTAAGAAATTGGTTTATGTAACAATTGATTTCTGATGTATACAATTTCAGATATTAATTCTTGTTCATGTCCTTTTCGCATCACATAATATTATTTACTAATAATACTGCTTTTTTATTTCTCTTTTTTTCCTCTTCATCCTGGTTACCTATAAAGGGATGCGTTTTACTTAGTGATATTTGCTCAAGATTATACCTGATAGAGAATGTTCCATATAACACGCTATTATAGTCTGGCTGTGGGCAATTGTATTTAAAATACGAGTGTACTTACATGTTTTTGTAGTGAATTAGAATCATTAAGTAAATTTATGCGTTCCTTTATTGTAAGTAAGTACTAAATAAAGCTTTCAAAGAGCTATCCAACTTTATATTACAGTAATTAATGTTAACGGTTAAGATCTGTAAATAGCTTTTAAAATTCAAATTCCAATCGGTTTTTAGGTCTAGAATTCTTAGAGTGCGTTTAGATGAGATCTGAAACGGTTTACCAACAGTCGATTGGTTCATGAACCGTTGGTCAACATTATCTTTAAACCATAAACTTTTTGCCCAATGGACTTTTCATCCACGAACGTTTCGCCAGCATTACTCTACGTCGATTCACTATTTATAGTCATTGGTTTAGGTTAGGTTAGAACTGTGATCACAACGCACGAGCCGAGCGAGCGAAGCGAGCGTGCCGCGGCAGCGGCCGGCTAAGTGCCAGAACCGAATCGGTCCTATATGAAAAGGTCCTATATCGGTCCACAAGAAGAGACGGTAATATTGGGTTCATTCATTTTAACATTCAGACTTACTGAAAGCCACTTTATAACTTAATATTCTTAACTTAGGCTACATGAAATTAAACGCGGTAAAGATTTAGTAAAATTTCACAAATGTAACTATGACAAATTAGAGTCAATCTAAAATACTCAGTATTTTTCGTTATCAATCAGTCGAAAATGTATGTAAAATGTATGTTTCTATTGAAACCTCGGAAAAAAAAATTGGAAGACAATTCATCAAACACTTTCCGAGATTTGCGGCAAGAAACGCACGGAAGCTGAATTTTTATATATACATCACGTATATATAGTTTGAATTGAAAATTTCAAGACAATTCATTAAATACGCATGCAGTTGACGAGAGTACGAGTACCGATTTTCGATTAGTACAATTAATCATGTATAGTTATTATTGTTGTCAGTTTTTAGTTATCGGTGCTTAACAAAAGGCGGGCCTTGTACTTATTTACGTTATATTAAAATGTTCTGTACTTGACATATTAATTAAATATATGTACGCGCTGCGAGTGCGATGAAAACCATTAACACTACTAGTGTTCGTGGTAACCCCTCCAGCTAAGCTCAACGCTTATGTTAGGATTGGGTTCACGATGTTAGTGGGTAGGTGGCGTTTGAATCGACTACTTGATCGCAAGTTCAGCTACGCTACAGCCGCTTGAAGTTAATAGAAGATAAATAAAATAAAAACAAATTGATATTTCCTTTATCTACCGATTTCTACAATGTTAATAAGGATGGAAACTATCATTTTGGATCGCACCCACGTAATCTATTAGTAACTTATTAATGTAAACAGTCGCATGACGAGCTCTTCCAAGAATGCTTCGTGTTGAGAAAATCTTAGCAGACTGTAGTATATCACTATTGTGTACACTATTCACTGATTCGAGTCAGTCAACTCACCATGTGCAGGAGATACGTCCGCTCCTTCACGCGGCTCTTGTCTTAATGTGGCATTTTAACGTTTGTCCCAAACACGCCCTGCGCATGAGACATTGTAAGCACATAGTTACTTTATTATTACAAATACTACTCTAACTGGAAGAACACACGTTCAACAGATATGCTTTCCCATAATAGATGTATTAGTCATACCTCGCTATTACGTATAAGATAGTCGGAAATCGGTGAATATTTGAAATTCATTCATTAGCTCTTACCTACCTGTGAGTTGTGGTATTTTATATTATTACTTAGTTGAATACGTCAATCCGATAACATATCTAAAAGTATATATAATAAAATGTATAAATTTGTTTAAGGAATTTCGACACATTTGCTACACAAGCATTTGGCCTGCATTGCTGTGTATTTTTAATTATGAACTAAAAGAAAAACTCAGTTAATTGCAAAAACGCAAATATATGATTTAAAACTTTTCGTTCTTTAAAACAAACTTATGGTTTCATTTTATTCGCACAGCTAGCAGCTAGCCAAACAACCTTATTTATATAATCAAGTTGTAAATTATTCTCACAAACTGTTTAAGCTAGAAGTTCATCGTGAGCGGCAAGCTCTCTGATGTTTAAAATGTAGGCGCTGGGATAAAAACGTGTCCACTAAGTTTATCGATATAATCTACACAGTCTTAGATTATGATTCTAGCATGAACCCTTTAAACAGACAGAGGTGCACCCAAAAATCCAAGATCTCATATTTGATTTGATCTATTTATGCGGCAATATACCCGGCAAGAGTAAAATTATCCTACATTGTTTTCTGAAATGCCGTTTAGTTCGAAAGTGCTGCCGTAAGGAAAATAAATCATGTTATGTTTTCCTTTTCATGTTTATTATATATCTAAAGCTCTGTCAGTTATGTCAACGGGACAAAGGTTGACTGAATATCGTATTAGAGAATCTTTTTACACTCTGTTTACTGGATTCACACATGTGATTACTTACATATGATTATTTTTAAAATGGTTATGTTTGGAACGTCTTCCGTGGCAACTGAATCATTCTCCATATCGGGCTTTCAGCAGGACGTATCATACAAAATTATTGTCATTATCGATATTATTACATCCGACAGCGCGTTGTCACCTCGAACCATGTTACGGAAATATAAACTAAACGGTAATATGGTAAGGACCTTACCATATTACGGTTTAATTTATATTTCCGTAACTTTAAACTGCACGAGCTGGACTATTGTTAACTAACTTCTGGGTATGCCGTGTGAATCCGGCTTTAGGTAAGATATTTTATCATATTTTAGCCTTCTTAGATCAATTGTACAATGATGGCTCAATGTAGCTCTAAGAACTAAAATGTTTAAAGGTCGATGCTAAGTTGGAACAGCTTGGCAATATCAATACAAATAAATAAAATTGAAGTGTCTGTATGTAATGTCAAAATAAGATATTTTTTAAGCTCATACGGTTATTTGCACTACAGACACCTACCTATGGTTAAAAATCAGTTTTTAAAATTTTTGTCTGTCTGTCTGTCTCAGAGAGACAGACTGTTTGTTCCGGCTAATCTCTGGAACGGGTGGACCGATTTCCACGGGATTTTCACTGGCAGATAGCGGAGTAGAGGAAGGAGTAACTTAGGCTACTTTTATTTTGAAAAAAGAATTAGTGTTCCACGCAAAATATATATTTATATGAAACACGAGCGAAGCCGCGCGGGAACTGCTAGTATCTTACTTGATATTGTAAACACGAAAGTTTGTGAGGATGGGTGGATGGATGTTTGTTATATCACTCTATATCTAACGGTACTAAATTACGGCCCGTCCAAAACTTAATAAGAACACATCAAATCTTGTCCGCAATTTAATACACACTTAACATCATGTACGAGACCATAAAATGAAACGGTAATATTTTAAAGTTTGATTAAGAGTCACCCGACATTTAACAAGATGGAATTGCCTTGAGATGGTTGAAGCTTTAATGTTTCGGTCGACAGAAATCATCATAATGGTATAACGAGAGGGCCCGTGATGCTCCGCAGCATTGTTATGATGATATAATTCAAAAATAACGCTCTTATGTGATGAGTCATTGTAACCTAACTTAAGCTGAATACAGGGGATGAAAAATTATGAACATGATAGGATTGACAATTATGTTTTAATTTGAAACGCATATTGAAAGTCAAGTTGAATGTTCATACCTACCTTCCACCCAATTCCACCAATACAATTGAAAAAAAAATTCAAATGGAAGAGCTCGTTCCAGCGAGTGTTCTTAGAGCAAAACTAATGGCGTACCTCAATTAGAACCGGAGATATAGATAAAGAAAGCTATGAAAACATAAGAAATCTACAGGAGAACTTGAGAAGGGTGAGAGTTAGGTCGTATCATATGCTTGATGAGGAGTCTGTGCATCAATAGCTTTCATTATAAAAAAAGTTAAGCAAACCGGTTGGACAGAACGGCTGGACGGACTCGTAATATATTTTTATAAATATAGATTTGTGCAGCATTAGGCAAAGTTCAAATCATTTGTTATTCTACTGGCAAAACTGCTTAAGTTAAGTTTGCATAGTTGACGCAACTCCCTATAATGTCAGCTAATAAAAAAAGTTTCAACCGTCAAACTATTGTTTAATTTAAATATATTTTATTTAAGTAGCACTTTCGCAGCTTCCCGCTACTAGATCCACCGCGGGTGCGTCATCATGATTCACTTATTACTCATAGCATATCAATGTGAAGAGACAACAAATAATCGGCATAAAATCACTATCGAAAATCCACCGCTGGCCACATGTCGATGCAAGCAGTTAGATTATGTAAAACCTTGCAGGAGGTGACATTTGTCAATCCAAAACCTTGCACTCATTTAAAACACAAATGAAGGATTATTACTTGTCATTATAAAACTGTCTTAATTATATTATTATAAAATAAAAATGTAAATATATTTTAGTGTATAGTATGTATATGTAATATTATGAATTTAAAGTTAATATATCTCAACATAACCTCATATTACACCACAGATTACTCTCAATCATATTTAACAATATCCGTACAAAGGTTGTCTGGAAGAAATCGCCGATTTTTATACCTAAATATTTGTACCTAACATGATTGCTTTGTTAATGGTAAACTACTTAAAGATGTATAATAAAAAGAAAAATAAATAAATAAAATACGACACAGAGCAAATCGAACTCATATAATAAGGGTATAGCTACTGAATATCAAATGCAGACGCCGTAGTTACTTATGTACA
This sequence comes from Euplagia quadripunctaria, assembly GCA_963859945.1. Lineage (NCBI taxonomy): Eukaryota > Metazoa > Arthropoda > Insecta > Lepidoptera > Erebidae > Euplagia > Euplagia quadripunctaria. Next base: position 17,491,647 of record OY982574.1, on the reverse strand, counting down.
TTGGTACCTGTTTAAAAATATAAAAACGTGATACTTATTTTAGATAACAAGCATTACGTAGCTTCCAGCAAATTATAAGTAATTTTTGGAATAAAAAAAATAGTAACTCTACTTCTATCATACATACCCTTAGCTAACTGGAACAAAACAAAGTTTTAGGAACATGCCAATAAATAGATACTTATTTTTCACGCCACTGTGTCTTGCTAGCGTACTTACCTAGTAGAGAAGTGTTTATATTTAATAACGCATAGTAATACATTGATTGTAAAGTACCTCTGAGATTTTACAAACATCGTGATTGAGAATCTAATGTTTTTTTGTCACCCAAAAAGTGCGTAAAGGTGCTTTTAAAATATAAAAAAGTAATAACTAGACCGACTACGTAACAGGTTTCGTGACCATTATTGGGTCCAATAGAATAAATGTTTTAATTATATTTTAATACCAGAGTCAATTAAAACCTCATATAAACGTCGCCGTAATCAATTCACTAAAAGTAATTCGCTTTAACTACTTAAAAGGGCAGATAACTTTTTCAAATAATTAGCCAAATTCAAAAACGTTGCCTCAAGCTTTTTCTAGTATTTTTGTTTAATTTCTGGATATGATCTAATTACATACATGTATCCTCATTATAGTATTTATTATCACTAGTTATTAATACCAATAGTTTATGTATATATGTAACATAGTTTATTAATTACGACCAAAATTAATTAAATTTTGAATATAAGTGGAACTGTCGTCGTATAGACTTGCCGTACCTACCATCACAGGTCAACATATACAATAACAACATATTTTAATTTCATATATTTTTAAATTTGTAACACATATAGTTAAAATTTTTAGCTTTCGCCACTTTTTATACATATAAACTTTCAGTATTCCAAATTTCCCATTACTACGTCCGCGAAATTTGTTTAAAAAAGGGTAAAAAGAATTATCTTCACGTATTTATGTTTTTTATTTACTAGAGATCACCTGGTGGTCAAATTTCGACCAAAGTTTATTTCCTTGGCCAGTATAACTTGAACTGTCATCGTATGTTTAAACTTACTTACAGATAGAGGTACTTATAGGTCAACACATATACTAGACGTATGTAAGTTGATGAAGCCGTTTTCACGTAATTTTTAAATTTGTAAGACATTGATTAAAAATTTTAGGTTTCTGCACTTCTTCTACATATAAACTTACGGGATCTAAATTTCACATGTGTCTGTGCGCGAAATATGCTTAGAAAGGGTACTTAGGATTCTCTACACCTACTAATATATAGATAATAATAGATATTTATCAACATAGGTACAGAATATGCGAAGTATTTTACAAGGAGCCCGTGTCGGAGAGAAATCTCGCTAGTTATAATAAGTTTTTGTTTTAGTTAGTTTTAGTAACTATTCAGTACCTATTCCAGTAAAGTTAAAAGTTAAAAATATTTTAAGGTACTGAACTATGTGAGAAGAACGATGTAAATAAATAAATTCTGGAAAAAGATGTAACTTAAGGGCGCAATGTTACATCGTAATTCCAAAGAAACTAAGATGTTTCTTGTTCACAGTTCCTTTCTTTAATTTACAAATCAACAGTATTATGTTCATAAAATTTTGTAGAACAGTCTTGATAAAAGCATATTTTCTTTAACAAAAAACACTATAGTCACACTACAGTCTGAATGAATGATTAATTTTATTATTAATGTAAATTAAAAAAATATCGAAAAACAAGCTTTATCATTTTGAAATTTTTTAGAAAAAAAGGCATAATCTGTCAAGCTGTTATTAGACAATATGAGCACGCGAAAAAAGTGAAGAGAAAATTATGTTAGGGTCAGCAGCGGGATTAATATAAATAGAGCATTCGTATACTGTTATGGCATTTAAAAAATATGTGACAATAATCTCAAATCTTAAGTTTTTTTCAATCGTTTTGAATTCAAACAAGAAATAATTTTAGACAGCAAAAAGAATTATAAATAGAAAAAAGTCAAATCAGGACACCTAGGTAAATATTATAAAGCAAGAGTACGGATTTTGTAAGTTTGTGTGTAGTGAACGGTAATCCCTGGAATTAATAGACATATCTATTTGAAAAATTCCTTCTTTCACCATTTTGTGGATGCTCGTGGCTCCAGAGGGACAATGGCTACAATATTTAATTAATATCTAATAATTGTTGAACCCGGCGCTGCTACACTTAAGCTTTTATGAAGAATAGGTGTAGACGAATATTGCTTACTACATACATAGGCTGCACTAAAAGTATCGGGAATGGAATATTTCCACTATTCCTATCATTTTAAAATCTTTTTAATTGAAAACTCCTTGGTTTTAAAAATCGAATACCATTTATTTATTTAAAAAAAGATTCTCGGTCTTCTCACAAGGTCTTCTCAAACTTGTTTAGTCGTTGAGAAAATGGAATTGACTCGAGAAAATTCAAAGGCGATGATTTATTATGACTTTCGAAGCGGTTTAACACAAAGACAGTGTGTTGACCGGATGCTTTCTGCATTTGATGATGAAGCCCCATCCAAAACCACAATTTATCGCTGGTTTGCTGAATTTCAACGTGGACGTGTCAAGCTCAGTGATGATCCCCGTCAAGGTCGTCCAAAAACTGCAGTCACCCAAGAAAACGTTGATGCTGTGCGTAAGCTGATTGAGGAAGATCGACATGTGACATACCGCGAAATTCAGGCAAATTTAGACATTGGCATGAGTCAAATACAAATAATCTTGCATGAACAATTAGGTGTAAAAAAGTTGTTTTCCCGATGGATACCGCATTTGCTCTGTGAAGAGCAAAAAGCGGCTCGCGTTACTTGGTGCGTCAGAACTCTCGAAAGATTCCACGCAGGATCCTCAAATGCTGTATACAACATTGTATCAGGTGACGAATCCTGGATATACGCGTACGAACCCGAAACAAAAAACCAGTCACGAGTTTGGGTGTTCGAAAATGAGTTAAAGCCAACTAAAATTGTTCGTTCACGGAGTGTTGCAAAAAAAATGGTGGCCACGTTTGTCTCCAAAACCGGCCATGTTGCGACTATTCCTCTTGAGGGAAAAAGAACGGTTAATGCAGAATGGTATGCTAGCATTTGTTTGCCACAGGTCGTTTCCGAACTCCGTAAAGAGAACTGCAACCGCCGCATCATCCTCCATCACGACAATGCGAGTTCTCACACCGCGCATAGAACAGAAGAGTTTTTAGAGCAAGAAAACAGAATTATTAGACCATCCGCCGTACAGTCCCGACCTAAGCCCTAATGATTTCTATACTTTCCCTAAAATAAAGAATAAATTGCGTGGTCAGAGATTTTCATCACCTGAAGAAGCTGTGGACGCCTACAAAACGGCCATTTTGGAGACTCCAACTTCCGAAAGGAATGGTTGCTTCAATGATTGGTTCCATCGTATGGTAAATGTGTCAAATTTCGCGGAGATTACTTCGAAAAGCAATAAATACATTTTTAAATAGTAATGTTGTGTCACTTCCTTGATTCCCGAAATTTTCAGTGTAGCCCTCGTACCTAAGGAAAATAGTAATAAACTACATAGGTACAATTTTGAAGCCAGCATATTCGGCTTTTTCTAACAAGAACACTACCGACACTGACATAGTGCCTGCGGGCCTTAGGTAATCTTATTATTTACCTTTTTATCGTTACTATATCATTACTTGTTTAGTCACCTTTCAAGAAGCTGGAGCTACCTACACCTGTCACAACCACACCCGGTCCCCGTAGAGAAATAATTATTGTTGCATTATTCAGTTGTCGTTCAAAACAAACTTTACAATTTAAATATATCTGGTTCAGTGAATTAAGGTCTTAGGCACTGCCTTTAATATCGTATTTCAACATGTTGCCTTGGTTGTACAGGTAATTTTGAACTGGAACTAATCAACTTGTAACTTGATTAGATTAAATTACATAAGAAAAGAATGTTTCATTGATCTCATGCTGTAAGTTGTGGGTGTTTTGTACTTACAATCACAAAACAAGAAAGAAACTCAAGTAGGTAGATAAAATTAAAATACTGTAGGCGGGCGGGAAATATTACCGTGGTGCTAGCCACGTATTACGTTACTTACTCTCTCTATTCGCTCTACTTCTAGAGTCTAATTTTAGTCTTTAGCTGACATCCATAGCACACATCCCTCATTTCAACTTGTACATAAAAAACTGAGCTTCAATGGATATCGGCCACCGAAGCGAGTTTGAAAATCAATGCAACGATTTTTAACTAGCGTTCGCCCAGTGGTCGATCGTCGACTCTAATCCCCGTCGAAAGTAAGGAGAAAGTCCTAATTTTTTAATACATCAATTCCTACTAAATTAAAGAAAAAAAGGAGCAAAGCGTCAACTGTTTTGTCTATCTATACCTATCTACGTATAAATATAAATAAAACTTATTCTAACTTTTTAACCGACTTCAAAAAAGAAGGAGGTTCTATGTTCGTCTGTATGTATTTTTTTTTGGTGTGTTCATCGATATTTTCGCCAATTGTGAACCGATTAAAAAAATCTTTTTTTGTTCTAAAGGGTTCTCCCGAGGTGGTCCCATTATCATCAAGTCATTATCTGATGATGGAATCTCAAGGAAATCGAGGAAAAACTAACTAACAATGTAATAAAATCTTAGAAGTCAATTTTGACTCACTTCCCGGTTTCCGATTGAGCTGAAATTTTGCATACTTATGTAAGTTTGGTAACAATGCAATAATCTGGTACTATTGAGCTCATCTAATGATGGAGTCAGGAGGTAGATAGTGGAACTCCTCAACGGCGAACAGCAAAGAAAATGTTTTGTAAATGGATTTATTCAATGAAAACTTGTTTTGCACTAAAAAGGGTAAAAAAAAAAATTATAAAAAAAATTAAACCGACTTCAAAACCACAAATAGGCACTGAAAATCGAAAAATAAATTAATTTAATTATTATAAGCGCTACCCACTCATCTATTTGAAGTCGGTTCCAACCAAGTTTTGAAGTCGGTTTATTTTTTTAATAAAAATAATTTATTTATTGATAACTTTAAAGCTCGTCAATCTTCGCTAAACAAAACCAAAAGAATATCGGTTGACCAACAAAGGAATAAAATAGTTACTGAACTGTTTTGTCTTTACATATCTATGTACATACAAAAAACTGTTTTCATTTTTTTAAATAATAATATTTATATTCCGACTTAGTCCCGCAAGTAGTGTTATCAGTCATGAGGTGACGAGTCGTTGCTAGATACCCTGGGTCGAAGAAGTTATCAACTAACAGTGCTTGTTAATATACCCTTGACCATGTACAGAGTTACAGACCATGCGTTGCAAACGTTATGGAATTCGTGTTCTGAACTTTCAAATAATAAAAGTATAATATTTTGGGTCTGGGAATATACAGATTCAAATTAAGCTTGGCCTTGTTCTATAAGGTTTAGGTTTAGGTTCCTGAGGAGCCTCGGAAAGAAAGTTTTGAAATTCGTCATGTTAATTAGGCTCATGATTCAATCCCATTCAATTCAATTTATTTGTGAGCACAGGTTACAAAAGGTGATTCCAGGGATTATCCACTTTCCTTATAATTACTTTATTATTAAAAACTTGTACAGAACTAAATGCATTTATTCGTTTTTTCTTCTTTTTGAAATATCACAATAGCAGCCACGCGCAACTAGTTTGCAAGAATTACATTTGTAATCAATGCACGCCGGGACAGCATACATTTACGCTTTTTGTAATAATTTGAAGTTATTTCTGTTCCTATATATCTTCACACACTTTTACACATTAGTAGGAGTTATGATATTAGTAGGATATTTACATAATATATAGAAAATAAACCCGCGACGAATAGAAAATCTATCTTGGCATTCTAATGCTTGACCGCCGCGCCGTGTCAATCGTTGACGACTTACAATACGTGAAATAACACATAATGACGCAATATTTATATCACACTTATGCTTCACATAAATGCATATGCACAATTTGGGTGCAATTCAAATTTATAAACGCAAGTTTAGTTTGAATTCATAGCAACTTATCGGTTCCACCATCAAGCTTCGAGCATGAGCATGAGAATGAAAATGCGATTGGAATCGCACGTGAAACGCATCATCTGAACGATGCCTTAGTGACCACTGATTATTTGGCTTATGTTATCTGAATGTTGTGATGCTTAATAAATTGAGTTGACTAACATCTGTGATGTTACGTGACGGGAGTGAGTTTAAAGTTTTACAAAATATACGTTAGAACTTTGGTAACTTGTCGCGACGCGATCTGAGTGTTTCGTGGGTTTTTATATACAAAATAAAACCAAGGTTGGTAAGTTAACTAAAAACTATTTTACAAAAACTACATAAATAATATTGTACAGTAAACTTTGTGTATCATCTCCGTTAGTCATAAGCTGCTTAAGCTTTGTCTCTTAAATTCTGAGACCAACGTTTAACCTAACAAAGTATAAATTACGTGCGAATAAGAAAATATGACTGAATGATAATATATGGGTTTTTGGTTTTTCTACGTGAGAGTTCGTCTGCTATTAGGAAAACGCAATAATTTTCTAATTCCATTACTTAGTTTGTTATTCGATCGAGTATTTTATGCTTATCTTTAAGACGGCCAGATAGTTAATCAAGTTTTTCATGTTTTTGACGAGACCAGCGGAGATACTCCAGACAGGGCAAAGATAAGAATGATAGGGAGTTATATAATATTACTTGAGAGATCATACATACATAAACTCATGGAACTCAGGGATAGGCAGAGACATATAAACACCCACATTTTGGGAACTATAATTTGGCCCCGCTTACGTAATAGGGGCAAGCCTATTGCCATCAACCGAACACTTTTAAAGGGGATTGTAGGTAAGGAGGGAAGGCAATGAAAGGAAAGGGATATTGCTTAATTTACCCAGTCCCCAATTAATTTACTGGGGAGTGTAAGCAATAGATCGAGCAGGTACTGGTCGCGTACCTTATGCATACTCGAACTACCTGTTGCCGGAAAGTCCGGGCGCTCTAACATAATAAAAGGATAGGTTTACAAAGAGGGGCTCGTGGCCAAGTGATAACCGTACTCGGTTAGCACATTACAATGTTAACCATTCTTAACACATTGAGACCCACCTGTGCCTGGGAGAGCACGTTAAACCGTCGCCGTCGGTCACGGGTGAACTTCGATATCGCCTAGTACTTGGGTTGTGGAAGTCTGATGGCAGTCGCTTCACGTAAAATATCAAAGTTCAGCCGTATCGTAGTTAGACTGAAAAACCGACCCCAACTTAGTTGGGAAAAGGCGCGGAGGATGATTGTTTACTAAGAAGTACATATATTATATTTTTAAGAATTCTCTTTAATTAGAATCGTTGTATAGACTAAATCTAAACTTTTAACCTTTTATAGAGTATTTTTATATAATCTTATAATGATGTTTACTTACGTTAAGTACTAAACTTAGGAAACAAAAATACTTATACGGTTTTAATGCAATAAAAAATTCAGAACATAAACTTTTCTGAAAACAAAAGTAACTTTTAAAAACCAATAGTGAAATTTAAAAACAGTTGAAGTTTGTTTTCATAAATACTTTTACTTCTTGTGTTGTTACAAAGTAAAAATTAACACCTTAACACGTGAAAATACATCATTCGCTGCTTCTCTCTAATTGTAATCGTAGCCCACATATTATTATGTCTGTCGCAGACCGACATGTCTGAACAGATGATCCTAAAGTATAGGCATTGGATACCCAAAGATAGTGTATCTTTGCTGGAATATGAAGTAGTATACATTTAGGAATGTCGATCCTACATATTATATGGCATTTAAAACTAAATGTTCATGATGTGGTTTTGATGTATTTGTAACAGTCCCCAGCCATATTCCAGAAAATTTATGATATCTTGAGTAGCAGCTATAAATGCAATGGGCTGTTCCATATTTATCATTAAACCGTATCTGTTCTAGTCCGTAATATGTATTTTAATGGTAATAGGAAGAATAATAATATGACTGAACAACAATGTATCGGCTGAAAACGTCCTTCCACAGAATCGGATAGATAGATAAATCGGATTGATAGAACTTCATATTAGCCGTGCAAATAAAGCAAGAATCAACCTGTTTTCTATTCTCTGTCTTAATTTACATTATGGCTTGCTTAACTGAACACAAACTTGACATTCTGAAGGTGGTCAAATTTAACAAATATTTATATTAGTGCGTTTAAAGATAAACTTTTTATCATCATTTGTTCAAATGTTAGCAAAAACAAATGATACACTATCATATAAAATTATATAAGTAAACTATGTGAGGTTTAACTTCACGATGTACAATATAAATTATCGCATAATGCCTTCATTGTACTGAATGTTAACAAAGTTCACTTGAAACAAAGCGTTTTAACCCAATTACTATGAGAGCTTATTAAAGCCTGCATCCGTTCATAATTTAATACGGGAACTTGCTAACTGCTGAATTATGCAAGTATTATTTTAGTTTTGAGGGCCAGGGGTGGGGATGGGGAGCAAATCACACGTTTTTTTAACTTACGTAAACATACTAAAGACACGAGAGGGGGGGGGGGGAGGGCAGCTGAACCTCTGGGTACGCCCATTGTCATCACTTCAAGGCGAGGTAAGGTCATCCTTATATATTCCCTAAGTTTTTTAACAACTAAGTTGGCCTACAACTTCCAGATCCGCTCTCAGTATCCATACCTATAGACACTCGGAATATATTATGTAACATACGAAAATTAGCTTAGAAGCAAGATGCTTTTGGAGTACGTAATATGTTGAGTGTGGTGTTCCCAAGTATCATGGCTCATCATGGCGTTACACATATCATGTGGAGAATTTAATCATTACTTTCATTTGACTAATTTTACATACATTAATTACATCAACATTTCTTGTCGAAATTCTAATTTATCTGCTAAATGAAGGATCTAATTCGTAAAGTAGCTTTAACAAACCTCTCATTTAATTTTCCTCATTTGTCCTTTTCATCTATAAACAACTGAATTCTCCAGAGATTAGCTTATTTTAGAAATTTCCCACGGTATTTTGCTTCTCTAATATAATATCCTAAGTAATTAGTAAGAAAAGTTCTTACGCCTACGTTAAACCTCGAGATCCTTCTATAGAACGCAAATGTCTGACTATAAGGAGTATGTACACAATTTAATTTAATTTTATAAAAACATTTTGTGAACTTGGTCTGTTTTGACACATCGTTGCTTTAGTGACGAAGGAGAATAACTGACATTAACAATCGTGTTTTTAAATTGCTACTGGAGATTCCCGTGTAGCTTAGAAGGAGAAGGAGAGCCATTAAAGTTATTCTGCATACCCGAGAGGTTTCCATAATGATCTCGAAATCGTTTTTCTTTTTTGAAATGTATTCTTAAACATTCTTTATCTCTTCAATTATTTTACCAAATTAAAATCTTTTATTATTTCTAGAGTAACTTTGCAATGCCAATGAGCAAATTTCAAATACTTACATAGACCTTTTATAGTAAAAACAAGAAAATAAAATACGTAGGTCATTCATAATACCAATATCGTATTAATATTTTTGGAAGTACTGTTAGCTAACGTAAACTGGATAAGTGTTTAGTTTGTACGTTTTACTAAATAATATCACTAAGCCTAAGTACACTGGTGAAAAGTAGCTGTCTTCTTTCCAACAAACGCTGGTATAAATTTTATAGTTCAGTTCACTAATGTCTGAAGGTTTTAATCTACTCATAAACTCGAATCTTCATTAAGTCCTCGGTACAAGAAAGTGTAGTTCAAAGTAGTTTTTCGCTAAACTATATTTTATAAATTATGAAGTAGTTTTCTAGGACTTTTGAACAGGACTGAATATTTGAAAATGATTTTAACCTTCTTCATAAAAGGTGGTATATTTTCGCCAGTACTGCTTTTATTTGTTATTCATCATTTTATTAAACGGCTTTGTCTGCTTGGTGATGCATTTTTACATAGCAGGTATAAAACAAAGTCGCTTCCGCCGTCTGTACGCTTAGATCTTTTAAACTACGCAATGATTTTAATTCGGTTTTCATCAATAGATAGAGCGATTCAAGAGGAAGGTTTATACGTATAGTTTAATATTGTTTTGTGTTAATTTGTATAATCTCGGGTCACTAGTAAAATATATATAAGTATATATACACGTGTAGGGAACTCATTTATAGAATACTTCGATTCTTTGAAATTCAGTCCCAAGTGATTGCCATTTATAAAATAATACATATATTTAGAATAACCTACTAAATAAATGTGGCAACACCTTTATACTGTTACAAAAAAGTGTATCGTGGTGAACAATAAAAAGCGACTTGATGATTTTTGATAGCACTGAGGTTTTACGAGTATAATAATAATAATAACACTTCGAAGAGTAAAAGTACAACAATGTTGGGTTGGGCTTATATAGGCCTGCCATCACCTAAATTGCCGACGCCGGACAAAAATTAAAAAAAATCCGGATACATGGGTGAAATCGAGATTCTTTCCCGGACACCTTAAAAAAAAACGCCGATTCCATTAAAATTTTTAGCTTGTTAACGATTCATATAGCAATTATAATTGGCCCCGTGCACAGTGTTCGGGTTTTACCCGGACGCCCTCTAAACAAGGACAAATCCAGGGAAACGCGGACGGATGGCAGCCCTAGGCTTATACAATTGGCGGCCTTATCGCACTGTGGCAATTTCCTATAGGCTGTTTGCCTGTGAGCATACGGCCTAATAGGAAAATTATTCTATTAATAAATTATATTTAAAATTACTTCTGGTTCTAAGCAGCCACCTTATTCATTCAACGCTTTTATATTCAGTGGATTATATATGAGTTTCTAAAGATCTTATGTGCACGTTTTCACATCACGTGCTTACGTGTGTGTGCTACATTTATTCGTAATGACATAAACTCGCTACAGCCCTTCAAGAGACAAAGATTAATTATTTAATAACATGGGAGTTGGTTGGTAGTAAGGTCTTGTAGGTATCACTAACGGCTAAAAACTTTGTTACTTTGTACAGACAAGGTAAACCCTACCCTCTACATCTCATCCTCATGAATGTTTAAAACCAAATAAATTTGTAGGAAGCAGATAGCTATATGCTTTGATTATATAATATATATACTTGTCTAGATGACACATTCGGCCGTACAGAACGGCGCTAATAAAGTCGACTATATTTCGTAGAGTCAAATTAAGCAACAATTCTTGTTATCGCAGAAATATACAGGCGGCACTAATAATTGACACTTTTGTACTAAGAAACTAAATGTTTTCGACAGAAAAGCTACTTAGCTTTTTTGTGAAAATATCGTAGGCTCCTTTTACAAGAGAATTCTGACTGGAAGATTTGTTAATATACTTACTACTAATATATTAATACACCTACAAACTTTATTTAATAATTTTCATAGCTTTAGATAGCTAAAGATCTGAAAATATAGATAAATAAAGTAAATAAATGAGAATTTACACTTCCTGCGAATATTTTATTTCAAACGACGTCGGTAGCAAATAAGCATACGGACCGCCTGATGGTAAACAGTTACTGTAGTCTATGGACGTTTGCTATTCAAGGGGACTCGCATGCGCGTTGCCGACCCTTTAAAAACATAAACACTCCTTTCTTGAAGAATCATATACGAGAGACTACAACCTCAGCAGGTAGCTCAGTCCACACAGACCATTTAGGTTCCAACGTGTGAGGATGAACGTATTGAACGCCTTGCCAGCGGCGAGCGGTGCGGTGCTAGAATTAATTCCGTAGGCATACTTCCAGTAGGTAATATTTCTTCTAGTCAACTTTACGGTGATGCAGAAGAGGACTGAACAAACATATAAATACATAACCATACTAATTTTCTACATCGCCTCTATATAAAGCGCATTGAAATTTTTTTTTTATGGTATTGTGGGCAAACTAGCAGACGGGTCACCTGATGGTAAGTGACTACCCCCCGCCCATGGGCACCTACAACAAGTACCAAGTGCGTTGCCAGCCTTTAAGGTGGGAGTAGGGGAAGGCGGGAAATGGGGGAAGAGGTTGATTGTGGGTAGGGGGAGAAGAGGGGGAGAGGGAAGGGTTAGGGCCTCCGGTAACTTCACTCACTCAGCGAAATACGAAATAGTGAGTTTGCTTCGTCCATGTTTAAACTCATTAAACCAGTTGTAAACAGTGGCACGAGATGGAGCTTCGTACTGAAATGCCAAGCGAAGTTTATCGTAACATTGTTGTTGAGTAAGACCGCAACGAAAGTCGTAATAAATCATTGAGCGAAAATTTTCTGTTATCAAATTCATTTCGATGCCAAGATAGACATTTTTTAAATGGTCGCCAATTTGTAAAAACAAATGACATATGATATATAATTATGACATAATCATTAAACATAACAGATTCGTATAGAGTTCGTAATTTGAAATTTAAATAAATTTTTCATCATCTGCTTTTTTTACAAACCTATTCTAAAATCTTTCAGTGTGACCCGCGTATATATTGCTAAAAATTTTGTAACGTATCTATCTCTGTGGTAAATTTCATCCAGATTCGTTATGCCGTTTTAACTATATTTAACTCCTCTTTTGTGCTGCCACTCTCACAATCTTGCGCAGTTAAAAATACACAGATGCTAATTCTAGAAAATGTTTAAATATTACAGGCAAACGCAACCAAGGTATAAAACTTGTGTAAGAAATCTATAAAATCCCGAGAAATTCTTAACCCTCAAAGTAACCACGGGTGACGAAATCTCGGAAGAAACTCATTTTTACCTTTAACTTTGAATACGTAAGACTGAAAGAGGTTTACGAGAGGTTGGCAAGCTTGTAATTTATCACTACTTGTATTTCCTGAGCTGTGTGTTACCTACATTATACGATATATTGCCTCCCGAGCCGTTTTGGTTGGCCTCTCCTTATCCGGTTTCGTCTTAGTCGTTGTTAAGGAATGGGAGAAATTGCCGATTTGTGGCACATTCACACGGTTAACGTGTTTTAAGCAGATATTCCTTGGAATTTTAACAAAGTGGGAAACATTTCTCTATCTGACTTTTACAGTATTTAGCGATTACGTAATGTAAAATCAGGATAGATGATCAGATCTGATTTGCGATATTGATAAAATGATAATTTACAAGTCTTGTAGTTGGAATGCTCTCTTAGTGTTTCCCGACAGTTTCCTGCTTAAATCTTAGCTGCTCGATTCTGTGTAAATACGTCCACTCTAAAGTGGACATAACGTATTCATATTTTTTACTGATTTTACTAAAAAAGATATGATCGTTTTTTTTATTACAGTAAAACGATACAGGGACAGGATTAGATTAAGACTTGGCAACCATGTGGTTTCGGTGCTGTCTTTGCGAGTTCTGTTTTCATTGATTACTAAGCGGGTTATTGGCTTGTTACAATAGGGTAGATGACTGTCAAGTCAAATCAGTATCTTTTTAGTAAACGTCAAAACGGTAGCATCCGTACATTTTTGTATGAAATACTAAAACGTCACGCCTTAGTATTGTCAAATCATTTACTTTTAATATTAATTTGACAATTATAAACTAAATAAAAAACGTTAAAATAAAACTGGACGGCAATTTTCACAGTATTTTATGTTATTTTATTGTGACACTTGGCGAAATAATTTATTTTGAGCATAGGCATCTACCCAATTGTTATAAATTGTAATACAAAGGGATTATCAATAGCATTATGCTTTATTGAGTCTTCTGATCGTCAACTAGACTTCATTTTGTTTAATATTTCAAGATACATTTAAAGTTTTGCCGATTTTTTTGTTTTTTAGTTGTAACTACGATTGGTTTTGTCCAAAAGCGCCAGTAGCGTAATGTCCAAGGCGTCGGACTTGCGGTCAAGTGGTTGCGAGTTCGAACCCCACCCAGTACACTACCGACAAGAACCCAGTCCTAACACGAGCATTTAGCTTATTCAAATTCAAAATCATTTATTCAATTAAGATACTAAGTGACATTTATGAACGTTAAATTGAAACTACTGTTAAAAATCATAGATCGACGCAAACAGACGCCCCAGCATGTACTGGATTGTCGAGGTAAATTAGGTGAAAACACCAATATATACTGCCTGCTTGTGTCGATCTATAACTTCCAGTTTCCAAAATGCGTAGAGCCTTATGAGAAGAATACTGGCAAAGAAACTCATGGCCCCTCTTTTTTAAAAGTCAGATCTTCAGGTACAATTGTATTAGTGTTACATGAAAGGTAAACAGGATGCAAGCTGTTGCCACCTGAATTTCATTTTATTGAAATGCTTCAAAAACTAACGTACAAACAAAAAAATATCACTTAGTGATACCGTTGAAGGTTCGAACCTATTAAACATAGAAATCATTCAAGGTGCACATCAGTTACAAAATCTACTGTTAAAAATAATTCGTGATTGAATTAAGAGGCTAGAGTTGCAGGTGAACGAACCAAAATAATAGTATAGGCTAAAGCATCGCTGACTAAGGCCGACCAGTCACCCCAAGCAGCACCCGTTCACGAGTATGACGCATGGACCAGCCATCATCTCCTTCGCCATATCAGAGGGGAAGAAACGACCCGCCCCATGACGACTACCGTAGTATCTTAGCTTGATCTGGATGGTAATGTGTGATCTAAGTTATTAGTATGTATTAATATAAAAAAAATCGTACGCACCAGTGACATGTTCGGTGTTAAGATAATAACAAGGTAGGGTATTAAGAAATAGGCATCGGTAGCCATTTTCCATCAGGTACTCTGTGTGCTTATTTGAATATGTAGTTGTACAAAAAATACAAACTCTATGTTTACATGCACTGAAGCTGAGCGATATTAAATAATGAGCCTAAAGTAAGAATTTAGTGACCACAGAAGCACTCTATATTTTAAGTCGTTCCCTTCATACTCGCGTCACGTATAAGCTGCTATATAAATTGATGTAGGACGTGGTAAGGGCGACTGCCTTTCATTGAAAAGAAAAATGCCTTTATTTCTAATGTTCTTAATAGTAACTTCTAGCACTCACTGTACCTTGAACCCTTCTTCTAGTGACAAACTACAAAAAAAAAACAAGTAGGCACTTTTAAATAGATTATCTAGATAGCTATATAGCTTTTTTACTCTTGCAGCTATAATGGATGTCAGTTTTTGAAGTGAAGTTCTTTAGAATCGCTCTGATTTGAAAATTCGATGAAACGAAAAAGCGACACTAAAAAGTCTGTGTTAACCAATAACTTTTATATAAAGGATCTAAAATTATATTTATTAACATTTGTGTTGATTTTACTTTATACTCATTCTCTCGTAGGCTGCTTTTCTGAAGTTTCACTTCTGCCGTGTGTGACTTGCCCACACACACTTTTTTTAATATATGTTTGTCTGTCAAAACGCTCTGGTGGTTAAAACCAGACGGTATCATCCGTTACACCGTGACCTATTTCGAGTAGAGATGTTATAACACCTGTTCCACCAGTTCGCTGTTTATCCTCTCTGTCCTCTGCTAACCAGAGGAACATGTTTAGAAACGGTTACACCTAATGTAGCGATTGCTCCAAAACGTTTTGTAAGCCAATTACAATTTGTCTAAGAATACATAAAAAAATGTTTAATTAAGTACAACACTGTAAAATTTGGAGACAAAGTGAACGCAATGTCTGTGGTAGTTTAAAACTATAGTCGATCCGGTAAAGAACAGCCAACAGCAGGCCTAGATTTAGTGGCTCGTCATTTTCTATAACGACGACAGTAGAATAGATAAGTAAATTAGAATAGTAAGTAAATTATAGTAATAAATTATATTATAATTAAATTATATTATATATTATAGTAAGTAAATTAGTGATGTACCGGATAGCCGTATGCACGGATATCCGAGGAAAAAAAAGATCTGTGTCCGTATCCGTTACTTTTTGGCGGATCTTGAACGGATCTTTTGTGTTATAATACTTTATTAAGTTTATGAAATTCTTAATTTATTTTGTTAAAATTAAATATTAAATATCTGAGGTAGTGAGTTAGGTACTAATATTATCGTCAGATATATTATAAAGTACTATTTGACTATATTTATAACGAGATAAAACTCTAAATCTTTGTGATATGTGTATTAAAATAATTATAAAAAAAACACGAGCAGTGCAGGTTGATTAGGTTGAGAGAATAGAATAGAATGTCGAGAATAGAATAGAATAGAATGTAGACTAGAATGTCGTGTTACAGTCCTCAACGTCAACTAGTGTGTCAAAGTCACGCGTATCGGCATCAAATGAGAAAAAAACTTGAGAGTTGGAGTCCGTATCCGTATTCGTATCCGTATGTATGGGATTGACATAAGCCAAAGAAATAAATATCACGTAACTAAGCGTAAAAGAACTTTGAAACGGTAGACTAGTGACACTTTTTACAAACGCTTTCGATACGAAGCGCTACCGAGCGAACGTCAGCACCTTGTAAAAAATGAAACAAAATGGCGATATTTACATCAGCTGATAATTGACGTAGTGATAATTGTTTAAATTTCTGTAAAATGCACTCGTTGCAACTTTTGGTAGGCTGCCTGTAACGCTGAATTATACTTACAATAAACTTAAAACACTAGATAGGTACTTTGATGAGATGTCGGATGAATAGTTTATCTTGACTGCCCCGCCCCCCTCCCTCCTCCCCCCTCCCCCTCCCCCCTCCACTAATGTCAAGTGAGATTTTTAAACTGCGTAATTTTGGTATAAATAAGTAATCTATGTTTGATTGCATTGGATTTTTTAGAAAAAATACGTAAATTGCCTAATTCATTTTATTTAAGGAAAGTGAACAAGTAATATTTAGGCAACGTAGTCTAAGATCACAGTAAGGAATTCAAACAATAAAATACCTAAATAGTAAAAGAATACTTGTCAAGATTAGGGGTATCAAGAGTGACTTTTTACAGTTTCGTGCGAAAATGTTATGTGAGTTTGCGGTTTGCTAAGATTTGAATCCACCTTCTCCTCTTGTAAAGGCCTCACGTAATTAATGGGCGCCCCCTAAATAATACGCGCTAACCTTGACGTTTGTGAAACAAACCATAGACAACAATCTACCTTTAAGGAAAGGTTGAATAGAATACCGTTCGCTAAATCAAAGTACACTTGTCTACCAATCTATTACCGAGGATGTATAGATAAGATCGGAGAGCACGTTAAGCCGTCGGTCCCGGCTGCCATACAAACATCTGTGGCATTCGCTACGGATAGTTGGAGCCCTAAAAAGTTCGACAACCTGGTCTAACTACAGAATTTCGGTATCGCCTAGTACTTGGTTTGTGGAGGTCTGATAGCAGTCGCTTCACTTAAAATATCGAAGTTCGGCTGTTTCGTCACGTAAAAAAAGTATACCTCAAAAGATCGTTATAAAATTGGTTAAAATCGAAATTTCTTAAAAATTCCAACGGGCTCATAAACTTAATGGTTTTTTGAATTTTCTAAGCTGGTCAGACTAGTATTGGTAATTTAGAAAAAAAGGCGCATTTTGCAATTAAGGCTAAAAAAATGATAGTTAATAATTTAAAAAGTTTAAAACCGATTTCGCTGAAACAAACTGTCCCTTTCAAAGTTATTAAATGTTGAAAAAAAAAAACGCTCTTTTTCAAGTTTGGCCTTCATTTGCTGTTAAACTAAAGCACTTAGCGACTTTGAACAGGTTTCATGTTATAGGTAGTTTAATGGACAACAAAAAAACTTTGGGCACATATGACGAAAAATGTACTGGAAACGAGATATCACCCAAAATGTAAAAAAACGTTTTTTTTCCGTTAAATTGTTAAAAAAAATGACACCCCACTTGTAGAACTGCGGGTATCGAAATTCTTAATCAGCGCGTTTTTTACTGTACATCCAAAAATAAAACTGCGTGGAAATCTACATAAAACAGCTAGGTTGACTGGGCTATTTCCTTCTCAAATGTCGTGAACTATTAACTCTACCATTTTATACAAACATCAAACATAAACGCAAACTATATGTTATATATTATGTAAATTTGATTTTGTAATAAATTAGTGATTTGTTTACCAATGATTTGAGTTGTTACCAATCAACCAGCGTTCAAAACGCTGGCTGATTAGTAACAGATTACTGTCACTCTGGAACATAAAAACTCTACTCTCGGTCACGCCTTTCCAGTTTTTTTTTTTTATGGTATAAGGGCGCAAACGAGCAGATGGGTCACCTGATGGTAAATGACTACCGCCGCCCATGGGCACCTGAAACTCAGTCACAAGTGCGTTGCCGCCCTTTAAAGTGGGAGTAGGAGAAGAGGGGGAGGGGAGGAAAAGTGGGAAGAGGGGAAAGGGGGGAGAGGGGAAGGACAGGAATAGGGGAGAGGAAAGGGTTAGGGCCTCCGGTAACCGCACTCACGCGGCGAAATGCAATGCAATCATTGCTTCACTGCCGGTTTTCTGTGATGCCGTGGTATCGAGCGGAGACGAGCCGGCTCATACGTGCCGAAGGATGGCTCTCCCACGTGTTACTGAGTTACAATGTTTTCTTTTTTTTTTCAAAATTCCCAGTGATATGGGTTACACATTAATAGTATTCTTGTCATAACCCCCCTGCCAATCTAAATGCTTTTGTTAAATATGGGTTTAAGGAGGTACTGTACTGTGTGTGTTATTTAAACCAAACTGATTACTAAACTGATTTGAATGTTATATTCAATTCAACTACGCTTTAGCTCAAAGTAGTTATATATTGCTGACATCACTTATTGCAATGCGAACCAAGTATTATTAATATGTTGTAATTATTTACTGTCATATGTCTCACTTAGTTTTAATAAAAAAGGACTCTTAAATAACTACTTTAAATTTTCAAATGAGGATTATATTATATCACACATTGTGGTAGAACTATTAATATCCAGCCTAGAACTATACAAAGGTCATAGGTAAGTATGGTTCGATGCGACTAGAGGTCATGGGAGCCGTCGTTTGAAGGTTAAGGGCTGCACTGATTTGCCGACACGGTACAATGTGATTTATGTAAGAGCTAATAGTGAACCCAAAGCTTTATGGGCACGGCTAAACGATGCGTGTTGTGCGAGTTGAAGCGTAGTATTGTGACTTCAATGTCATATACGGGTTAATGTATAATCATTATCGGCTAAGCCGTAAGACATTAATTTATTGTTGAACATAGGCCTAACGCAAAAAATGTGGAAGACAATGAACGGTGCGGTCTGCTACTTAGATCAACATCTTTATATATATATTTCTTCTGTGCGTGTGCATTTTACTGAACTCCTCCTAACCGGATGGAAAGATTTTAATGAAATTTTTTGCGTCTTCAGGTGAATTCGAGAATGGTTTAGATTTACAATTGGACCCGGTAGATGGCGCTGCGATAGGGTTAAAGGATTTTTTTTTTACGTTCCGGCAGGACAACGTTTACCATAGCGCTTTTGATATACATAACTGGCAGTCGTTTGGCAGTTGGCGTGATTGGCAGAATGCGCGCTGCAAATATCGTTTAAAACAGATGCATCGGTCGAAACTATGTTTTTGGCTTTTTTTTTATTAATAATACCAATTCGAATGCAATATTCATAGTTAAGACAAGACAACATCTGTCGGGTCAGCTAGGTATAATCTGGTCTATAACACTAGTAATACATAAATACACTTGGGTACAAAAAATTCGCACACATACAACATTTTGACAAATATTTTTTTTTTATTTTAAACGTATACTGTAGGCTGTCAAATGACGCATAAGGGCTAGCAATTAACCTCTGAAGACATTACAAAAACAACAATACAATAACATACCTCGAAATCGCTCGTTCCAGGTAGCACCTGTTGCGGAACTTATCACAGGCATAAAAGGGTACGTTTTAAGGGAATTGTCATCATTTGCATATCAATACGTAGCCTGAACTGTCTACTATCCATTACGTCTTCATCCGGAACAAACAATGAGTGCCACACCAGAGCCGCTCAGGTGGTTACACTGGTTCGCCGAGTGTAGCAGAGATATCAAGAGAACGCCGGCTACGAACGGCGACAAGAATCTGACCGGCCACATGCTACAACACTGCGTGACGAACGCTTTCTTGTGACGAGGTCTTTGCGAAATCGTCGTTTGAATGCTGTTCAACTGAGACAGCGGCTTTAAGAAGGTCGAGAAGTCGAGGTCAGTTGGTGGACAGTTAGAAGACGACTTCGAGAAGGTAATTTGATTGCACACTAACCAGCAAGCGGGCCAAAATCGACCGCAGCGCACCGAGCGCCCGTCTTCAGTTCGCTTGAGAACATTTAGATTGGACAGAAGAACAATGGAGAACAGTCTTGTGCTCTCACGAGTGTAGAATGTGTTTACATGACAATGATGGACGAGGAAGAGTGTACAGAAGGTCAGGAGAGCGATTTGCACAGTGTTGCATTGAAGAACGTGTGTCGTATGGCGGTGGATCGTGCATGTCCTGACTGATGATTTCTGACTGATCTTGTTTTCATCTCCGGAGCGAATACTGGCCGTCGAGCAAGAGGATTGACTTCTCAACTGTACATTGAAGTAGTCGAGGACTACGTCATACCTTCTGCAGGGCATATTGGTGAAAACCTTCTACTCATGTAGGATAATGCGAGAACGCATACGGCTGATATAGTGCACCAGTATCTTCAAAAGGTGGATGGGCCTGTTATGGACTGGCCAGCTCGAAGCCCAGATCTCAATCCTATCAAACATTTATGGGTCGAGCTTAAAAGAAGAGTTCGACCCAGAGAGACTGCTCCAACGAGTCTCCAGGAGCTGCAACAGGCGATCGCAAAGGAATAAAAGGCGATCTCATAAGATGTCGTGAAAACTTTGGTGAAATCGATGAAAAATCGAATGAAAGCTAGGAGAGGAAACACTTCTTAATAATAAAATGTTTTTTGCTGATTTCCATGTTTTAATTCGACTTTTACTAGCAATTTTTATACTGACAAATTCACAGAATACGTGTACTTTAAATGTTGATCTCCAAAAATCACTTTATTGCCACGGTATAAGTACAACAATAGTACCACAGGATAGCGTTCAAGAAAATTAAACGAACATTGAATTTTTAGATTTTTTTGTACTTTTGTTGAAAATTGATCAGTGTGCGAATTTTTTGTACCCAAGTGTATGTACTTATACACGGCGTTACATAATACAAGCCTAAAACATATTTTAAAAAATGTGCTTATAAAATATTCCAACTATAGAAAATAAATTTGTTACACATAGCTCAAAAATTTTATCATTTTGAATTTCTAAACTTTAAGTATTTTAAAAATCACGTTGCCTAAGTTTAGTTCCCGTTCACCAAATTAAAATTTAAAACTTTCCCGTATTTAATTTTATATGTATATTACATATCAAATTCAATATATTTATTTCATAAAATTGTTCATGGATTAAATTGGTCATGGATAATGAATTAATATTTTAAATTTATAGATCAACACACAGAGTCACCGCCACAATAGGTTTGCTTTGTCAAATGTAAAAAAAAAAATGAAAAACAGATAATACCAAAACTGCCTGTGTCGATCTACAACGGCCCGTTTCCAAATCGTTGAGTTTTCTGAGAAGAAATCGGTCAAACCAACTGACGGCTACTCTTTTAAAACAGCAGATAATTTTAACAATATTTAGTAATAAAATTAAAAATACTTAGCAAATAAAATTGAAGTGTCTGTTTGTAATGTCAAAATAAGTTTTTTTAAGTTCATACAGTTGCACGATACCTATGCCTAAAAATCAGTTTGTCAAATTTTTGTCCGTTTGTTGATTTCTTCTCTTTCACTGACTAATAGCTGGTGTTACAAGGAGGCTCGTGGCTAAGTGGTAACCGAGTAGGTTAGCACATTACAAGATTAAGTAATACTAGCAAAGTCAGTCTAGGATGGGTGACCATTCTTAACACATTGAGACCCCTTTGTGCCTCGGAGAGCGCGTTAAATCGTCGGTCCCGGGTTACAAACATCTGTGGTATTCGTTACGGATAGTTGAGCCCTAAAAAGTCCAACAATCTGGTCTAACTACAGAACTTCGATATCGCCTAGTACTTGGGTTGTGGAGCTCTAATGGCAGTCGCTTCACGTAAAATATCGAAGTTCGGCCGTATCGTAGTTAGACTGAAAAGCTGAACTAACTTAGTTGGGAAAAGGCGCGGAGGATGATGATAGCTGGTGTTTTAAGGAATAACTTACGCTACTCTTATTTTGAAAAAAGAACTAGGGTTCCGCGCGTAAAAATATGTACACGCGAACGAAACCGCGCGGGAACTGCTACACTTCTATATTATCTTTCCATCATATTTTAGAGAATAGAAAATATGACAAATATCTTCGAATATGTGAAATATCAAATCTCGTATATGTCTAAAACTCGAAATTTTACTCAATACGTGTAATATAAAAGTTTTTGCCTTTAAACGTTTTGAGCCCGAACAATATTTTACACCCTAACATAATCTCGACTGATTTCTATTCACGTTTGCAATTCCTTAGGAACTAGACGACATTAGAATTATTCAATGGTCTTGAACAGGTCAACGACCGTCTCGCTACATAGAAGTTATTCTCATTGAATTATTTATTTGTTCCAGACTCTTAATACCAGCCCGAAATCATCCTGCAATGGAGGCTGAAACCACACCCGTAAGTACTTAGACTAACTAAAAAAATCAACTAATAAAAAAAATTAAATTGAATTTTTTAAGTATTATCATCTACATATCTTCACATCACAACCAAGTTTTGATATTTTCATACTACTGCCATCTGTTGCCAACTTAACAACTTGTAAATGTTCCCGTGGGATAACGACGAGTTACAGTATTAATATGTGTCAAATTCGTTTCATAAAAGTTAGATGGCGTTACTGTTTCTTACCGTATACGATATGATCGTGTAGATGGCGTTGTTTAGACTTTCATGTGTTAGGTTATAAAGTAAACTAAGAGAGAATGCTATTTTCCAGCGTGCTTAGTGGTTCACACATTGTCCGTTAGATGTCATGTGAACCAGTTTTAAAAAATTTTGATGGGAAACCTCATCTTAAATTTTATATTGGCAGATCTTTGGTAGTAAGTGCTCTTGAATAATGTTTTCGGCATCATTCATTTTTTTTTTTTTTTACAATATAGTTTCAGTACTAGCACGGGAGTAGAAAAGTCCAAGCTTTTAGGGGACTTATTTTTACAAACGCTTAAGCTAATTACGAAAGCATGCCTATAATTTAAAATAAACCAATATCTGTGTTTCCGCTATATTAATTTGTTCACACAATATCACGAGCCATTCATGCCGAAAAATACTAGTGCCAAATTATTATATTTTGGCACTGGATTTTGCTTTAACAATATTTAAAAAAATATTGCACATGCAACCGTCCCATTGGTAGAGTATCCATTGTCCGCAGGGTTATATTCGGTGAATTTATCGAAAACGCTTCGTACCTCATACTACTCGCTATCGGTTCATTAATAAACTATATCCTGTTACCGCACCACACCATGCAATACAATAGCCGCAAACTATTTCAGAATCGGTCGTGTACGAAATTTATCGCGGTTAGTTTTTTGAATATTCGTATTCATATGTTACACTTCAATTAATAAAAAAAGAGAGGCCATTTTGAATATCATATTGAAAATTGGCTCCACATTTTTTTCATGTTTCGTGTATTTATAGATTGATAACGCTTTCTATGTACACTAATATAACAATTGAAATAGTTCATTGAATTAGTTGTCATATACATAGGTTTGTTAGTTAAATAGTAGTAATTAACTAAATGCATATTTATAACAAAGCAGACTGCACATTTTGTGAACAATGCTAGTTTCCCATATTCACGTACGCTAGTAGCTTTACTTAGCCCCAGGCGAACCGCGACGCCGTTCATTCACGTCTGTGCCGGATATTCAACGTTACGAATGGCTTTATTAAGACTAAATATTACAATTTCCTAGCAACTATTGCGACGGTTAGAATTGCTAATGTGCCGTCAAAGGAGTCGAGTGAAAAGATGAGATTGCACCCAAACTCGTTCATCGCCGCCAGTTTGGTGTTTTATGAGCCTCGAAATTACAGATTCACGAGTTGTCAATTACTACTGGATTTTGGGTTTCGATTGATTAGAATACTTTTTAACAAATTTGATGATAGAAAAGAGCAATCGTATAGAAGAGAAAGCGTTCTTATCTGCCTCCTAAAAAACACAAAAAAAAATATCTTATCCTTTCCTTGAGACCAGCAAAATATTGCCGGAAAGGGGGTTACGTCTTGCCCCCACAAATTACTATGATTTAATATTGCTTAGTTATCTGCGGGTTGGTAATTTGTTAGCGCCTCTCGGCCCGCGTTGGGCCCCATTGTTGCTCCGGAGCCTTTTGTTCATCGTCTTCCACTAGCGATACGATCTTGAGTTATTATGATTAGGATTCTTTGCCAAGTGACGCGAACTCGCTAATTCCTCCATTATCGTTTTAGTTTTACTCACTCGTTTTATAACACTTTTTGTTGTCATCTCTCGTTTTTCACAATGCCGTTTCAGAATTAGCTTTCATTCTTCACAGGACTCTTTCTGTTTTTCTTTTATTTTTCGTCTGAAATATAACCTCTTTTATTCCTAAGCTCAATGCCATATAATTATATAATTTGTCAACAGATTGTATAGCTACTTAGGAACGGAGCATGTCAATTTGTTTACATAATGCGTCCGATAAACTATTCGATTAATATACGTATACGCATAAGCTTGTGAGGTGACCTAGTAGATTAATAAACGTCACCACTGCTCGTAAAGTCAATGGAGTTAATATATCAAGCGACGCGTCACGCTATGTCATGTCGGACTTTCATTTCATATAGTGCTCTCAAATAAATCGATCGGTTTTTTCAATTAGTGAAACATTCGATTGTAATTATGTTTATAGTGTAGTTGCTGGTTTGTTATCCATCCATCTT
Source organism: Euplagia quadripunctaria (assembly GCA_963859945.1). Lineage (NCBI taxonomy): Eukaryota > Metazoa > Arthropoda > Insecta > Lepidoptera > Erebidae > Euplagia > Euplagia quadripunctaria. Next base: position 17,466,615 of record OY982574.1, on the reverse strand, counting down.
GACCGGTGTAATGGGTGGCCATCAGGCAAATGAATCGCCCCAATGTCTGGTCGAACCGAATGGAAGCGCAGTACAAGTGTTCTTGTCGCGAAATTGCTTTCCGTTTTAATGTCCGAGGTATCAAGGGATGCCTCGTTTCCGTGCTGATTGTTTTAACATTTATATTTAAAACAGGTTGTTACTGAATGGTCTCGTTCCTTTTCGTTTTATCCACATTTCTCGTTTAAAAGCTTTCATTAGCAAGTTGCTGTTTAATAATTAGTGCGTTGGCGTCCCAAATGTATTAATATTTTTAGGGTTCGTACGTTCGAATGAAACCCTTATAGGATTACTCGTGCGTCTGTCACAGCTAATTTGCTCCGAATGTACTGGGCCGATTAAGTTGTATTTTGGTACACATCAAACTTAGCTTATTGTGATGACAGGCTAATTGTGTCTCATGTTTTATCTTTTGATAGTATTAAAGGTTTTTAAGATTTTTTTTTGTAAATAACCAAATGACTAAAATTTTGAAAAATAAACAGAAAATAGTTTTTCAGTTCATAGGTAAATTTATAAATATAGAAGTCTATGGTCTTAAAATAACATAGTAAATCTCTCAATATTGTGCGTACAAACTTACATTTGTATTATTGGTAAATGTATATTATATTCATCGTACGGAACCCTCTCCACACGAGTTCAACGTGCACTTGGCCGGTTTTTGTTCATTAAATAACTTGCTCACGTTATCAATATTATATCAATACTATAATATATATACCATTGAATGGGAACTTTAATACACCACTATAAAAATAAATCATCTCAATCATCACTTTTTATTTATTTTATTTTCTATCATTATTTTTCTAAGAAATGATTTCAATTTAACTGCTTTCAGTTTTCAGATACCTGCATGCCATTTTGCTATCTCGACTTTAAACTCAAGAAACTTCTCCGATATGCTTGTATACGCGCAAATTCAAAATTTTATCATCTCATATATAACTATGTATACGTGTACGGGTATTAATGCGATCGTGTAATAAGTATTACAAACCTTCGGTAGTTAGCCTGTGACCATGGCCAGTGCAACCTGGTCGAAACGTCAGGCAATTCAAACGTAAGTAATACCTATTACGTGTTCGCGTTAATTCCCGTACGCACAAATAATTAATTGTATATCATGTAACGTGAAAGTTTAAAACTTTTTAGCATCTCTTCCTTCATCCCGTAGCGCTGGAGGGTTCGTCAAATTATAAATATTTCGTACTTGTGCTAAGGCAGCGCAGGTAGCAAGGATTGCAGATACTGCAATGGCATGCAGCGTGCGTGCCACACCCCATTCATTAGGCGCCGAGTGCTTCCGCGCATTTATCAATCTACGAGGCGGCTCCTGGCCTTGTTCGTAAACACTAAGAATAGATTTTTAAATACGATTAAATAGATAACAATTATTTAGGGGAAAGGTAGTTTATAGAAAGATTAATGATTTTGTAATGAAATTACTTATTTGACTATTTGTTTATATATAAGGTCGGGGAAAAAGTTTCTTCGTATTTTATATACAAATTCAAGACATTTTTTTTCAAAGTTTAATTACATAAAATTATATTATATGTGTGCCATTTTGCGTGCCATTATGGTGGATGCGTCAACACTTCGCAACCAAGCTCTCTCAATTTTTTGGTGGGTGGCCAAAGATGTGTGTGGTCTGGCGTTATCATGATGAAAGACCACTCCTTTTCCGTTGATCAATTCCGGCCGTTTTTCTTATATTCTTGCTTGAGTCTCATTAGTTGTTGATAGAAGTTCATTTTTTACTTTTTTGTAATAAAACTTCAGAATATATCGAATTTCTTCGTTAGATTCAGTCATTTTTGCGGACAGAAAAACAATTGAAAGATGGCGGGAAAGTGTTTTTTACTTCTTATTTTTCTTAATGTCCTATATTCACTGACCTCTATTATACTATTTGTATAATAGAGGTCAGTGCCTATATTTTATTGATTTTAAAACCAGCCAGATACAGACCGTTACAACCAAAGAGATTTTTCTTCAATTTATTTCATGTAATTCATGTTTGAAATTCATCTGCCATGTTTTGTTATTACGTCTGATTGAATATGTAAGCAATATATTGTAAAATATTGAAATATGCATATTTTGATATACCTGCCGCAATATTTTGATGAATTTCGCATGTTATGTCAGTAAGGCTTAGTTTGTTATTGCGGGGTAACTGCGTATGTACATCTAAAAAAATATTTAAAAAACAATTCACGACCTAGTCAATCGAAAACCGTTCGGTTCCAATTTGTCAAGTACTTAAACTTGAGTAAGCCTTAACCCTCCGACCCTTCGGAGCAAATTTTAGCTAAACTAGTCTGTATAGAGCGTAGAGTAGAATAGATCGAAACGATCAGTTTCAACTGGGCGGAGAATTTGCGCACCTGCGTCTCTGATCCAAGCTTATGGCCAGCCGCTCCGGATAAACGCTAAGATACCTATACTGATAAAGCGTTGTTATTAACGTTAGCTAGACTACAATAACTGAAGCTGTCTCAGTTATACAGCATGTTACAGAAAGGTGTGGCCAAATTTTAGGAGCGTTATGTGTAGCCGACCAATAGTTAAATTAGTTTGAAAAAAACTGGATTTTGAAAATCTTTTTTTTTCGAAGCTTTTTTTTAAACATTTGGTATATATATTAACATACTTATTATGAATTTTCCTAAAGTTCATAATATGTTAGAAAAGTAGACTAAAAAAATGGAGGTGTGTACATTTCTAAATAACATATTTATTATGAATTTTCATGTCAATTTCATTGATTTTGTTTAATACATTTTCAGACACATCTGGACATTCCATCAACACCCTTGATATTAAATACCCACAGTTTTCCAAGTTCAATTTGTCAGTATCAAAATAAGATTTGTATTAAAAATCTCGAATTTTTATTTTGTTAGCGCTTTACGTTATTTTCGGGGTTACCATACGACTTTAAAACATGACGACACCTTACTATATCACTCTGTATATGTTCATCTATATTTCATCACGATGTTGGTTTATGGTAGCGTAAAAGTATCGACCTTCCTTTGTTATGAAAATGTTTCGTCGACTTCAGAATTTAATCACCCGTAAGTTATTACCATCCCGTGCTAAACATTAAGGTAATGGTTTCAATGCCTGTAATTAAACGATTATGGCTGTCATTAAATTGAAGTATAGTAATCATAAACGCAATAAAAACGCTTTAGAAGTACATATAACTTCCGATTGGACATTCATGATTGCTCTCGGTGACTTGAAGTGTGCGGTTAGATTTATTCCCTCTATCGATCTACTGAGTCTTGTCTATGGTTACTTCAGCCGAATTGAATCGTTAAGATGCGGGGACATGTCCCAAACGAGATGGTGTTATATGACGTACTTAGGTGGGTAAAGGATGGAGGTAAGTCTGCCATGTTTCTTTTGATCATTGACGCGTAGCCACGGTTTGGTTACACTTTGACAAAAACATACATTATTCTGACTATTCCGGGATATAGTTTCTATTAGATTAAGATCAGTAGTGCTTTTTACTCACGGAAATGTTTGATATTGTTATTTTTTGTGGAACATGAAAGGAGACAATATACTTAGGCTTTTATACCTACTTACATTGTGGAAATGGAATGGTACAAAATGATGTTTTACGCTTTGTGGTGAACCTCTTCCGGGTCAGAAAGTAAAGTAGAAGAAGGGAAGTGCGTATTGTGCAGTTTGAAAAGAAGTTCCTTACACGCATACTTTATTGCACACTACATCAACAAGCTACGCAGATTCTTCACCATCAGATCAGGTTACTACTTTAGTATAAAAAACATTACTGATAATAAGTATTTTCTACGACAGAAAGTTTAAAGGAAAGATAAATACATCCAACGTAAACGTTCTTGAATCCATAATTCAAAGAACGATTATATTGTAAAAGATCGTTGAAAAGACTTAAATAACACATTATCCATATTTCCTGCATGCATCCAGAACCTTGCGAAGTCGGAATCATTTTATCATTCATTCTAAACGAACGGAACCTCAAATTCAAAATACATATAGTACATTTACTGCCTCCAATTAAGCAGTCGTATTTGCGAGCGAATCCTACAGTAAATAATAATGTCCATCGTCCAATTATCTTATAGCAGGCCAGGTGACGAGTCGTGAGATATAAGGGTCAACTCTCATTTGATATTCTGCTCCCACCCTGCGTAATGGAATAACGTTGTGAGCTCGCCGACGCCCGATACGATCGATCTCCATCCCTGTATACCTACATATATTCTATTTTCGTAAATTGTACCGAATGATGACCGGTTACCCTTGTCAGGTCACTAAAAACGTGTCAGATGGACCGCACGACCCCGTTCCCGCTAAAATCACTGCAGTGTTGCCAGTTTTTTATGGTACATTATTTACTGTCAGTTGTCACGCATACGTAACACATATTCCGCCTATAGGAAGTCTGTTTTCATTTTCAATATATGTTTTCTAGGCAAATAAGGATTTGGTTAAGTAATAACATTGATCATATTCCGAGAAAATGTGTTATTATATGCTGTACTAGTAAGTGAAGAGTATCTAGTTGTTTATTTGATTTTCAGAATGAATAACTAAATGTAATACGCTAATGGATAGTGTTACATATGTGCTAGGATGACGGACACGTAGTTCAACGAAGTAATTTTTTTACGTGAATTCATTCTAAACAATGGATTAAATTACCACACGCCAGCCATTGGAGTTTATGGTTGGAAGTGGAGAATTTTTATAGGACTTATAATAACATAACGTAAATCAGTTTAACTACTCTAAATGGTCGGATCGTAATTTCATAAAACACTAGGTATAATTTTAAAAGCCAATATACCTACATTAAAATTATTTTGTATTGAAAGTTCCGTTACAATTTTTGCTGGAAGTAATTGCGTTTATATCTGCCAAATTACGGGGATTATCAATCTTTGCATAATATAAATTTCGTTATCTGATCTGGAATTATTTATGATATTTTCATGAAATTATTAGAATTAGGTTAAATAAACACCATGACACACCTTAGGCAAGCAGAATAGTCGTAAGTTTTTACGAAGTTAGCTAAAACGAATGATGTAAGTGTGAAACAAATTCAGTAATCTTATTTTACGATAATTTACAACGAAAAATAAATTGTTATAAATCCATTAAAAATAGATAGTTTTCGAAAGACGAATTATGTTAGAGGTCTACAGAGTCGACAAATAAATTATGTCTGGCATGTGACGCGGGACGCAGGGGCGTTCGTCGCGGTCTTATTTTATACTACTTACCGGTACAACACTTTTATCTCGCCTCATGAAATGCGATGCACAGATGCTTTTGAAATTTATATTATGCAGTTCTAAATTACTGAGAGGGTTTAACTGTACTTAAAAAAGCTTAAATTTCAAGCTTAAAATGTAAACTAGCATGAATCTCTCGCATACTGCAAACTTGTATTAATGTTTTAATTTTATAGATTAAGTGGGTAATTAAAATATAAATCGTCTAAACTTTATATTTTATGCACATGAAAAGTTAGACCGGTACGATATCACAACTTTTCAATGTGGGCTCTGTCAATTCCGAACCACGGAGCAAGGCGCAAAATCAAGTTACAGCAACACTGAACGCGTTAGACGAACCGCATAGAATACTTCTACGTTTCTACTTGTGTACGTTGCGGAAAAATAAAGTTAAATCAGACGCGTTAACGCGTCGCTTGGTGGGGATTGCCGCGAAATTGTTTCGCTGTTTTGTGTAGGGTTTTAAAGTGTTTTTTACTCGGTTTGCTAATGGACGTGGACTTTACTTACCGCCCGTTCCGCTCGGCGCTTGTTTACTATTAATTGTGCCTTTTGTCGCCTACAGCTGCTGTCTCGCCGGCAGGATACGCCTGCGGTCGGCTTGCACTCAGTTACAACCTTTATGGGTGTTTATGTTGCGCGCTACGAAACTATCCGGTGGTTTTGTTTTACCGCCATTTGCGACACTAATAAAATCCTTGCCCTTTTTTTGCTTAATTAGGTTGTTTGTGTTCTGATGATAGTTTAAAGTTAGCTTCGCAATGGAATGAAGCATTGCTCAAATATATTTCTGCAAATTAATAATAGATCAAATAATGGACACAGGACAGCTGCATTCCGTGTCAATTTTAAGTGTGCAGCAACGCGATGCTGAAATTCTATATCAACCTTTATTACTCAATTAAAAATCCGTTCTTGATCAACAACAACAACAGTAACAAATTTGCTTACTCCTAATGTTATGGCCGATTAGCAATGTAATCCTAGCATTAATTTGTTAGTGCTAGCGTGGACGTGTGGGTATTTTTCTTGTTTTTGTTACTCTGTTGTATTTGGTGTACAATAAAGAGTACTTACTTATTTACTTACTCTGTTAGGGACCTGAAACAGAAGGTTATTGGGTATAACAATTATATGTACCCATACATTTAAACATGTATTCGCCAGTACCTAATTTAAGTATAATTATTAAATATGTAGTAAGTATTATGACTGTTCGTAAATTTTTATTTAGTAGATAGATTAAATTATCGCTTACCATGCTGAATTTGATCCACAAATAGGAAGTTTTCACCTTAGTTGTCAAGCCGACAACTAAGGTGGGCGCTGAAAATCAGTACTGAGGTGGCGTTTGTCTATCGCAGTATACTGAGGGTCCACATATTTTCTAGGACACGGCGTACAACCCTCAGGAACATAAAAATTATTTTGTTGTAAATAATTAAGATTCACAGAAATGTGGTTCGGATACGTAGCATTGACGTATCATGTCAGTCTTATGTAACAATGACACATCGAGAAATCTTACGTGTTGTTAAAATTTTAATGGTTTTTTTATTTTCGTTTATATGTTGTTATTTATTTTTTGTATGCTGTGTTTTATGGAATAAAATCATTTAAATTTTTTTCTTTAAAATTTACCGTTACAAAATTTGTTAATTTTACTTATCTTATAAACATTTAAACGTATTTCGGAAACTGAAACCAGTTGTTAAAATACATATTTTCGAAAACGGATATTTTACAACAAAACCGTTTAGATACATAGTCCTTCATTGTGATAAAATTGTATATCGCTCATATCCATCATTGACTGAAAATGTTTATAGAATAAATAATTACTGCTACTATTTAAATGCTATAGCTTATTTCATTGATAAGTGATCGCTATTATCGAGATTGCTTGTAGAATGCACTCTGAAGCTGAACATTTTCCAATATTAGAACCTTAAATAAGTTTGAGTTCCGTATGTCAGCGTAACAATAAAATACAGAAAAATATGAAGCAATACCCTCAAAGTTAGCATCAACAAATGCTTGGATTACGAACAAAGAAGCCATATTTTTGTACACAAGTGAATAAAAATCACAGTGTCTGTATTTACATTAAATCTTTTCATTCGTTGCTGAACGTTACCGATGCACCAGTTTGGGTACAGTATAAACCGCAAACAACAAGCTCCGTTGTTTCCATTTCACGCAGAAGTAGCGACTGCATGCGGTTCCAGATTTTGCATTTTTTTTTTGCTCGTTGCTCGTGAAATAATTTTATTTATAGCAGTCCTGGTCCGTTGTCGCGCTAGCGTTGACTCACAACTTTTTAATTAAATTATTCACTTGATAATTGTTGGTACAGGAATGATAGCCTTGCTATTTTTGCACTTTATTGTTGACCAACGGCGAAACTGAATTGTAAATTATGAACTTTTATATTTAACGAGGTTAAATATAAACGTGACTTTTAAATATACCCATAACAATGTTCGATTTTCTATAGGTATATAAATGGTCACTAATAGTATTTGCGAGTTTGGCGTAGTAATAATTAACTAGACCGAACCTGTAAGTTATTGTAGGTCTGAAAACGTAAACTACACAAAAGGTATTTTTAGAATTTGTTCTCATTAGACTGTAATATCTTAGTTCTATTAAATACAGAAAAAATCTTTTGTTTATTTCGTTTAAAACATTTTGTAGACCTGCTACGTGCTACGAACCGTCTACGAATGTACTACGAAGTAATTAAGTAGTTAAATTTTCGTTTCTAATTGTTTTTCTTTTTTCTTAACGAACGAACATTCTACTGAAGACAAGACGATACTAATTGTATCAAAGTACAAGAATGTAATTGTACAATATTGTTTTAAATTATTATAGTGGTACTATCATCTCAGAACTTCATCCAAGTTGTGACCGTTGCAACTTCTACATAGCGATTTAAGGCCACCTGTATTTTATTACCGTTGTTCACTTAATACAAAAGTTCTTGTAACTTCGCCACATCGATTAATATCAACTTTACAAAATTCTAGAGGCTTAATGACATTACCATTAAAGGAAGTAGTAGCTAGTAAACTAAGTAGTAGTAGTATTCGGACGTAAAAATAAATATTGTTATCGCAAGCTTGTACACTTAATTAACAAATTGTCTTTCAATTTCAAACTTGGGCTGTACTTCATGCATAAATTAATAGTTCTATTAGCATACAGTCGTAACTCTTAAGGCTTGGTTTTGAATAAAGGCAAATGGCTTTTGATACGTCCTTTAATCATAAAACGTTATAAAAATAAATAACTTCCGTCTCATCGTGTTCAATTTGAATATTATATTTGTTGGTCAAGTAAAAAAAAATCGTAAATTCGTATCAATTTAGTCTTTTTCTCTGAATTAAAATTATTATTAATAAAGATGTTTTAGGTTTTTGTTTTTATATTTAATAAACTATTATTTACCTTTTTAAATAAAACGCTTTGCTTTTGCTTTTTTTATTCATAAATTTTTTTTTATCAATTTATTTGTTAGTTTGTTATCAACAATTACCTGAGTATTGAATTTTTGATTTTAAATAAATACACCACATTAAGTACAACAATTTTCAACCCTATCTCAGAAAACCATGATTTGGGTTGTCGAAGATCTACATAACCTATTTTAATTAATTAAATAAATAGTTTTATATGCACTAGAGACCGCCTGTTCGTCGGTATTCGACCATAATTCATTACAGGGTTCGAAAATATATTTATTATAAATATCAAAATATCGAATATTTATGAAATATATCGGATAAATATCAAGTTTGATATAAATCAATTCTGTATGAAACATACTAAAATTATCAAAAAAAAATAGCTAAAATGTTTTAATGTTTTATTTATTTAGGTACTTAAAATCAGAAAAATGAAACCAAAACATAAAATCTTCTTTTAGATAAGGCAAAATCAACTAAAAGACATAAAACCTTATATATCAAAACATCAACTCAAAAACATAAAACCTTTTTTTATAAATTCTAATCAGTCAATGGTCATACCTACACTTAGATAACAAAACAATAAACCAGATATATATCGTCGAACCCAGTTTGATATATATCGGATATAAATCAGATATATATCTTGATATATATCCTTGAACCCTGATTCATTATGTTTTGAATGTTCCTTTTCACATAATTTAAGTAGAAAAAAAAATATCATTTTTTTTTATTGATATCGCTTAAACTCGTTAATAGCTACTAAACAAATAAAAAAAAAAGAAAATCCTTGGCAAACATAAGAGGAGATAGTTCTTAACTGTTTTATCTTGCCTATTTACATATATAATAGAACACCAATTTTCAGGAACAGTTGTTCTTGAAAATTTCACAGCCCCTCCATCTGACTTTCATTAAACATTACTACTTCTCCCTAATGCACATTCGTCCCATTTATTTTGTCTCCCGGGTAATAGACAACGCATCCTGAAGTACGGATAATGGGTCCCCGAGAAAAAATAGAGTGCTTCAACAAAAGGCAGTTACTGCAACACCTGTCGCTCGTGACGTGTAGATACTGGTAAACAGTTGTGAATGAATATTTAAAGTAAGGAAGGTAAAGGTACTAAGCCTGTTTTTGATACATTTTTGTGATCATTTATTATTCATTTAGTATCGACGTTCCTGAATTGGTTGGTTTGGAATTCAAATGAAGCTTGAAGTATGAGCTCTCTTAGGGGTCGTCCATTAATCACGTGATGTATTTTTAGCAACTTTTTAACCCCCCTCCCCCTGGTGATACGTGGTGAGGTTTTAGACTAACCCCTCGAGCCAAAAGTACTGTATTTTCCAAAATATAATGTTTCAAAATATTATCTCACAATACAGATATAATCACGCGTTCTAGGGTAAAATAAATACACGTGATATCTCAGTACACCCCTCTCCCCTTGTGATATTTCGTGATTTTTTCTGAACCCCTTCCCCCCTTTTGAGCCTCATGTGATTAATGGACAATCCCTTAGGTGTTTGCGTGCGTAGTTTGTTAGTCTATCAGTGAAAACCGACCTATATGCCACGGCATTTAACTTCAGATCACTACAAAAACATATAGTTATGAATATGTCCTCCGTTGGTAATAAATCCGCCATTTGTGTAAAAACGCAAGTTTGCGCAAATTGCAAAAGCAAAATGAGTTTTGTATGAATGCTTGCAATGTCTTCCCAAATAGAAGAAATTATTGTTTTTGGGAATTTACTTTAAAATTGTAATATATCAAGTGAATCATTATTTTAGTTAATTGTTCCACTTATCTTTGTCTATTGTGGCGGGACTCGTCGTCAGGAAATGGATACCTCAAGTGTCTGGAGGTCTGTATCATAAAATGTATAATAATTTAGGAATTATATATTTAATAAAACGTCAGATTTGAAACAAGAAAACTGTTGAAGATATCTCAAGTAAAATAAGTGTTCATAAAGTTGCATAAGAGAATGGAACGATAAAATGTGAAATCTCTTAGTCCTCGTGAAGGTCGTGAGGTACAGCAGAGTATCTTATATAAAATTTCTGAGATTTGATAATGGAATTTATAGTTGATAATGGTAACGGACTTAAGGCGTCACCTATACAGATTATATGCATCATATAATCTGTATTGGTGACGCCTTAAGTCCGTTATCCGTTATGTATGATTTACGCACATAATGTCCCGCGTCTTAATGTCCTTTAACTATATAATGACGTACCAGGGGATTGAAAGCACCATTTGTTCCATATTTTTGTAACCATGTCATTTCATGACGTGGGTGTGAATGTGCTTCAATACTTATTTGATAGGATTACTCAAGTATTCCTTTTTACATAATATATTTGATAGTAATAGATAGGGGCTCGTGGCTAAGTGGTAACCGAGTAGGTTAGCACATTATATAGTTAAGTAATACTAGTCAGGTCAGTATAGGATGTGTGACCATTCTTAACACATTGAGACCCCCCCTGTGCTTCGGGGAGCACGTTAAACCGTCGGTCTCGGGTATCATACAAACATCTATGGCATTCGGTACGGGTAGTTGGAGCCCTAACAAGTCCGACAACCTGGTCTAACTACAGAACTTCTATATCAAATGAAAACCATTTATTTCAATTAAACCAAAAATAGGTATTTTTGAATTGTCAGGAGTAGGAATCAGTCAGACTAAGTCAGTCGTGAAGTTAGTTGCCTGTTCCAATACGTAGATCCTATGGAGAAGAACAGGCAAGAAACTCCAAGGACACTTTTCAAAATGTTTTTTACAAATTTTTGGTTACATTGCTTAATGAAATGTGAGGACAATGTAACATATTATTCTGAAATATAAATAACGCCCTAATTACTACTATACATATTTAAGTATTAGCAGTCCGGAGATGACCAGCCCCGACCAACGGCACCCGTTCACGAGCATGACGCACACGCCAGTCATCGTACAGATCAACCATATTGAAGGGATCCGAACGACACCGCGTAGTACTTGGGTTATGGAGGTCTGATGGCAGTCGCTTCACGTAAAATATCGAAGTTCGGCCGTATCGTAGTTAGACTGAAAGCCGACCCCAACTTAGTTGGGAAAAGGCGCGGAGGATCATGATATTTGATAGTAACTGCTAAGTGCTATTCTTATTCTATGGAATTATTTATATACTCACGCCTCCCTCCCTTCGGGGCAGGCAGAAACAACAACCTGGAAGTATATTTTATTTATTTATTTGGGCATGATCATTCGTTCTGTGTCTGGGTGTAATTTATCTACCTATAATATGTATGTATTTAGAAATATATAAGTACATGTTTATATGGTTACCATAGTACAGGCTCTGCCTTGTTTTGGATCAGACGGCCGTGTGTGAGATGTGTAAAGTTATTATTATTGATTTAAAATATACAAAGTCTGTTATATCTCAAAGCCCCAATAAGTAAATACTTCTATATTACAGACTAAACAAAAAAAGAGTCAAATCTCGAAGGAATTGATGATGAACTCCAATATCATCTTCCATCAAATTTGCTTAACGACCCGTAATTTAATACTGCAGAAACCCCAAAGGTAATCAAACAATATGCCGTATCCAGGAAATGGCGGTAACAGCAGTCAAAAGCGCAATTAACACTGGAACTTCGTCACATGGTGGAAAACTTCAAATTAATTAATGCAACATAGGCTTCGAGTGTCGCACGACACGCAATATGCTACTCTGTCAGTATCTAACTTAACGATGCGGCGTAAGAAAAAGTTGTACGTGACTACCGCTTTAAATTTATGTGGAAATCTACGCTCATCTCAAATGGTCGGTTGATATTATTTTTCAATAATTACATTTTTGGGTAATTAGGGGTTAATCAGGCAATTTGTATAAATATGATTCTAAAAATCAATTTCTATGCACCTAAATTCCTAATTTGGATTTTTTGTCTAAAGCCTGTTTTTCTACTTTGGCTATTGATATTATAACAAGTATTTGATTAGTAATGGATTTTCGAACGGATTTGTGAAGGTAGGTATTTCTATGTGACAATAATGTTAAGTAACGCTCAAGCAGAACCTTTTTCCTGTTGTATCTAGTTTATGTAGTTGCATTATGGTTGATTTAAAGTTTATATTTTATGAAGATACGGCAATTTCTAGAAATAAGCATACTCTGTCTTAGGTGTTTGTCTCAAAGGTGTACTTCAACTTGTTGCCTATATACACAGACTAGATATTTCCCTTTCTACGTACAATCGTGATATAATGTTACCATAAAAGCAATTTTAGAGAGAAATTATATTAGGAATTGCAAAATCTGCAAACGAAAATACAACAAGCAAGGCCCTTCAGACATCTGTCGTTTATAATCAATTTTGATTGGTCCTCTTAACTGTAGGGCTGTACTTGAATCGTAATATGATAGGGATTATCTCGATACGGTTTCAGAAGCATCATCATTAATCTTGATAAGATTTCCCATAGTATTCTCAAATTATAAGCCATCTTAGTCAAAATTTTGTTTATACCGATTTTATATCCATTAGCGAAAGTTATTTAAGCTTTTTAAACAATAAAAGACGCAATCTATTTGTCATTAAAAAAAGGCGTAATTACAGCGACAAATTAAATTGAAAAAATATAATATCTTGAAATTGAAAAAATCACTAAAAAGTCTATTATGATCCAAATCAATGTTATCCCCGTCTACAGTTTGAAATTCATATAATAAAATACTTAATAAGGCTTTGTGTCAGTTTAATGGCTACGAGCGTCTGAGGCAACAATTGTTTAAAAATTACACAAAAAATATGATTTCCATTTAGATAGCTGTCCTAATCGTTCCTGGAGTCAGAGACAGTTTAGCAATTGTTATGATAATGTCTTGAAGGTCTGTGTTTTTGTTTATTAGAATCGTTTAATTAGCGCCTAGTGTCAGACAAACGGCAGTCCAACACGCGACTTACTGTTTAGTGGCAATGGCGCTTCTTAGTGACCATTATTTCTTTGTCAGCGTTACCTGGTCTTTAAAGAAATGTGTAACTAAATCATTACACACTTTAGTGTCGAGGTACATGGCGCAACGTCCCTGCGACACAAAGGCTCAGGCTAGGCAACGTTGCCAGGCGAGCCGCTAATTTCTCCGCAAGTCAAAGTCAAGTCAAGAACTTTCATTGTGCAATGCCTGGTCAGTAGTCAGCATTGTCTTGGTATGAGGGTGCTGGGTTTCTGGGCCACTATAAAAATAGAAAAAAGTTGAATATATTTGCTTCAAATTATTTTTAAATTAATATATTTATCAATATTGTTTAGACTTCTTCTATGAGTAATTAAAGAATAAGAAGAGTGGACTGTATAACAATATGATTCTCAAAAACAGTACAATGTTGTAGAACTTAAATGCGCGCGCGTCGATCGATGTTGTCGTCGAGTGAGTGGTGACAGCCCGCGCGCTGTCGATGCCGGTCACACCGCGCACTCCGGGCGCGCCTTCCCGCGCGGGGCATAATTCCTGCGCTGTGCGCGTGAACAATATAATTATATACCTACACACAAATTATGCATCTGTTAAAAATATATAACAGTTTTCTGCTTGTTAACATAATAGCAACAAACAATGTTAAATCAATAGTTCCGCTAAACATTCAAAGTATCATAATTCAACATAAAACGAACCACTAGTACACTTTAAACAAAGAAACACTTCACACGTACATAAACGAATGAAGCGGCGAGATAAATTAAAAAAGTATCCAACATCCTACAACAGAATGAACACATCCAGTAAAGATTAAGAGATCTGTTGTTCCACACCGACAGGTTATCGCTTCGCTGTTTTATCGACAATCGTCGATTATTTTCCGCACCCAGCCCATCCATTACCGTCAATCCGCCATATTAACTACCCACTTTTCTCTTTTCGTTGCGGGGATTATTTGTACCTACTTGTATGTTATTACTTGTATCGTATGCCATCAAGTTATTAAAAAAACTATTACGTTTCGCTGGATTTTCTTTTTTTTTATATTTCATGTGTAGAGATGAATCATTCGAAAACTTTATGAGTCATGTGTCTGTTTTATATCGTAGAAGTAATTATTTTGAATTTTGAGTAAATAGACACTTATATTATTTTCGGTATGTTAGTGTACTATTAGTTTATGCTTAAAATAAAATCCACCTTTTCTGATACAGGTAGATAGGAAAAATTATAACGGACAGTGTTGTAAATTCTAATTAACACAACAATGAGATGCTAAAAGTTTGAAGATGAGCACAAAGACTGCGTGATGAGAATTAGACGTTTTTTTAATGGAGAAACGTGATTAGAGTTCTTATCGAGAGTTTAGTTGTTAAGCCGGCATTAAACTGTTTTTTTTTTATGAGATAGCGGGCAAACGAGCAGACGGGTCACCTGATGGTAAATGACTATCGCCGCCCATGGGCACATGCAACTCAAGAGTCACAAGTGCATTGCGGGGAGAGGAAACGGTTAGGGCCTCCGGTAACCTCACTCAATCGGCGAAAAGCAATGCTTTACTGCCGGGTTTCTGTGAGGCTGTGGTATGACTCCGGTTGAACCGGCCGATAAGTGCCGAAGCATGGCTCTCCCAAGTGTGTTAGGAAAGTGATAGTTGAATTAAACTTTTTTTACGGAATGCTGAATTGTTCAGTTTTTTTATTATGTAGGTACTAGTCTGCCAAGAAAGTACCGGGACCAGGTCAATAAAACACAAAATGTTAACTATTCTTCGAAATTTATAGTATCGCCTTCAAAGTAGGCCCCGAAATAATACACTTACACCAACGAATAATCCAGTTATCAAAACATTTGGTAAATGCATTTTCCGACTGAAAACGGGTACCTTCGAAGTGGTAATTTGAATTTTGGATGAAGAAAAAAGTCGGCCGTGGCCATATCCATTTTATCCATTATAAAAAATCGCAAAACCCTCTTGAGATGAGCTTACAAAATCGAGTACCAACTGAAAACAAACTAAATGCTAAATGCATGATAAATATTGCTCAAACTTCGCACTAATATAGAAAACAGTTGTGCCAACTTAACCACAAAAAAATAATTATTTTAATTGAATTTGGAATTAGAATTAAATGATCAATTCCCGATACTTTTTTGACAGAATGTATAGGTATACATATGTAAGGCTGTACCGTACAAACATTTAAATGAAGGCGCGACTGTCAACAATTAAGAGAATATACATTTACAGAATTGTCATTAATCGTATTAAAATGAATATATAAAAACTTTACATTCTGGTAAATATATGAAGTTGAATGTAAACAATTCAGAGTTTTTTTACATAAGGGTAGTCGAGTACAATCGGGTTTTACGTTGATACAGAGTAACAACGCGGTCGCAAACTGCCTGCAATGTTTGCATTGAAGTGTCCATTATCGTGATGAGGCGCATGCTATTCACGTTACTACATATAAAAATGCGAGTCTCGACTCCCGACCGTGTTGTGTGCCCACCTATCAGGGGAGGTGAAATGTCAGACGACATTTTGATATTAGAATATACCCAGAGAAAATTTTCGTGTTTGACACTATTGGGAGGAAACGTATATAAAAGCTTGTGAAGCTTATGTACATATATTGCTAATATTAATATTTTTGTTGCCGCATAAAAAACTCGTATTTATTCTATTTATAATGACAGTTTAAAAAAAAAAACACGCTTTAATGGCGAACTGAATTGAAAAGTAAAAAAGAATTCCACTTCACTTCCTAGTTTCACCCCAATCCCAATCTGTTGGACTTGTCAAAACGAATCACATGGGCCCAAACTCAAGGGATGTACTAGTAGCCACTGAAGAGTTGCACTATCCACTTTCTGGCTCCATCACCAGATCAGCTCCAAGCTGCTAAATTAAAGTATATCTAGTTTAGATATCGAAATGAATCTGTATGGATATGTATACATACAGGTTCATTTCGATACTGTAATCAGAAGTAGGTTAAAATTAACTTCCCTAATTTGTTTACATAGTTAAAAGTTTAGTTAATAAAAGCGTGTTAAAAATAGAGAGAAAGAAAAGAAAGAAAATATTCTTGATGATAAATGTTCACAATTTAATGAAAAGAGGTTAAAAGACGTTATTATGACAACTAGTCATACCGATGGAGCCCCGCCATTGGTCCGCCTGAAAAATGGCGGGCAATGATGGAGGGGGAGGGGGGGTGTTTCGTCGTCGTTGTGAACAAGGTTGTTGCTAACAAGTAATTGGTTGTACCTATTAAAGTTTTGTCGAAATATTTTAGTCTGTCTATTAAGTCTAGTGTTACAAATCCATATAGCTGTAGGTATAGCTGTAGACTTTTAATATTCAATCAAAGTGTAATTAAAATGGTAGTGTCACTCACTTTATTTTATATTCATTATGCTTAAAAGGAGAGCATACACCTAATGATTACCCATGAACCATAAGTAAGTTTTTCCATACGTACTTTGTGCTGTGTCAAAGGAAGGAATTCGGCCCAGAAAAGTCCCAATTATTTCCAAAAATCACAAGTAAGTACTGAATAGGCTGTTCGTTATTGATTAACTAAGAGTAAGCTCCGTATCTCAATTAACAACTTGAGCGCCTTATTCACAAATAATTCGGACGTAATAATAAGTAAGTTTGGTACAAAATCACAAGACACAAAGTGAGTTTATCGTAGGTACGTGCATTAGCTTGTTTGTTCGGCCCCCACCATGGGTAGCAAACTGTAATGTTGTTAGCGAGTTAGATTTGTTCCTCGATCGCCTACGAAGTAACAGTACGATAGATGTTTACCGAAGATGTTCTGTGATTTATTTTACCGGTATATTGTTAGAGTGTTTTATTATTGAGGTATTTCTTATTCTAAGCGTTGATAACATGTCACTCCCGTTTTCAAAATAAAAATGAAAAATCTAACGAGCCCAGAGTTCTCAAAAGTATTTACACTAAGCCAATTAAATGGGCTTCGGTAGTTTAGATATTTAATTTGAATGGCCAAACACTATTGTCGTCTTTGACGTAACTGACGACTAAGCAGAGGTCAAACGAAATAACGAAATATTAGAAGTAAAAGATCTTAGATTGATAATGTATTCATCCACTTTCCATTATGGATGGATAAGATCTGCATGAAAGGTAACCTATACCTAATTATCTCTTCCATAGGTCCTCAGGTCCTAGGTATTTGAATAAGAGCGTAGCTTTCTGGATTCTGATATATTACGATAAGCTGAGCTGAGCATATCGTTATCAAACATTGAGCTTTTATAATATAGCTCTGAATATATTTTTACAGTAGATATCATTTGCATAATATATTTCACTTTAGATCAAGTTGATTTCAGAAGCTTTGATAAATCAAACAGCTCTTCCGTAGTAGCTTCGTAACCTTAACATATGCATGTACTTACATATTCATTTGGCTTCGACAAGAAGTCTTTCTGCTCATTCTTTCTCCCGACTTCGTAGATGTGCTAAGTGCGCTCCGCATGTAAACACAGCCCCTCGAGGCGTGAAATTAAACCTACGGATATGTTGTCAACTTAGAAATGCAAATTCATTCACGTAAGCAAATAATTTCCTTTTAAATAATGTTCGTGATAATACTTTGGTAAAAGGTTGCTTTAAATAAATAACGGACTTCTTAGCTGAACTTACAGTAATGTAATATACTTATGTACATATATATTCTCTATACCGGTTTAATAACTGCAGTTTGATGGAGTTGTTTATAGTTCCGTACATGTTAACTCGATGTAGGCTATAGAGTTTATGGTCACGATATGTATCTCTTTAATTGTCAAAGTTTTTATATACTTGTAATAATAATTAAGTAATTTTACACATCAAATCAGTGAAACCTATAACAATAATGTGGAAAATTATAAGGATTACGGATTACACTGCTCAGAAGAAGATAGATTCCGTCTGGCATTCACAGATGTTTGCCAGCTTGCTTTTCTTTCAGAAACATTTTGCAACTGTGATTGTTAAATGTCACAGCCCATTTCTACAAATTACACAATCGTTTTGCTCTGGTCTGGCTTCGTCGTTATAAATAGCTGTACTACTTTTAACGACTTCATTGAATCTGCACAGGATTGAGGATGCACTATCAATACACAGTCAAGTGTACAAATAAATCAGATTTTCAATAGACTACGATAAAAATCAAGTATTTCTTGACCTACCTTACTAGTTCAAACAAGTTTACAAGAAATCTTTTATTAAAGTCTGTAAGTGTAAAGGATGGCAAAGTTGTGTGCTTTGCTATCTAGACAAACTACCTCAGCACTTCAGCAGTCTACTGTTACCGGCCATTAGTAACTCGACCTGTTGTAAACAAAGAAAGTCATAGACAATCCGTTCACCTTTTTATTCTTCCTTAATAATGCATATTTTTATACATATGAGTCGGTTACCTGATACCTTATTCCGCATTCGTCTGGTTGCGAGTTTGCGACCCTTTATGTACCTATCAATTCAATCTTGATGGTTTCAAAAGATTCTAACAACTTAAAAATATTCAATAGTAAGCTGTGGCTAAGCTTAATCGAAATGGCAGAAATACTATAAAGTCCTGACGAAAAAAAACCCTGTTTAAGCTGATAAGACGTATAGTCTTGATCTTTGATTTATAGACGTATATATAATACAATCAAAGGTCTTGATACAAGTCCGAGAACTTAACGGAAGTTTCCATCTGAAATTGATTTTTCAGATGGAAAAATCAAAAGTGACTACAGCTAACTTAAAGATTAGTCTACTAAATCGCTGTTCTAAACAACAAGTTCAACCCCTATTCCTTGATCACTGACATCATTATGGGGTGGCGCGTGCTCGAAGCACTCGTGCGGTCAACGCGGCAGCATCACGTGAATTAGTGACTCATGAAGGCATGATACAAGCGTGTTTTGAATTCATTAAGAACTCTTACCGGCTCTCATGGACTCAAGAACTTGAGAAATATGCAAGCTGTTTCTCAGGGGTTATCTTTGTACGGTTTTTTTATTTAACTTACAAATACATTCAAAACGACATATTTCGTAAGTGCTAAATCGGAAAAAGAATATTTTTACATTGAAAACTAAGTTAAGCTACTAATTTTGGCACAAAAATTTACCTAATATATGTGTGTGCGAAAAAATTTACTTGAGGGTAAAATTTTTACTTTTGGCTCAAACTCACCTAAATTATTACCGTACCATAAATGTCAAATATCATTTTTAGATATTATTCTGGTCATAGCGGTAGGCGGTAGGTAGCTAGTATCAGTAGGTGTAAGACAGCGCTGCGTAGGTAATAATACTTGACGTTGGCAATCAACAGAGTAAAGTGTACTTGTGTCACGTAATTGTTCCTTTACACGCAAACTTTTATATTAGGTAGGTGTTTTTGGCCTTTTAGCGGTGTACCTTCGCTTATTGCAATATCGTGAAGGATAGTGCGAATATGGAAATGAACGTGTATTTACTACTGGGAATAAGTGTAGTTGTAATTTATTTTGGGAGCACCTAACTTTTTTGCTGTTGATTTGAAAGTGTTCAAGTAAAACCGCTTGCAAATAATTAATCTTACTACTATTTATTATAAATGTTAAAGTTTGGATGGAATGATGTTTCTTCCTCAACCATGCCAGAACGGCTGAACGGATCTGGATGTAATTTGGTACAGAGAAGGATTATAGTCTGGAAAAATTACTTAACTCAAGCTGCAGCTGACTCAAGTGTCAGCCTGTGATCACGGCCGGTGCAACCTGGTCGAAACGTCAGACAATTGAGAGGTATGTAATACCTATTTCGTGATCGCGTTAATTCCCGTATAAATACATAATATTAATTATATCATGGAACGCGAAAGTTTAAAAGTTAATTATTACTTTTTAATTTTGGTCTAGATATCACAATTCTTATCACTAAAATAATAGTTTTATTAAAATTATTTTCAAATGACCCAATTCCTTACAATAATTTTATTATTATTGATCGTACAATAAAATGCAGCTGTGCGTTACGGCCTTTAGGATAATATTCATAACTAATGAATATCACACAGTAAGACACGCCCGGCCGATAGATACGCCCCACTAGCTGCTGAGCTGTTTATTGCAAGTAAGGTGTTGTCGAGTAGGGAGACTAGTTGATCTATTTTTGGAGGGATATTGACTTTACTCAAATCAACCTAAGTATTTAGACCTTGAATTATTGGATTATTCCAACATTTTTAGTTCCCCATCCTTATATGATTGCTGTTGTGATCTTTGGGGTTGAAGGTTGTTAGGCTTCAATTACTACTTACAAGAAACTAGCTTTTGCTTGTAGCTTCACTCAAATAACTGTAGATTTTGTCAATCAATTCAGATTATAGGTCGACGTTTTGACAGTTCAAAACGTTCTTACTCAATCCCTCAAGAAGTACTTAGTACCTTTTTTTCTTGTCGAAAGGTGCCCTTTGTCCTGTTCTTTACGTGTGACAACATAAAGTTGACATACATGTTGTACGTCAACTTTCATGTTGATTTGTAGTTAAGGCGTGCAATTTGCATTTAAAATAGTACTTGTTAGGATGTAACTAAATAATATATATAATTGTATTACTTACCCTTGAATCAGCTTGCAAGATTTTTACATTTATTATGTGAGACATTTTATGTAACAGCATCCTGTATCCCATTTCAAACAAAGACCTGTGCTGTAGTATAAAAATGACCTTAATTGTTTACCGATAGATGACTAAACTGAACGAATTCAATATTTCTAAAATGTATTCCAAAGTACCATAGGTCGTGCAATATGATTTACTACTATGTCCTGATTTACCAAAACGCATGGTCTCCTTCTCTCCTATTGACTTGCCCTCACGATGGCTGTAAACAGCGTTATCGTTTCATCGTAATCGTGACGTTTAGTGTCTAGTGACGTCTCTTGAGATATTGTCAGTGTTGCTACATGTGTACAGATTATCTTTGTTTGTGGTTGCACTTCTGAAGGTAGGTAGGTATTCAGTAATTAGCCCTAGTATAAGTATTTCACGTTTTGTAGCCCATCTTCAAATTTGCTGACATTGTTTCCCGAAAAACGGTGACAAACCATAATGATATTATTTGGTATATTATTATTATTTTTCACACATTTTAAATGCAAGCGAAAAAATCAACTAAATTGTATAAACTGGTTCTGATTTTGAAAGCAGATTTATCTAGACCGTTTTAACGAATTTTTACTAAGGATTGTTGAAGTTGCATCCCAGCTTTATACGATACATGTAACTACATATCTCCCAAGCCAATATCAGGAATCTCTCAATGCCTCGACGTGTAGCCGAATGTAGGTCAAGGGAAACACCAGGAATGCGTCGCCGGCGCATCGATAACAACATTTGTTAAAGCCCATTCCAACAATCCAACATGGTCCTCTGCGCATCCATTATTCCTTGGCCACCGGCCATATTGAATGCAATACAGAATACATTTTGTGCAAGTGGCCACGAAGTGCGAGAGATTTCTAGAAAAGTCCCAGGCGTGATAGTTTTTTTTGTAGGTATAATTATTATTATTTAGTTGTAAGTATAAATAGCGATGTTAGTTTATTTTATAAATCAATTCTCTTCCGTCTTCGAAACCAATACTTTGTCTAATAACATATATTACAACAAAATCCCGATTAATGTTCGTTGACGTAATTCACTTTTTGGGTCACAATACCTTCAACGTCAGCATACGACGTCAGCAGCGAACACTAATTCGTGGTAAGCGGTTTAGCAGTAAGGCCTAGACCACTTCACCGTGTTTCATTATTTTTCTTTTTTTAGTGCACATTCAAAATACGATACGTTAGAATAGACCTAACTTGCGCCAAGATTTTGAAACATTTGTAACTTTCAAAATTTATTTTTTTTACTTTTTTTTTCTGACAATGATGGTGATTCCTAGGTATGTCTTACCATCCAAAATCTCAACCAGTGCCGAGGCCATATTTTGTCTTCGTCGAAAGATGAGATGATCGAGCTCCTTTGTAACGCTCTCTAACAGGTGTCGTTCGTATACAAGCGGACGTCTCACTAAACTATAATATTGACGATGTTAAGTTTCAGTTAAAACTGTTAGTTAAATTACAAGTCGTTAAATGTAGTCAATACTTTAGCATGTCTTGATGAATAAGCAGCTACAACTAACAAAGTAGAAGTCAGGTACGTTCAGATTGTTAATACGATAACGACGAATGTGCCTGATTTAACATCGGCTGGTACGTACAAATACGCTATAAATTCACAAACTTTTAGCAAGCAATTTCCTTTGGTTTACGAGAGCAAGATTCATGTTGCTAACCCCCTCAGTGGGGTACAGGGGAAGGTACTTTGTGGGGAAGTAGTCCGCTACTGCTTATAAACTATGCTTTTAAAAATGATTGTTCCTTAACGTCGTGCTTTGATGAAAGCACCAACAAGCCGAATGGACAACGTTGGTGGCCTAGGCAGTCCAAAGGTGGTGGTTCTAGACTTAAACCATAGTAACACAAATGTGATGAATATTGAGAACGAACAATTTTGCAAAATCAATACCTAATAAAGCTGCATAGATACAGAAACATTGGAAAATTAAGTTATTATCAATCACTTTATTTTAAAATATAGTAGGCTCAGAATTTAGGTATACTTTAAATGTAAAACTCATTTTTAAAAATTTAAAATGTAGGTACACCACAACCCAAATTCCCGGAATAATCAACACGAGGCAGCATTCAAAAATAAATTACATATGAGCTCAGTGTGGGAATTACTTTTAATTATCATTAAAATCGAGATCAACGATAGCTGGCGATTCATTATTTAAATAAATGAATACTACATGTATAAATGTTGTTCAAGTAGATTAAGTAAGGTAAGTTTTTACATAAGTAGGTACATCAACGTTACGCATGAGAACAGAAAATAGTATAAACTGCATTTGATTTCTATGTGTATTACTCAAAAACAACGTAATCATATATACCGAATATGTAATAAATTAAAATCTATTAAAATAAAAACGAGAATTTCACAAATATGCAGTATAAATTGTGCTAAAATAAATCTTGAAACTGGAACTCTTCTAGTTTCAAAAGTTAAATGCAAGTAAAGCTTTCAACCGCCATCTTCGTGCTGGCCAGTTAGATGTAGCATTTAAAATTATCCGTCTAGCCAAGGCCTCCATTAAAATGAAATTGGACAGCCAAACGAGGAATATGCAAGTTGTAAAAGTTCATTTCGTTACAGCTTTTAGCTTGACCATTATGGAGAAGTTCCGAACTGAGGTGATTTAGCATAAGCATTCAGTTGTATCTATTCAGATTTTGTATGTCATAACACAAAAATTGAAGTGGTTGATAAATTAAATATAAAATTAGTTTTTAATTTATTTTTAATTGTTAACCAAAAAAATGACGATGGCGAATAATGACGTCAAGTTGTTATTTCCTACAGACCGTACCGTTTGTACATTAACTACCGTATTTATAAAAATATTTTCTTCTACTTTTTTGTATACGCCAGTGTCAAGAATGACGATGATGTAACTATTTTTAACACATACCTTTCTGTCTAATTATAGTTTGAGGTTACTAACACTGCTTTCCTCGATATTTAGAATCGCTAACTCAGCGAGATACGAGTCTGATTACAAACAAAAGAGTCCATCTCGACCGCGACCTAACATGAAAGCCACATCATGCATTAATCAACCCTCGGCGACTATCGTTGGTGGCAAGTATTCTTTTATGAGTTGCATGCCAGATTAGTGTGTACGTTTTAATTAATTATTCCGCGTTAAGGATGCGACAGTTTTCTGAGATGGGTTTAAATGTTTTTGCAAAGTAGCTTTTGTTTACCCTGTTTGTCGACAAGTGGGGGAGAAACAAAGCAAACTAAATCTGAGCTTAGAAAACGTTTGTTTTGTCAGTGACCATACTGACCATACTGACCATAACAATTGCATATACAATTCACACAAAAGAAACGACGTTTACATGACGAAATATCAGATTATAAAAATATTTACCCGGAGCTCTACTACATATTATCATTTATCATGTTTAAACTATATAATTTCAGATTAAAAAGTAAAACACGTTATTAGATTTTCTATTTTATTTAATGGCTTATAAAAAAAGAAAATCAATAATTATGTCTAAATATCAAGCTTAAGTACCTCACTCAAAGGGGATTCCTCCGCCGTATTTGACACCTTTGGTGGAAGATATCTACCATCATTTTAGAAGTACATTATAGTTAGAGTGAAAAATCACAGTACCGCTGACTTCAATGAGCAAAATAAATAAATAAACAATTGGCTCCCTTTTAACTTTATTTGAAAATTAGAAAATATATATAGTTTAGTAAAGAAAAGAACACGATTTAATAGCGAAGCGAATTAAAAAGTAACAGACCATGCATCGTTACCAAGCCCAATCTGTTTGACTCCTCAAAACGAATCATATGAGCCCGAACTCGAGGAGTTTACTAATAGTCACTAAAGAGTTCCACTATCCACTTCCTGGCTCCATCATCAGATCAGCCCCAAGATGCCAAATTACAGTATTGTGATCTAAACTACATATACATGCAAAGTTTCAGTTCGATACGACAATAAGAAGTAGGTGAAAATAGACTTGAAAAATAGTTTACATATTCACAAGTGAAGATAATACACGCGTGTCAAAAACCTCGTGTCCACGGGTTAAGGTGGTGATAGGTATTACCTACTACGGTCTATTTAATAAAAAATATTACTATTGTTTTACAATAAAAAAACAAAATTATGTTCGAAACAAATCAACGTAAGTAAGAACCACTTCGTTTGAGACGGCAAAAATATCATGAATCACTACTATAAGATTGTACGTACGCTTACAATAAATAAGCTCACCTATCCGGTTTTATATACTGACCAGTCGAGGGTTGAGTGAATCCAGTTCATATTTCAGTCCACTCGCTGCGATTTACATAATTAACCATGCTTCCCGTGACTTTCGCTCCAACCTTGATATATTTCTCTGGTAATGTGTAAGTAAGTAAGTAATTTCGTGTCCTGTTTGTATAACAAGGTTTTATGTTGGACCGAGAGATCTTTTTAGGACATTAATTACTTAGGTTTGCTCTCGCACAGAATTTGTCGTATTAATGCTGTAGTTGTTTGACGTACCTGTTAAAGTTTTTTGTTTCGGTTCTCATTATTTGCCATCTAGCCTCTACCAGGTTATATATTAATGACAACTAAAAGTAATAAGTAAAAAAAAACTGACAAATTATTAAAAATACAATTACCTAATAAAACAAGTATCAGTTTTGTCTGCGTAAGGCGCCCTTCCCACTAATGGGCTGTCTGTTTTCCCGGGTCAACTAAGGAGACGTAGTACGAAAGTAGAGTCGCCTTGTACGACAAAACGACGGAGCACTCTAATGACAAAAATTAAGATTAATCAAGTTAACTGTAATTTCGACGTCAATCGTGTACGAAGTCTGATCTCAGTTTAAGACGCTAAACTATAAAGGACGTTACTCACGTCCTGGCTCCGACTTCCGTTTAAACAGACAGTCTGTCTTAGTGGGAACTAGGCTTTAGTTTTGGCCCTGTCTGCTTTAAAAAGTCCTTAGATAAGCATTATTCGCCAGAGGTTTAGTACCATAGACCTCATAAACACGCTTCCAGAAGGCATAAGAGTACAATCTACCTTTTTTCTTGCGTTTGTGGACTATGAAAGAAGTTATCATTTTCATCCTTGCCCAGTGTGTTGTCAGGTAGACGGTCCATGGGCTCCATGGGTAATAAGATGATAAACTCTAAATGTCCAAGATTTTATTAGTAGCCGCATAGTGTCTATGTATGAGAACCGATTTTAAATAACCGTGGTTGAAACTTGAATCGTCAGCGTCAGGCACTAATAGAACAGTAGAACAACTGAAACATATTACCATTCTTGAAGTTTTTTTGTTCCATCCAAAATTCTCGTACCTATATATTACTTTAATTAAAATCTTATTATGTAGTATACTATTCTGGAAAATAAATAGCCTGTGTAGATGAAACAGAGGCTTTTACGAGCACTGATTATATTATTAAAAGAGGTAAAAGTAATATAGTGTCTTGTCTTCAAAATATTATTAATTGATATTTAGTATTCTTGTCTCGTCTAGATTTTTATTTAAGGTGGATAATAATGAAGACAATGATTCTGTTCAACACATTAAGATAATCTTGGGAAATTACATTTTGTTTCAAATTTTGATATTCGAACTCCCAATTTTAGGACTCGGTCTTTTTGAGAAGCTGCAGATATAGGAACCCAAGGTTATAAGAATAAAGCCTTTTGTTAACGTGAATTGTCTTTAATTAATATACGACTACCGCTTGTGTTGGTGTTTAGATCCTATTTATCCGAGAAATCCAGGGATAGTACACTAATCTACAGGCCAAATGGTTGCGTATGTATAGTGCGATTTGGAAAAAAAAATCTGCTTGTACTCATACCCAAGAATGATGCTGGGATCAGCTACGAATTTTGAGATTAAGCTTTTATTAAGTTTTAAAGGAGCCATGTTTAATTGTGGTATTACAGAAATTAGGTTTCACGACACACAGAGCTTTACGAAAACAACACAACATATCTTACCTACGATTTTTTATATTATCGACTGACATGGTGGGCTTTGAGTTAGTTTAGTAGATATTTAAACCTGAAATGCCTAAAAATATCACTTAATTAGCTAGCTTTAATGCTGTACTGTATAACTTGTAGCACTCGCTTAGGGTGTGAGCAGTAAGTACTCGGGACAGGATGTACGTGTAATTGGATATCAAGTAAAAGAATATTCTCTGGAATACTTATTAATATTAATGATTCACTATAGCATTTTACATTATATTTTATAAACTTGTTTGTATTTTTTTCCTGTCATCTTTATATAATTAAAAAATATAAACTCTTTTCGAATTAGCGATAATTTCAAAAATGCAGACTGCCAGGTCGTTATATTTGCCGAACATAAAACGTTCGCTATAAACCAGCGTTCAGCGGCGCTAAAACTAGTTAGACCTATTTATTTCAACATATCTGATGACACGCCTATTAACAAGTCGATCTGTTACAGTTAAAAGACTGTAAAATATTGGTTCCGCATATCTACCAAATTGTTCACGACCCCTATTGAGTTCAAAGATTCCGTCTCTAATTTGATGAGATTTATAAATGAATTGAATTATTTAATTGATTTAGTGATCAATTTAGGATCGAGTGGTGATCCTTGATTTTGTACGAGGGATATAAAAATTCAATTAAACAGCTCAGATTAATTATTCTGGACAATGCTACGAGAGTAGTCGCTTAAAATCAACTCACTTGGCAAACACTTTTTAATGATCAGGTGAAGTATCTCTTTGTAATTATTATTCTATTATAATCACTCGCAAGAATCAATGAAATCTTCAGCGTTCAACATCAAAGGCGTCTTCGTATTAAAGAGTTCTGAAATATTGTTGAAACTTCCAAAGAAAAAATAATAAATTCCTGAAGCGTCAGTTACGCGAACCTTCATTCATTAATCAACTATCTTTTGGCAGCGGCTGCGTTCGCTTTACCAATGTACTACATCCGTCTAATAGTTATTTTCCAATCAATCGAGAACAATACTATTTTCTAGATGAAAGGAAAAACGATATGTTCTTTTCTGTGCCTCTAACAACGACTATACAACATTTTATGATGATAGTTAAGGCATAAAAGCGTTAACAACAAACCGAACTCTTTACATGGGAGAGCCATGCTTCGGCACATATGGGCCGGCTCGACTCCGATCGAAACCGGCAGTGAAGCAATGCTTGCATTGCATTTCCCCGCGTGAGTGAGGTTACCGAAGGCCCTTACTCTTCTCTCTCCCCTATTCCCGTCCTTCCCCTTCCCCCCTCTTCCCACTCTTCCCCCCTCCCCCTCTTCTCCTACTCCTACCTTAAAGGGCGCCAACGCACTTGTGACTCTCGAGTTACAGGTGCCCATGGGCGACGGTAGTCATTTACCATCAGGTGACCCGTGTGCTCGTTTGCCCCCTATACCATAAAAAGAAATTCAATTTCTATTCAAGGTGAAACGCAGATTCGCAGATAATTTCAAATGATTTAGACATATGAATAGACTTGTCCTCATTTTTCTCATACATATATAACATAAATTCTCTATATTGCAGATACCAGTAGGTACACCTTAATTGGTAATGTCGACATATATTTTTACAAAGAAGAAACACGAAATAGGGAGCTTTCTTGTCATAATGTTATTAACAAACTTTATGTTAAAAAGAGTATATTCTGAAAAAATAACTTTCCTAAGTTACATATGTTGTTGTTTATTTCCAACATAAAAGTTATGCCTTGTGCTATTATTTCTGTAATAAAGTTTATATTACTCTTACGAAAAACATAAACCTGTTATAATTTATAACGGTATTTACATAGTAATTTTACCTTTAGTACTCATACAAAGCCTACGTAATCATATTTTTCTGAAATAACAATCTAAGAAGAAAATTAACTTGATAATATTTATAAAAGACTTCTAAACTATACCTAAAAGCCTTGCTGAAAGTTTCCAAAATGTTCAGATTGTAATTAATACATAATACTAACTTTTAAACTTTCGCGTTCCATGATAATGCCTAATTATGTATTTATACGGGAATTAACGCGATCACGAAATAGGTACCTCTTAAATACACCTGAATTGCCTGACGATTCGACCAGGTTGCACTCAGCCTGTGAGTCAGCAGCAGAGTAAGTATATTAATATATAATAATGTAATTCAATCAAAGGCAAGATTAAGACCAAATGACCAAATGGCGTTCCTTGGACCTAACATGTGTATAAGAGAAAAGTGTTGCAGATATAATTATATGATCACACACTTGTGTATACGCTGTATGGTTTGGAAACTAAAACTTGCCAAATCGGCATAATTCCAAATACATATTTATCATTATTACTGACCGTTTTATTATCTACTATTTTGAAACAGTTCCCTTTCATACTACGATTTATTTACTGTTTTATTTTATAGGTGTAATTCCGCATGACTATCTATTACATTCGAGTTGAACCGATTTTATCTAAAGACCCTAAAAAGAGTTAAAAAAGTGTAGTAACGGGTTATTATATTTTTCTTAGTCCTATTCGACCAGTAGATCCAGTGCCAGTACAATTTGATAATTTTAAAACGACGGTCCGATTGATAGAACTACAGGCAAAAAAAACTACCCGTGGATCGACTAGTAGAACTTAACGATCGATCCACGGGCAATGAACGTTATTTTTAAACCCTAGTATTAACAAATATGATCTTTTATTAATTCTGATCTATTCGAATACTTTTAAAATCCTTTATTTAATTTTACTCCTAACAGTCTCCCTAAATATACATCTATGTGTCATGTGAAAGTGTTGGTCCAAAGCAACGCCCCCACACTTGGTCCTTGATGGACTTAATTAATTTTTGACACGAATTCGTTGTGATGGTCCCCTGTCGAACCCTCTAATCTGCTTTACGATCGATTTGACCGGACCCGGTTGACTGGATGCCAGGTAAATTAAAAATTAATTATATTCTCCCCTATTTTTGCTCAATGATTTTGGACCGTTCGGATTATTTTTTGAGACTAAAGCACGTTTTAAAAACAAGTTGCTATACTGTTTAGCTGTTGATACACAGTTTACCTTTTAAAGTATTTATTAGCCAACTAGCAACCCGCCCCGGCTTCACATGGGTACAAATTATACACCTAAACCTTCCTCATGAAACACTGTCTATTAGTGAAAACCGCATGAAAATCCGTTCACTAGTTTTTCAGTTTATCACGAACAGACAGACAGACAGACGCGGCGGGGGACTTTGTTTTATAATATGTAGTGATTGGCTGTAATTGTTTCCGGGCATCATACAAAAACTACTCGACAGATTTTATGAACCTTTTTGTTTTAAAAGCGTTTTATTAGATAAGTTAGTAAAAACATATTTTATCGTACTACGATGAAGGAAACAGAAAATTGAGTCAGGCGTAACAACCAGTGTTACTATATGTCTAATATGTCACGCATATTCGTTATTTCATTCATATACAGGTGCATCGGAATGAAATTCATTTCATTTAAATTATGATACAAATTCTTAAACTAGTAACTCAAAGATTCAAAGCATTTATTTTGGAAGTGGATTTACATCAAATCACACGTCAAACAAGTTAGGTAGAACGTATACTTTTCCAACGTGATCATGAAACGAAAATAATTTGTTTCAATAATAATAAAAATTCTAAAGCCCTTCATTCGACAAGGAAAACCTGTACAATGAACCACTTTAGTAACCGTTCAAAAGTCGTTGATTCGTTGATTGTCAACACAAGAGCTATACTATAACCACCAAAGAGCAAAGAGCCAGTCACCGAACAGATTTAACGGGCAAAAAGTTTATCAGGAATGGGCGGACCGTGTACATTTTAGGACAAATGTCAAGTCGTGCTGCGGTCACGTTCCCCACAAAACAGGGCTAAACGCCTCCCTCGTGAACAACAGTTAATAGGGTATCATGTATTAAGATAAAACCTCTTCTTCTAAAGACCTCTTGTAATTTGGTCTATTTCGGATTGCTTGATACTACTAGTGATCTATTTTTTTCGTATTCTATGTAACTACTCGCTATTCTTATCACTGCTCGGGCTCAACTTGAGTCTCAGCATTATGTTAAATAATATATAATTATGTACACATATAATATTCAATAAGCAGTAGGTATTTCTGACAAAAAATAATTTTTCACATGCTACTTTTAGAAGTTGAGATTAGAGTGTTGCAACAAAGTCTTCAGTCTTATTAGTATACATTTAATTTATCTTTAATTGAAAATAAAAAAATTAATTGTTGATTAATCAATAAAATAATATAATAGGTTAATCTAACCATTTGGTTAGATTAACCTATTATATTATTTTTAAATCCTCGATTATAAAAAAAGATAAATAATAAAAAATCGTTTATTTATTCACTATACCGTCAATCATCGGTCTTCATTGTGATTTAAGAATATAGATCGGTGTGATATATTACGAACTATCATAAAACATAATTTATGCCTAACATCTTAGCGCATTAAAGACATTTGTAGATCTAGAGAAACGACCCCTTTTTTTAATAACTTGTCAAAATCCCTTACGAGCTTAAATATCAATTTTGATATGTGCTGGGGCGATGTTTATTATATTATTGGGTAATTTAATGAAATTAGACCTCACCCCAGCATGCAAATAGGCGTTGATTGCTCTTTAAAGATGATTCCTACGCTACTAAGCACTCCTCCTGCTCCTAACAGCGTATGTACCGCAAATTTGTAGAGCAGTTAAAGGTGTCACACATTAATAATTGTATTCCTTGGCATGAAGCTTAATTTTCCTGCAATTTTCTTGAACAATCCGGCTTAGTTTTGACTACATCTTTTTCTCCGTTCCAAGCGCAGAAATGGGTAAAAATGATGCAACTATGTAAACATATGCGAATAGATAAACATGCACTGAATTAAACTAACGCAAATGATGTTTCTTATTACTGTAAAGTGCAGAAGCTAATTGCTGTTTGGATTTCAAATTCCTAAAATAATCTCTGTGACTAGTCGTAAATAAAGAAGGGTAAAGTTCCGGATTTTTCAGTCAACGGGTCTCAGTCGTTTAAATATTTAAAAGGTCTGTACCTATATATAGCAGGCTGCTCGACATAGTATGTTTTGTAATGGGTACGACTGAACATACAGGAAACATCTTTGCCATTCAAAGTATTTTTTTTTAAACGTTACGTGGATTGATGTATTAAGAACCGTGGTATTAATAATTAATAGGCAGAATACGTTTTGAAGGGTTGTGATATTTTTTAATAAAATAAATTTACTAGCTTAGTGAAACCAATACTCATACCGTAATCAGTACTTAATCGATACGAATAAGGTATTTAAAAAAATTTCACATCATGTATCATTGAGACATTGGTCGAATCTTCCAGTATTAACAAAAGTTACCCTAAATCATGCAGGAATACAGGAAAAAAACGATTGTATTATAAGTAGCCATTTGTCTTTTTAATCTATTTTGTTACGTGTTACCCTGAAGTTTATATAACAGTCTATTTTTTCCGAAGCCAAATATGAAGCTTTTCATTAACGAGCGTCAACATTGTGGTCCATTACACGTTTGTTTAAAATTTAAAAAGCGTAACTTTTAGTAAATAAAAATGTTGAATACGTTATTTGTTTAAAAATAAAATACTAAAAATTTGCTGAACTAGCGCAAGCGTAACTTTTTCTTTTTACTGTTCATTGTAACCGTTTTAACATGAATTTGTACCTGCTCCGTTTGCTAAATTTGATTGTGGTCACATAATGCAGCCACATTATTTTTCAGTGCTATCTTGTGAAGTCAAACCGAACTTGGCATCACCACTGTGGAAGAAATATATTGAAGCCTATAAAAATATTTAAAATAACGTTCTTCGTCGACACAAACACGATACTAAACTGTTTTCGAAGCGAAGAAACTGCTAGCATTCGTGATCGCCATTACACTACACCTGTCTCCCCTCCATCCTCCCTTTTACTTTTCAGGTACTTACAATATCTACTTTTCAAGGTTGGTTGTTGTTCTTTTGTGAACTTTATCGAATGTTAAATTATTCTCAGGATTCAATGTTTATATTATTGGCAAATGTATAAGGTGCAGATGGTAAAAAAAAATCATAAGCAGAATGTTTAATTCGATAACCTTGTCAGTATATGGCATTAGAAATTCAACAAAACAAAACATTAAAATTCATTCACTGTAACTGGGTTCCGAGGAATAAACCTAATTGCTCTCGACTAAGTCTATTCCATTAGTCAAATACCTGTCTTTTAGAATTTAGTCTTACAAAGCATTAATAGACCGTCCTAAATGAATTAAGTTAAAGAAGAAATAATACTGTTTAAAAACGCCACACAATAAGTTTTCTGAAATTCAAAACTTGAAAATAGAATAAAATATCTTAAGTCCAAGTAAAAGAGGTAGCTTTCTTTTTAAATTATCATTGTATAAAAAGTACAAAGTCGAGTAAAAACTCCGTCAGCCAGCAATGTGTTCCGGTGTCCTTTCATTGTTCTTTTGTTTCCTACTAAGATAAACTTTCGTCCCTCCGTGAAGGAAGGCAAGTGTTTTATGCCAGTGTCGAATGTAGCGCCTATTTAACTTTGTTTTGCGGTGAAAAATATATAGTGTTGTTTTATTCTGTACCTGTTGATAGCGAAGTTTAGTATCGATTTGAGTTTATCATTTGCTCAATGATAATGTGGAACTATTAAAGTGGAAAGAGATATTGGCTTTCTATATGCAGTCGGAAAATAAATTGTTATGGAAACTAAATGGTGTGTTCTACTGCTTTATTTTCCTGTTGATATTCAGTGTTTTTTTGTGGATATATATTTACAATTTCAAAGAAATATTAAATTATTTATTTTTCTCTTTACTGTACTCTTTTTATTAGTAAATAATGCAAACAAGTTACAAACATATAAAGGTAATAACAACTTATCACACACGACAATTTCTTTGAATCAATTTCTTCCAGACGACCTTTGTACGGACAAATTATGTCTATAATTATTTTAATACACAATCATTCTTCCCACGCTCTTCATGAGACATTCTTTGATCTTTAGTCAGATAGTCAGAGTTAATTAATCCCAAGGGCTTCTGAAATAATACAATAAGGTTGAAAGGAAAGGTCAAATTAGAATTTGTATAAAATTCTGATGATACGAGTAAAACAGAAAAGTAAAATTTTCACTCGACAAATCTACAAATTGATATTGGGAAGCTATCAGTTCCAAACGGTACATCTCTGTGCCATGACTAGTTACACACCAAGCTAAGCTAATATCAGGAACCGTGACTAGGGTGTCAATGTTGCAATTATACAGCCTGCTCTACAGCAGGCTGTATTATTGCAACGTACCTACGTACGTGGCGGTGGTGACAAACAGATCGGGAGGTGCCCGGATATTCCCAATTTCCGTGACGTCACCTCGCCGGATTTATGTCACAGTTGCTGGTAGACGGATGACGTTAGCGGCGACCTGTTGGCCCCTGAATATTTGCAAGCGTCGCCGGCACAACGTGCCTTATTTCATATAAATACGATTTGGGCTTTAGTGCAAGTAATTTGCGTTTCTATTTATTGCGCTGTTTGAATCAAGTATGTATTGCTTTGCTTTGAAATATGAACCAAGAGGTTATTATTTTAAATTGCGAAAGCGAGGCTAACTTGTCTCTCTTTAGAAGTAAAGTCTTTAATATTTTGATTGGTCAGTCTATTCTTACATAAAACAATGTCCAAATTTCCGTGTATAGGTATTTGAATTAATTGGGTTGTTAAAAAAAATTATCAATATTTTATATACTTTTTTTTTTTAAAGAGTACTAACCACGTGGGTCACACATTACTAGTATTCTTGTTAACCCCTCCAGCTAAGCTAAATGCTTGTTTTCGGAGTGGGTTCACGACGGTAGAGTACTGGGTAGGGTTCGAACCCGCAACCACTTGATCGTAAGTCCGACGCCTTAGCCATTGCGCTACCGCCGCTTAAAACTTTATCACACATTATATTAATAGTCGATGCAAAAAACTTAATTATTATTTTCTTAAATTAAATAGAAACAATTCAACATTGATAAAATTTTAAAAAGAATAACATGATTAAGAACGAGCCACGATTAGTTAAAGGAATGTCACGAAAGTACAGTGTCAACGTCTTCTACACTGTATCAGCTGTGTGCTAGGATGAGTAGAAATTAACATTATGACGTCACACGCGCTCGGGTTTGTTCAGGAACTGTCGGCGTGTTTCCGGTACGGGGTTCAAACATTTATTTTTAACTTAATATAACTTTTTAACTATAGCTAAAAAATCTATAATTAGTTTTTCTATAAAACTTAAGTAGGTATATATGATCTTTCCAGTACTTACATAAAAAATTGTATTTCAAAAACCCAATTGCTATATTTTTTTGTCTTTTTTTACTAACAATGGTGAGAGGATTAAATAGTAAAGACGCTTGTTTTTAATCTCTCTTAGAAAAACCTCTTAAAGGAATCTCGTTTTATTAGTAAAAATAAAGAAATATTTATACTAAATAAAAAGAGTACCTCCTGAACATAACCTAAATACACGTTGTATGTTACAATGTATGTTTTGTCCATGTCCTTATTACGTAATTCAATTTAATTTTTTACAAAGGAATGAATTTAAGTAACATTACAAAAGCCACGCTGTCACCAACGGATCGCAAAATATTGTTATTTTCAAAATAATTTCATTCTAAATCCAAATTGAAACATTTTCGTATTGAGTATCCAAACGCAATTTTTATAACTTTATAAACCCGCGTATGTTTCATCCGATCTGCTTTCATAAATGTGAAATGCCGGGAGCATTGTTTGCTTTTAATATCACTGGCAGGCATGGGGTGGCAAGGTTCGGCACCTAGCTTCTCCTTTTATTATATGTATGTCCACAAAAAAAGGTAATGGAATAACAAAATGATTGCACACGAAGCTGGTTGTATTCATGTTGTTTTCTTATATTGCACTCACTTTGATACGCCCTTTTAAATATTTATTGTGTACCGTTTCAGGGATCGCTGGTCTATCGAGATAAGAGTTTTCCAACCGCGTAATCCATAGAATACCTGTAGCTACATAATGAAACGATGTTGTCTTTTTAAAATAATAAAGCATAGTTAACAAAAATCTACAAATTATCAATGTTTTTCTTTATTGTTTAAAATAAGTTCCACCTACATATGTTGAATTGTGCCTACTTTACTGCATTGACATACATTTTTTACTAGTAGATATATACTTGTTAGGTTTTTGATCTCATAATTTCTAAAAGTAAAAGAAAATGTCTATGACATTAATTTATAAACCTTTCACAAAAAAAATCGTATTAATGTCCTTACCATATTCACAAATACTTGCAAAAAAAAAAACTATTGTTAAACTCTCAAACAAATCCACACATCACATATTTCACTTCGGTCCATATTGTGATTTACACCGTTTGGCAGATGGATGTTCCCTCCGGTGGCCCGACGACCCTCTGGCATAAATTCTTACATTTAGCACCGCGTCACGAGATAAAATAATGTGTCCTGCCCTGGAATTATTTTGACACCTGCTTCACAAGTTTGAGCTGAATTTATTGCCCTGTTTGAATTACCCTCCTGTTTTTTTATTATTTATTCTGCGGATGTTTGTATACAGAGTATGTACTGTTACCTAAATGTTTTTGACTGACGTCTGTGTTTTACGCATAATATTTTTATTACATTACAAACATAATATAATGTTACCTCATGCGTCTTGTGGCGTGATCTAAATCGCCAATTTCCCACTAACACAATACGACAAAGACAACGGTGTGGATGATGCGTCAAATCGAACACAGAACACTTACCGCCTAGCCCTTTTGTTTCCTTTTTTTTATAACAATCTACCATTTTTATGCTAAATTGAGTTTTAGCTTAATAGGACTTTTTTAATTTCTATTCCAGCTGTCCATATCGTCTAGTGGCCACTAACCGTCATACGTCGATTAGTATTATGTATTTGTAAATTAAAAAGCGCCTAAGCTTTGTAACTTAGTACTGCGCCTCATACTCACTTACTTTAATTATTAGGTAGAGAAGCCTTACACTCGTATGTTGATATCACTTGTCTAACGGATTGAGTTAAAGTAACCCACCACAACGATAAGCATAATCACAACGACATCAAATAAAATAGAATTTCTTTCTTCCTAATGTTACGTTCTATATTTAAAACAAACTTTGTCATTCTATTTAATCTCATAATGTGATTTGTGTCGGTAAACACAGTGTCAGTTTGTGTACTACAGTCGTATTGTCTCTATGACAGCTGACTATGTGAGAAGTGGCAGCAGGAATACGCCGCTGTTGTATACGTGTAAATATAAACTTATCTGTTATTATGCTTTTTGTAAAATGGATTTCTTACTTTGAAGATTACATTATTTTCTTATTACCTGAGTGGAATGATCGATGTCAAGGAATAATGTTTGTTTGTAAATTCAAATATTTTAGATTTTGATTGTTAAGAAATGAAAGAAAGATAAAGGCCGTGCAATACCGCTCTTTGTTGAAATCTTTAGGAGATACCGATGTCCAACAGTGGATGTATTATGGCTGAAATTGTGACAACAATAAAGAATGCATAAGTTCGTTATACCATGACGAAAAAACGGAGGAGGTTCTCAAGTCGACCTGTATACTTTTTTTTTTGTATAATAATAATAATAACTTTACACACGGCCGTCTGATCCCAACTAGGCAGAGCCTGTACTATGGTAACTAGACTGCTGATAAACATACTTATATATTTCTAAATACATACATATTATAAATAAATTACACCCAGACACAGAACAAATTATCGTGCTCATCACACAATTATTTGTCCTGGATGGGAATCGAACCCACGACCTCTGGCTTAGCAGTCAGGGTCACCAACCACTAGACCAACAGGTCAGTCAATGACCACGCATAACTTTTTACAGGGTAGTCCGATTTCGATAATTCTTTTTTTCATTGGATAGGGCATACTTCGAAGATGGTCAAATTTAAAATAAATATTTCAACCTTAATTGTCGAGAAATAGGGGATGAATGATTGTTCACCCGTTGACTTGTCACCTGTGAACCGATTTTGTTATGTGCTAAACACATATGTAGTTATAATGATACTGCAACATGACGGAGACATGTATTTGATTTAGCCACAAGAAACTTAAAAAATTAAAACTTTTTAACGAAAAATGGAACCGATGAAAGAATAAAGAAACTGAAAAGTGAAAAATAAACTCGTTAGCTTATCTAAACTCCTATACCTAATACCTAAACACTTAAATAATTTTCACAAAAACTACAAACAAAAATTTTTATTCGAAAACACTGGCAAATAGACGCGAGTAGCGTAGCCGCTGTTATCATTTTACTTAATAATTAATTTGCTTGTTTGTATGCTTGTCGCTGACTCAAAGTTATTTAGGTATTTACATCAGTGTAAGAGTTCATTTAATCTAATCTTGTTCTGTCGTATGTCATACGTTTTGGTTGATTTTTTTCTTTTTAAATACTTGTGTAAGAAGTAGGTGAAGATCGGTAGTGCACTGGGTGGGGTTCGAACCCGCAACTATTTGATCACAAATCGACGCCTTAGCCGTTACGCCACCTCCGTTTCCCTTGAACTCCATCAAAAATATTGTTTCCTTTTTTTCTTTGTTTACTAAATCTTCGCTTACAACAAAAGCCTATCTAGAGTAGAAGGACACCGAAATAAAGCCTCGTTTTTTATTAGCTCTAGGTAATTTGCACATCAGAAAAAGAACCTTAATAAAAAATGTAGTATTTGTGGAAGAAAGAAGTGAAGTAAGTTTTATTTTAGACGCGTTTTATTATGATACCTCAAACAAAACTGTATAGTTTTAAAAGTGTTCGAAGTATGAAAATAATGGTTAATTAAAACATTAATTAAGATGGCTAGAGAGCTGACGGCAGCCCGAGGCGCGAACTTCTGTTTTTGATATAAACTTTTGTCTGTTTTCTTCGGCCTATTATATTTTAACTAAAAATGCACTAAATTCAATATTTCCTTAGTAATAAAACACTTGACTACTCCATTCTTATTGACAACTTCGTATACCTATCCTTCACATTACTTGTTTTACAAATATTGTATAGTTAGCGCTGGTTTCGTGATGGTTTTTTTTTTTGTCATGAAAATATTCCATACTGATTCGGTATTTTTAAACCATATACCGACGTTTACGTGTAGCTCAGTGCAATGGTTGGTGATTTAACAAATACTCGATGTTTCTTTATCGAATCCAGTATTATTATTTAATTTGAACGTCCACGTGGACGTTTCCAACGCATGAAGAGGCCGCGTCCGCAAATATACATAGGATAAGTGACAGGGTCGGCTCGGCATTTTCTCCATACAAAATGACGTTACTTGTGTAAAGAAATCTCTCCGCTGCAGTTCAGCACACAACCTACGGAAATTATTTACTATGTTGTAGATCATTATATCGCTTTGGTTTTATGTTTATACCCTATAATAAATTCTAGACAGTGTAAGTAAATTAAAGTAGGTATCTACTATATTAAAAAAGTATGTTTAAAAAACACAATGTATGTCATAACATCATCATAAAAATGAGTTCCAGATAGTATTAAATGTATTTACACAAAATAATTACATTTTCAAATTGAATGTCAATTCCCGTAAACAATCACTCAGTTTGATTACAAGTGGCACAAGCTATAACAGAATGTTGTTCTACCGCTGCTTGTGTTGTCATACTAACGTTCCCAAAGTCCAACCAGTTAAATAAAATTATATTGTTTTATTTCATACCTGTAACGAAACTAAGGCAAAGCAGTATCTTCTTAATTTGGTTGAAATACCGGGTATTAGAAGGAACTTTATGTTGTTGAGGAGTAAAACTATTAGTCATTTTGTAATATGTCCGTTCGGCTTATGTTGAGAGAGGCGGGGCTTTGAAGTGTCTTTAGGCTACGGTAAGCGTGTGCGGTCAGTCAGATATCATAAACTCGATGACAGATTCCCATCATAAAGAAGTGATAGATAATGGGTGTCTATAGTTTAGACTGAAGCACAGGGAACATGGTAAAACTTTCTACTACTGGAATTTGTACCTAGAGCTAACATAATAAAAATCCTATAAAATAGTGAAAACCGATTTCCCTTACCCTTTACCGTGCCCTTGAAGTATATCACTTAAAAAAGAAATCAATAAAATTCATTTACAAATAGCTACCTCTACCTTTTTGAAGACTTTAATAAACTAATAGCCGTTTTAGTACAAACATATCTCAATATATTATAAAACGAACATATCAAAAGCAGCAAAATGAAAACACTTTCCAAATTGAATCGCAATATTTGGTCGACGGCACTAAAAAATCTTTTTGGCATTTTTATTTTATTTTAACTTGAATTCAAATACCATGCAAACTCAGCTACAGTTCCGATTTTTTTTTTCACAAATATCCCTATTTTGTGGTAAAATTTCGATCTCACATGGCATGGCACCCCTAAGCCAATGTCATTTGTGATCGTTGACGCGGCGCAATTGTGTAATTGACATTAAGTGGATCATACACAGCTCCATCTATATGTACATAGATTATGTAATTTTATGTAAATACCATAGACTTTGGTGACAATACATTAGGTAAGCGCACAATTACAGTTAAATATTAATATATATAATATTCTTATTAATGATTTTAGGCACGGAAATTAATGTAAAAATTTCTACCCTGATATAGACACGTTCACTAAACCACGCAATAAAAATATAATCACAAAAAGTATATTAAACCATTCCCACTATTAGGGCGCAAATAGGAAAATTTAAAAATAAAATGATTTTAAATAAACTTGTTTTAATAAACTTATCGTCGTCAGAGGTGTTGACTGTTTAAACAGTGACTTAATAGCTTTTATCACGAACTTACATGTCCACTGATTACATTAATATACATAAATAATGCAATGGATTTTATTTACTGCGATTCTAACAAATTAGTAGATATATCAATTTAATGGGTCCGGTGGTACTGAAATAAAATTGAGTTTGAAATATGCTTAGTTAAAAATAATTCATAGTTTTCCTTTTTATTACAATGTAAGTGTTCTTAAATATAAAATGTTGAAAAAAGGTTTTAGAAAATAGATTTTCAGTGAATATAATATAACCATTAGGTAAATTCCATTGAGCCTGTTATCACAGGCATGAAATTTACTCGTAAATAATCATTAAAAATATTAGTTTTTATTACGCGTGGAAATATTACTTTTATAAATATACTAGCATTGCCCGTGGCTTTGCTCTTGTTAAAGTTATATATTTATAACCTTAACACACAAAAATACTTTTGCTGTACCCCTGACAACGGTGATAAGAGTAAGTACTTAAGGTGTGAAAGCGTGACCAACAAACTTACGTAAGCATAATATATAAAATATGTAAGCAAGGATGTCGATTCATACAGGCAGCTCATACTAATAAAAGTGTGTCGAAAAAGGATTGCCAATTTGCACTCGTAGTGTCCAAACTGAATCCTACATTTGACACATTGCAAAACTCACAAAACTGATAAGTTCTTACTTTTTTTACCTATGTACTTGTTTGCTTTGTCATATGTAGCTGCATTAAAAAAAGGGTCCTGCCGGACCACATGGCTTATACGCTGACAGCTTTTTCTGTCTGTTTTTTTTCTAATCCCCAATCTAACAGTCATTGTTACGGATTCCTTTATGCCCACCCATGATGAGGATGATATTAAACTACGCCCAAATACCGTCTTCATAGTTTCTGTTTTTTTTCGACCCATATTTAAGGTATTAAAGTTTATATATAAGTTCATATATATATATATATATATATATATATATATATATATATATATATATATATATATATATATTAAAGTTATTATTAAAAATTAAAATGAGGTTCAAATATGTTTCAATATTTTGTTGTGATGTTAAATGCCTTAGTTTTTAATGATCTGCATCCTGTTATGAACTCATTTCATATCAAATTACTTGTCGGTTTGCCACGTAGAAGTTGTAAATACTTTAAGCAAGTATTATTCAGCAATCGAATGTTCTAAATCATGGAATGTCAAGAAAGGGGTTGTTTTCTCCGCTTATTCCGGAGTAAGATAGGCATGAATTTAGGTTTAGATAAAAATGTATGTAATATTACAGATAGGTACTATACCAATAAATTCAAATAAACATTGCTGCAAGCAACTATGCAATTAGTAACGCTATGCGGCTAGACATGTCATACTACATATTAATAACCACAATAGCTGAATACTACGTAATCCATTATTATTAATCAATTTGATTGGTGCTTCAGTAAAATAGTCTGTCGATTCGAGTTGATTAGTGTAATGGGAAGTCATCTACAGTTAGGTAAATCGGTGATATTCCTGTTAGATAGGTACCTATTTGTTTTTGTTTTTTATCTCTACTCGTCCTGCGTATATGTCTTACTAATATTACTAATATGTGTAATTGGATGAATGGATGTTTGTTACTTTTTCAAGCAAAAACGGCTGAACGGATCTAGATGAAATTTAGCACATAGATAGATTATAGCATATATGCGTACTTTTTTTTCCTGTTATAATTAATAGATAGTTTTAAGAGGAATAATTCCGTAATACGTTGGTTTCATATAGGTAACTCTACATAATGAATGAATCACTATCCTTTGGTGAAAACCGTATGAAACTTTGGAACTTTCACAGACAGACAGACAGACCCGGCGGGGCACTGAGTTTTAAAATATGTAGTGATGATTTCGTTTGGCAGTAATTATAATTTAATAATCAACATTTATGATTTTTTTCAGTACCTAATCGTGTTACACGGCTGCTCTATTAGTCTACATAATCTAAATACAAGATTTATTATCACCGCTATTCATAATATTAAGTGCTTTGCTTATAATGAAGGTTCCAAAATGGTGGTAGACCACCTGCATAGTTGAAATCCCGTTGTAAAACATCAAGTGCATTCACCATAAACTTACCTTCAAGGAGTATGGTGAACATAAAACGTACACTTAAGCAGTAATGGTTTTCATCTGGGGTACTTACTTTGTAATTTAACTGATGCACGGAGTAGCAACGAGAGTAACTGCCACCTGAAAATAAATTTATAAAACTGACAGGTACCTGAGTCTTGTTCATGTACTTTTTAATACTATATAGTAATTAATACTTAATTAATGAATACACACTATTATACCACTTATTTCGGACATCAAACAAGCATAAAAATTGTTTTTATTTCGTTATTATCTAAGAATATGCGTTATCTAAAAAGCTCTCAAAACGAATCGTATCTATCATTCCAAAACATCTTTATAAAAATTACATCTTATTTTAGACAGTTCATTTTAGTCTATTTAGTAGAAGGAATTAACTACCATAATACCCAATTGAGTTATTACTTGCTATTTAAAATAAAATATGCCAAAATAATCTTTACAAGTGGGAGAGCCATACTTTGGCACGTATGGGCTGGCTTGGTCGGAGTGATACCACTGCCTCACAGAAAACAGGCGTGAAGCAGTGCTTGCACTGTGTTTCCCCGAGCGAGTGAGGTTACCGAAGACTCTAAAACCCTACCCCTACTATCATCCTTTCCCCACTCTCACGTTAAAGACCAGCAACGCACTCTTGATTCGTTGAGTTGCAGGTGTCCATGGGCGGCAGTAGTCATTTACCATCAGGTGACACGTCTTCTCGTTTGCCTACAGCTTAAAAAAAAACTGTTCACATTGTACACAAAGTAAAGAAAATATTTCAGAATAAAAGTTTGGGGTCCAGAAAAGTTTCAGATTGTCGCATTGAAATTCACATTATAAGTTAACAAAAGATGTGGTAACTTTTGTCTACGGTTCGATTAGGGTAACTCACACCCTAACGAAAAGGGGATCGTGGTAACTTTTGTCTATTGGAAGTTATATATTGCCCCTCATTCGTTTTGGAGCTGTTTAGATGTCGATCTTGGCCGATGTAGGAATTGTTTAAATCTGGCT
Source organism: Euplagia quadripunctaria (assembly GCA_963859945.1). Taxonomy (NCBI): domain Eukaryota; kingdom Metazoa; phylum Arthropoda; class Insecta; order Lepidoptera; family Erebidae; genus Euplagia; species Euplagia quadripunctaria. The sequence continues at coordinate 17,422,013 of OY982574.1, read as the reverse complement.
TAGTATGCATATTTTTCTCCATACTTTAGATAGCAATAACTTTGCTGTATGTGATCTTACGTCTAAAGTTAAGTCGTCTTTGAGTCTGATGTCCATTTGCATGTTCCTTATTATAAACTAGCAACCCGCCCCGGCTTCGCACGGGTACAAATTATACACCTAAACCTTCCTCATGAATCACGCTGTCTATTAGTGAAAACCGCATGAAAATCCATTCAGTAGTTTTTCAGTTTATCGCGAACAGGCAGACAGACGGGGCGGAGGACTTTGTTTTATAATATGTAGTGATATAGGCCCTTAATAGGATACCGCAGAATGTAAAAAAAAATATCTAAAAGTTATTAGCTTATACAGTCTGTATTTTAACTTTTTTTTTACTTTATGCTACACCAATAGAAAGAGCGTGAACTCATCATCACGCTTCAGTTATGTGCGTGTTGTGTTGTGCGTGCAATAAAGTACGGATATACCCGCTAAGTGCTACCTGCTAGCTACAGAGTCTCCCTTTCTTCTTCACTAGGCGAGGTGAGACAGCGTGCGTTTTAACCACGTTCATTGATAAGTTCTACGCCTCGACTACCGTCCTTTATATCAGCATAATTTTATTCAATAGGTATGGTGTAAACATACTGATAAATTATTTTCATTTTGCGCACATTAGGAGACACCTATGTCCAGCAGTAGACTACGATAGGCTATTTAATTAGTTGATTGATATTTATTAATAATTTTTTGGTTTAATTTAGTTAGGTTTAGGTAGGTTAGTTAATTAATAAGCAAATTTATTTTTAACTATATTTTTTTATACAAAAATCAAACTTTTTCCGATCTAGTAAACTATATTTTTCAAAAGTGTCTCACATAAAAATATATAACTTCGTGAAGGACGTTCCCTTTTCCCGTTTATGTCTATGGCATGGCATACACGCTATCAAGTTAGTTTGTCCACCGATCTGACTTTTCGCGTTCAGAAATTCAGTATGTGTAGGAAAACTCATATATAATGCATAAATGAACGAACCGACTTCATAAGCAGCTGATTTAAAATTATAATTTAGAACTGGAAACCCTCGGTGTTATAAGTTTAGTTTAATTTGTAAACGATGGCAACACCATAACACATGACAATAATTTGTATGCTAATGTTTATGAGGTTTATAAACTAATTATACTTTATCCGTAGAGAATATTAAAGCTTTGGAATTTATCGAGAGCTCATACAATATACGTCTTCGGAGTTAATAAGATTTTATTCGTATCGTGTCGTGACATAATACTCCAATTTTACATACGTACAGTCACATCTGTATCCCTGAAGGGCCTACCCCTTACCAGAGGCGCACTAAACCCCCACATTTGCCGATAAAATTTTGTCTTATTTTAGTAAACATGACAAAATTGGGAGTAAATTGAAAGGGGAAGGTAGGCAAGAAAAGAAAGCAATAGGAAGAAAAGTAGATAGCTTATACGGATGGATTAGGAAATGTAAGGAATAGCTTGTGAAATTCAGGGTCGCATACCTGTAACTCCAACTGGCTATTGCCAGGAAGTCTGACCCCCCTAACTAAATGTTATTTCATGTAATAATGGTTGCAGTACAGTCAGTCACTGGGCTGACATAACGGGCTGCAGGCATTCTAAACTGGTGCTGATGGAGGTCTCACCGCGTTTAACTTGCAGACTTAAGCCTTGGCTTACACCTGGTTTTCTGCCGTGCATACGGCACAAAGATAAACTCCACAAGAAATTTCAAAAAGACCTAAACAACAGTTTGAAAGAGTTAATATTTAAAAAGTACCGTACTCATTGTACTTTACTACGCAGGAAACTTAAACAAAATTATGAGAGAAACGCCTTAAAACAATAAAGAAACATGGAATATAATAAAGTCAATAAACTAAACAAAAAACGTCTGCTAATAAACTTTTACTCAGTACAGCTGACTGCACTACTATTGAAAAAATAAATTATTATTTTGCTTGTATAGGTAAGCAATTAACTGAGGACATAACTGTAAATCGAAGCTTCGAACCAGGGATGTACGATGATTCGCATCCGCATCCGCAATCGCGGAGCTTCCGCATCGATTTTGACATCTGCATCTGCATCCGCGGATGCGGAGCCTTCATAAATCCGCATCTGCATCCGCTTCCGCGGATGTCAAAAATTCTGCATCCGCAACATCTCTACTTCGAACCTGCCTCATACCAACAACACACATCCACTGCACTTAACTCCATAGTCCTTCTTGCCCCTAACGAGAAAGAAATATAGTCCTTGATTAACAATCTACGAAACGATTGTGCCCCCGGTTGGGACTCTATTTCAGTGACAGTTCTAAAATTGGGTAAAGCAGTACTGGTATCTCCGCTTACAAAGCTCAAAGCAGCTGTGATTACACCTGTTCACAAGAGTGGGAGTTAGGACGAGGTCAAAAACTATAGACCTATCTCTGTTCTACCAGCATTATCGAAAATATTAGAGAAACACTAAACTCTAACTCTAAACAATAGAATCATGAAAATGAACCCCCCCCCCTACCCTCACACACACGCACACACACTCTTAACAAAATGGGGGAAGACACTGTCTCCGGTAACACAGGAACCTACCACAGGAGGCAGGGTTCCAATGTATTGCAACAATGGCTATGTAAAATAAATAAATTATTAAATGGTGTCCTACTGTCATCAACTCATTTTTTAAATACATAAGAATTAAAAATGCAATTCCAACGTCAGTTTACATACACACAGTATATACTTTTTAAATTTCGAACATTTTTAATTTATACATGACGAAAAGTCCTGTTGATATTATTAAATTTATTTTCTGTTAATGTCATTGGAGTTTAATGACTCTACCATAGACTGGTGGAGATCCCATTCTCTATGACATGCCATTTAGGTGATCCTTGTAAATTTTCTCCAGCTCTTCTTAAATCCAACTATAGCTTGTTTCATTTCTTAGTTAGAGTTCAGTCTGATTGAAATTTCGCCTTTCGGAATGTACCCTTTGATTATTATTTATTCAGTTTTCATCTTAAGTTTCATTTAATTAAGTATAATAATTTGAAAGTGTGTTGTTATCACAACTGTGTTACACCTCCGGGTGCTATTATTTTACTCAACAAAGACGCCTTAAGCAGAGCTTAATTTTTACAGAAGATGGACACAAAATGTCAGTGAAATATTCCAGCCAGAACTGCATTTTTGCTTAAATTATGAAATGGTCTCCGCTAACGAAGCCACTGTAAAACGCCGTAAAAGTGTATTATAAAAAGGTTTAAGCGGTGCTTAAGAGTGAGTATACACTACATACAAATCCGTCCTTTATGGTATTTTACCTGTTTGTGTATAACAAGAGTACCTGTTCCATCCGTCGCTGTTAGTAAAATGGAGTCGCGGAACTTATTTATCAGCTGAATTGCAGACAGAATCAGTACAAATAAATTATTTTCAACGTTTAGGTACATTGAAAATCAGTGTTGAAAGTAGATGCGAATATTCGAATAATTAGCAGCAACTCAGATGGCCAAAATTAATTAAAACAGAACCAAAGTGCCTAACATTTAGTGTGCGGCTACAGCAGCTTATTGCAACTTTATTCGGTAAAATGCATTGAGGTACCTTTTAGTTGTGCATATGGTAGCTACAAAGCAATAGAAAGGCTGACTCCTGTCCTCCTCGGTGTCAAAAAGTTGTTAAGATATTAGAGATAGAATCTTACTAACCTCTACTGTTATTTCTGACAAACCGTTTTATGATCTTGGAGGCACAGAGGAGCTTAACATAATAAATGTTGTTACTCTACGAAACGTACAGTGGAATAATACGTCAGAATCTTAGATTAAAACCACAAAATGAGTGAAATGTCTCGGCATGCGCTAAACCGCAAAGCAATTTGCTGTCTTCGTCTACTAACAGCGCAATGTCTAGACACACACAGCGCAATCACCTCATTGCTGGAACTAAGGGCTACAGCAAAACCTGTCCAGTCCACCTGTGCCTTAATTTAAATCTGTTGGAGGCACACATTAACGAGTTTCTATTAACTCCCTACAGATCAGTACAGGCTACCGATATAGCTGAACTACTTAGCATACAGCATCACGAGCCACAATATTATCTATACATTTTAAATTTCTAGGCGTTCACACAGTTTGAAATTAAAATTGCGTAATTTTCCTTTCATCCTGAAACCCTGCGCGATCGCCGTAAATCCTGAAATAGGGAAATGTATTAATGAGATTTTTGATACGGCACACTAACAAGGTCTTGGAAACCACGGAAATGCGAAATTTGGACTAAAGTTCTCATCTTACTTGATCTTCTACCGTAAATTGATAACTGTTATAAATTTAACATTGTTCCGTTCCGTCTTCCTAAAGTGTCTAGTTTCTCCATATGTATTACACAAGAAAAAAAGTACGTATATTTTTACAATGCGACACGACATTGTGAAATAATAATAAAAAAAAAAGTTTATTACCGATGTACTAATTGGGTGTCCAGGTTGCCTCCGAAATAAATCGTGAAATTTATAATAATGACCGTTCTTATACTCGTAAATGCTTTTTAATTTTCCCAAAAAACAGACAAAAAATTAAAACTATTCCTATACAAATGGCAGATTTAAAAGAATAATACACACAAGACTGAAAGAAGAGTCTTTCGAAATTATATTTGTAAAGTTTGTTAAAAAAAGGTCACCTCAAAGTAATCTTGTAAAAACATTAATTTTATGTAAAAGCGTTCAAAATGTCCCAGACCTCTTCGCGTGTAAAACTTTCGCTTGAGCAACAAAAAACGGTTTTTAATCTCCTAAATAAGTAATCATAAGACTTTCCTAAATTTAAAATTTGACAATACAAACTTAACAAAAAGCTGTGAGGTTCAAAAGCCTTTTCCCAACAATTAATCGGCGACGTTTAGGTACGAGGGGTTGGTTCACAATACAAATGCTGTTTTTGAAGGCCCTTCTCACGCTCCCACTCACTTAGGGCTATGGACAGTGGACAGGGCCCCGTGTTCGAGAACGGTCCATAAGCTCTGTTTAAATTTATCACTCAAAAAACGTGTATGTGTAAAATATCGACAAACTCAAAGATAAAAATAAATAATAGAAATAGAATGTCTAAAAATTTAAATTTCGATTACAGATGCCTATTATTTTCCCCATTAATGTATTCTGCCTGAAAACAAATGTATTGTCATTATAAATTATTAAGTTGAAATGTATGGTATGTTTTCTTGGCCTGGTATTTTAAAATCATATCCTAAATGGTATAGAAATAACTATTAACTTGATGCTTTTTTTATTGATACTTACTTATTTACCTTACGTTTTTTTAACAATGTAGCATTTCGCATGCCGTTGGCTTTTTTGAACCCCGACGCAAGAAAGATGGGTTCTATACGGTTAACGTGTGTATCTGTGTGTCTACTATATGTCAGTGTATCGGTCTGTGGCATCATAGCTCCTAAGCGGAGGGACCGAACGTTTTAGATTTAGTTTATTTTGTTTGAAAAATGGCTTAATCGAGAGTCTTCTTAGCGATAAAATCTGTTCTGTTGAGTCGGTGTTATTTAAAATTTTTATTTACTCATTTATACTTGTTTTTTAATAATATGATCCTAAAGACATACTACAATTTCGATATTTGTAAATCTTTTAGAACTTTGAAAAATTTTCAAATGACAGTTTACTTATCAGTACAGTGTATGGTTTTCTTTTTCAAGTTATATATTGTCAAATTATTGAAACTCTTGTAATTGTCCCAAGTCGCAAATAAATTCGGTATGTAGGTAAGGTTCTTTATCTTGGACATGCCCAAACGCCTAGAGGCCCGGATAAAAGGGTCCCTCGCTCAAACGAAATGTATAAAAGCATTACAGCTGTGTAGTGTAAATGTTATTTTACTTAATGCATATTCTCACTCTCTCTCACATGGTTTGTCTCATGGTTTGTACATATTTCAATAAGCAGGACTGACAGAAGTTGCTTCTTGAAGCAGAAGCTGATGAAACTGTTTTTTAAACGTTTGTCGTGAAGACTAAACTGAATATCAAGTACATACTACATACCATTGATACTATACAATGCGAAAGTAATTTTGTTTGTTTCACTAAACGGCTGAACGGTTCGTAATGAAATTTAGCAAGGAGATAGATTATATCCTGGGGGAAGACATAGGTTACTTTTTATCCTAACAAAATGTACGGTTCCAACAGCTAGTTATTTTATATCCACTACGATAATGTAAAACATGGACACTGATTTGTAGGTGAAAACTTTTATCAACACTACAACAAGCGTAGTATTCGAGCGAGTTCTAGACATTGCAATTAAAGAATCGTAAATATGATACAAAAGAAAATTATAGGTTAGGCATTACTTGCATTCGTTTTCTACTGTTAGTTGTATCTTGCTGGTCAGGTGTTTTTTAACTATATTTTTTTAACTATATTATACTAAAACATATTTCATACAGTCAAATAGACACTATTCTAACACCGAAATCTATTTTAAACAGATCATATATCCTAGTTAATCCTTTTAGAACTCTGACAGTGAATTAAGTCTAGGTATTTAATAAATAGCTTACGTAAGCTCTCTGTTTCGCATTTCTGAAATCTCTTGTAGTGAAGTGGTCATTGTTCTCTCAATATTATTATGTTAATTTAGTCGTGTAATTAATTGTAATGTTTTGTTTTAATTAGATTTGTTGAAAATGTTCAATGGAAGTATTTTGAAATTCATTAATGTTTATCTTAGTAATTATAATTTCCTTAGAAACAGAAGTGCTGTTGTCTTTCCGACAGGAGAGGATAGTTTTCAAAACAAAGTTAGTTTTTAAATCATCGTATTTAAATTAAAGTATTAGCTTGCTATCAGTACTTAATATAAATAAAAACAAAAAAATCTCAAAAAAAAATTAAAGAAAATGTGAGGTAAAACTCCTATAGATAAGACTATGGAGCATAAATGAAAAATCATGACTTTTTGAAATTGTTCTCTTTTTGAACTTTTAATAAATAAATGTATTATTATTATTATTTGGCACGTTTTACGTGGTAAACAAAATATATGCGGGTAACATTCTGATTTAATTCCATTTCCTTTTTTTTTTGAGTTTAAGTTAAAAATACTTATTTTGTAAGATTAGGTATCAAGTAAATATTCACTTTGCTATCTGTATCTTGCAAAAGTTTTGTGAAAACCAAAAGCCCAACAAAGTATGAATATTAAAATGCTTCATAAATCAACAGTCCAGGATAACAGTATACGCAAACATGGCAGATCCAAAACGCGGCACCGCATAAACCATTAGGCGGCTATTAAAAGTATGTACTTATCCCATCGTGGTATAATTTTATGAACGGGCAACACCGGTACAGTCAACAATGAAAAATATTTATCTAATTTATTTATTATAAGTATGCGGTGAGTGTGGTAACCAGATTATAGGCTATGATTGACGACTTTTTAGACTAGTTTTGCTTTTAATGGTTCGCATGTTTGATTTTTTGGAAAAGTAACGTTCTAAGCCAAAAGGATATACAAAAAATCTTAGGAGTATCAAAGAATAGATTATTGTGTATATTGTGTTGCGTTTTGTATCTATCTTATCCATTCTTCCAGACCGACCGTTTTGTAACACTTTGATTTTGTATAATGTCGTAGTGAACGTCCTATAAGAGAAACTACTCTTGTTGCTTTAAGTCGTTTTTCTACATAAATGTTTTCCATATACATATTAGCAACGGTAGTAATTATTCACGAAATTGTAAACTAATCAATTTACCAACCAACAATAGCTCACACCAGAAACTTTAAAATGATATTTGTAATATATTTATCTTTACCTACATAAGAATTGTAATCTAAGTGACCTAATTATATATAAGCTAACACCTTATTGTAACCGGCCAGTTGGTAATATACGCTCGCTATAAATCCACGCCTTCTCATTAGTTCCCTATCACGGACGTTTCACTGGCGACGAGGTTTAAAATATTATTTCGCTACTTGCAAATAAATAATTGAAAATGTCGGTCGGTAAAATACGCGACTTTGATGTGAAGTCAGGCAATTATCCTATCCATACGCTGTTTTAAACTCTCACCAATGATCCAATAATAACCGTATTTCGAACTTGTATACACAAATTTGATAGAATCAAGAAGTTATTAAATATTTTCTTTCCGTAAGTGGCCCTTTTTGCTATTAAATATCACTAGAAACAATGGTATGGGGCTGTTAGCACTCTGATAAATTCTAGAACTATTTAGAAACTTATTGAAAATACAAGACTGGTTTCCTGCTCACATGAGGAAACGATAGTTTTCCTTTACATAAATTATTAGATTTGATTATCTAAAGTAGAGAGGCTCAAAGTTGTGAAAGTCGAAAATAATTCTCAAACTTTATATATTATTCAGTACATCAAAAACAGCTAACTCCAAGAAAAACGGGATATTATTTACCGTTTATTTTCTAAATCTCTGAGAATCTTGGACATGTAGTTATAAGTTGTGTCAGTAATAGACGTTGATGTACAAAAAATAATAAATATTTCAGCTACTTCCTATTAAATTACTTACTACTTCAGTTAGGTATACAAGAAGTGTAGTTTTGTTGGGCTTGAAAATCTCTCTGTGCAACCTGAACAAGTTTGAACACTTGTTTTCTTTGGTTACTGCTTCCAGCTAATCTACGTTGTATCTACTTTCGTTGAGGCGCTGAAGGTTTTGTTTCTTCAAAATTAATTAATATATCAACCTATTTTAATACTAATAATACTTGACTGGACTTCTACTTTCACAAATATAATTTGAAAGTAGTAAGTGATGAGTGACTGCGTACCATCACCTAAAAGTGAATACTGATACCGAAGTTTTAAAGTCTCTTTTTAATTAGGACCTGTAGTCAAAAAAATCAACTCTAACACCATTGCATTAGATTGCCAATAGAAATAGTACCTAGTGATTTCGTAGCAGTTTTTTTCTAATGTGAAGGTTTTCCTCATACTTTTTTTTTAAATTTGGTTTACAGAACTGGATACAATTATTAATATAACTTAACTGATAAGTTAAAATGTTTACTAAATAAAGGTTTTGTTTAAAAAATTTTTTTTTTGTTGTAATGAAACTGTGATTGATAACACAAAAATAGATTTTTTTATTTCTTCAACTTTAAAAAGCACTTTCTGAGAATCGGACATTTTGCGAATAGTAGACATTATGCGAATCGGACGTTTTGCGCCTGAACCCTCCAGGTGAACATGAGTTAAAAAATTAAGGTGAAAAGGTCCAAAATTCACCAATCTACCATTGATTACGTTAATACGCTTAATTGATGTGTTCACTAAGTATAAATAGAAAAAATATTGCTAATTTATTGCACCTAGTTAATAATTTCATCCGGACACCGGACTTCCGAACTCCGAACATATGTCGGATACGGATATGTGGCTCAAATTTAGATCGATCTAATTATTTATTTTACGGATGCTGCACTGTATTAATAACAAATAACTATCATTTATACGTATGTTTGCTAATCAGTAGACATGCGCATACCATGTCCGACATGGGATTGAACCTGGAACGGTTCCTTTTCTTGTTGTAAATAGTTCTAGGAAACATTTCTGAGGAACTATCTAGTTCCTTAGTTTTATCCGGACATTGTAGTTAACAATTTTATTTCGGTTCAGACAGCTCCTCAGACATACATGGTGGTTGTAAACAATATCAATTGATTTTCCTTCATACTCATATACAGGCTTAGGACTGTCAACCAGTAATGTACAAATTATAAAATAGCGTAACTAGTCTTACTTTTTTTAAAATTAATGTATTGGCTGGGTCTTTACACCTTTGCACGGAACTGAAGTAGCGGTGGACGGCCTGGAGCGTAACCCTAGCAGCATACGGCCATACGTCACACGGACAGTTCGTAATTCGTTCCACCATTCAATCCCGCTCCGGCCGTTCCTCCAATCCTCGTGATCGTTCCGAGGAACTGTGGAACTATTAGGTTGAGCAAGTCGGAAAGAACTAACATAGTTCCGACTGCGGACATACGCTCCGGAACTGCACAAGTCTACTAAGGTGTTGGTTGAATTCATAATGAGGCCGATGACTCGTTGGTTCAACTCTATGGAGGTCTTTCGGAGTTACCTATGTTCAGTAGTGGGCGTCCCATGGTTGAGTTAATTAGTATAATAATATTGGTTATAAGACGATATGGTAAACAAATTCTAGATGTGTTGTTGTGTAGTACAAATACGTTAAAGAGGATTTATTTTTGGCTGAAGCAAAAATATATATTTTTTAAATTCATTCCTCTGAGTGCTTAAGAATATGTGTTTTCTGAACTAACGCTCTTCTGAGGTGGTAGTTATGATTTTATAGTTTTATTTTATGTATTAAATGATTTTGGGGCCAAGGTTTTTGAATTTATATATTAATTACAATGACGTCCATCTAGTGTCTTGGTTCCTGTATCCCACTTCCGCCAACGATTCGCTAGCTCTCTAGTAACTTTACCATGTAAGTACAATGCAATGTAATTTAGGGCACCCTCTTAATACATTTAGGTAATACGACAAAATGGGTTCACTCTATACAATCGCGACTATAATTTATAACTAAGACAACAATTTTTATTTCACTTTGACACGATACATTTAGATAACTCGCGCCTTGTATAAGACGGAACTGTGAGAATAGAATATCGCTACAGGACATCGGGCGTAAATCCGATTCTATATCCAACCTGTATGTAGACAACAGCGCGTGGCCTTTTTCACAAACCTTAAAACCTACCTAAATGGTTAAAACATTTAAGAAAAAATAACACTATATTTCAAGTTAAAACTTGAGTGTTTTAAATATAAGTAGAAAAACATCGTTCATCACTGACAAATATTAGAATATCCTAAATATTAACTACAGCCATAACCCGTTTTGCATAATCCTTCGTCTCAAAGGTGCAATCAACGTTCTTAGTGTACCGACTCTCGTAATTTACCAATGAATTTGGTCTAATACGAGAACTATCGGAATTTACGAGAATATGGCCACTTTATCGCGCCCTGAGGCTATCATAGGGTTGCTATAATGCTCAATAAACTTGTGTAATTATTACGCTTTGTTTAGTTGATTGTCGATTATAAAATGTTTAATATTGAAGTTATAGTTATTGAGGATTTGCTGAAAATTGTTAGATTATTAGAAAGTTGTTAATTAACATAGACATAACAAGATACATCTTTTTTACACATTTCAGTCTTTTGATGTAATCAAATCTTCAGGAATGCAGCTAGAACGCTTGAGATTTTTACGATATAAGAGATTATTAAATGTCATCTTGATTATCATTTTCTGCTTTTATCTAAGGCGTATCACAGTGTCCAGCAGCTTTTTTTTTGCATATTTTATATAAAACACAACCTGGCTCGAAGGACCATTCTATTTCCTATCCATAATTTGGTACATAAAACATTTTGTATCAAACTCCAATCACTAGTGTCGAGTTCCAAACAAATCCTTTTCAACTGACTGTTGTAAAATAGGAGTTATGTGGAACGAGTTAGATGCACGGTTGGGTGAGTGACAAGCAAAAAAAGAAACGCCATTGCTAGTGTATCCCCTTTGTGTTGTACCGAATCTATAACATTCCAGGTTGCGTCCCTAGTTTATTTGCCTTTTGTGAAATTTCATAATTCCACCATTCAGTGGTTATATATTGGACCGGCTTTTTTTCATATATCAGTAATAATACGATACTGATCGAATTAAAAGGACATAGGTTATATTAGATATCTCACTCCGATCAAGGAAGCACCACTCTAAAAAGAACGTGTTTCAGCTACTGAGTAGGGTCACCAGAGTTCCGTGGAGGTTGGATGGGGTTATGGGACACTGAGCTTTGTCGTGTAAGAAAATCATTATACAAGTAGATATTATAAATAATTATAACAAATGAAATTAGGTATCTAAATATAAAAATAATAATCAAATCTATTCCGAGTCCGTCTGGCCGTTCTATCCAACCACTTTGCTTACTTGAAATCACTTAACTTTCACCCTACTCGAGTTATACTCAAACACGATTTCCTCCTGTACATTACTTATGTTTTCATAGCTTTCTTTCTCTATATCTTCTGTTCTAATGGAGGTACGTGGTTAGTTATAGTTTAAGAACACTCACTGGAACGAGCTCTTTCATTTCAGCTTTTGACCATTTTAATTGGTGGAGTTGGAGAGAAGCTAGGTGTGAACATGAAACTTGAATTAAATGCTGCCGAGCAGCACGTGTCCTCCTCGTTATCATATTGAAGCTAATAAAGCTAGTAAAGTAGAAAACCAAACTTCTTTTGTTTGTTACTACTAAAATAAATAAAATAAAATTATTAATAACTTTTACTAATAAAAATTACGTTCGACATTTCATTCTACGTTTGTTGGTCATTGATACGTTCTTAAGGCTCGTTGCTTTATGTTAAATAGCCTATAATATTCCTCAAGAATATGGCAATCTAGTAATTCTAGAGCTTAATAAGCCCATTCAAAGAACAAAAAGGAAAAAAACGAATTCCGACACTTTGTTATATTGTTATTTTTAAGGCGAGGTGTTACCACATAATCAGCAAAACGTCGAATCTTTGGAACTCGAGTGTGACTAAACCGCACAAAAGATACTATTGAAAAAGATACTGCATATAGATGAAAGATACATGAAAAATGTTAACCGGGCAAAAATTTGATTAAAGGTTTAGTTTCGCTAGAAAGCCATCGCTAATTTTACCATTAAAATAAACTTTGGCGTCGAGATTCTCGGTATTTTCAGCGATAACTACATTTTTTTTTAGAAATACCTAGATATATAGTTAAAATAAAATGTTAACCAGTTGCTTTTTTAATTTAAACCGTGCATTTCAAATAATTTAAAGAAATCCCTGTAAATTAACTCTCTGCGCAACCCCGCATTTTGCTGATTCAAATATGATTTACAATTTCGAATCCTATTTGAATGTCACCAAATGTAATAGTGGATTATGTACTTTTAATTCAGTTGTCGGGCAGCATCCGACAAAGAAGGTTGGTCCCGGACGCTCATAAGTACGACAAACAAAATAGCATCAAAAAACAAATATGTCGCAACGAGACGCGATGCCATGGTATATGTAACAAAGACAAACTCGCAGATAAATAAAAATTCGCAAAAAAATTAATAATGAATTGTGGTCATGGTCATAAAAGACTCCTCAGGAAATTAAGTATTATACATATGACTTCGAAAAATTAGATTTATTATTGTTTAAAAATTAGTTATGATTTTTTTTTGTAAAACCAAACATTTAAAGTAAGTGATTTGACAACAGGGCCAGGGTATGACGTCATGGCCCCTTATTTCATACATGTTTCTACACAACGTATCGTTTTGACGTTTAATAAAGAGTAATTGATTTGACTTGACAGTCTACAACCGTAGTATGTCTATTTTAAGTTTGAAGAATCGTAAAGTCAGTGATATAAAATTCAATTTTACACTCGTTAGGACCTTAACCTTCAATATAAGAGTTATTATTGCAAAAATGAAAAGTCATTGATGAGTTCCATGGAAATAATAAATTCAACCTTTTGCTTTAAAGTAATAATAATTGGAAGTAATAATCTCAAAGTTTAGTGGAAGATGTCGACACCAACTCTGCTGAACGTTTTAATAATGTAATTGCAAAGATTTTTGCCGGAAAACTAATAAATTTTTCATGAGACGAGCTTACCAAGAAAGATGTGCTGCAACTATTGTGACATTTAATAATAAACTACCCAGATACACTATACATAAGAGACTCTTAGGGAAAAGCCCAAGATGTTATTTAAAGAAAATGGAAAAAAGGCGTGAAGTCAAAAGATCATGGAATCTCGTCAACCCTAAAAAAAACAGATTCCTTAACAAAATTGATACACATGAAGTTGACGAAGATTACGGAGTCAATTTTATTGTGCTGCTCCTGATATGACGGAAAATGATTTGGAGACGGCAAAGAATGACTTTTTACTCAACTTAAATATCCTAACTACGGACAAAGACCGCATTCAAAAAGAGACTCGTCTATAAAGTTATTGTAGTGATTGGCTAGAGCTAAGAAAAAAATATGGTAACTGCTTCTAATTTCGGTCAGATTGTCAAAAAAGAAGAAAAAACATGAGTTGTGGAAATTTCCTTAAAACTTATTATATTCTAAAAATTTAACATACATAACCTCTATTGCTGCATAGAATAATAATATAAGGTATGTTTACATAATAAACCAATTGATTTTAAAATATTAACCTTGTTTCTTTTTAAGCGACTTATAAAAAGGAGGAGGTTCTATGTTCGTCTGTATGTATTTTTTTTTGTGTATGTTCATCGATATTTTCGCCAATTATGAACCGATTAAAAAAAACGTTTTTAGTTCGAAAAGCTCCCGAAGTGGTCCCATTATCATCAAATCAGGATCAGGATGATGGAATCTCAAGGAAATCGAGGAAAATCTAACTGTAGTTAAACCTACGGGGGACCATGTGCAGACCACGAGGCCACCCTCCACGTTACAACTAAACTATGTGCAGACAGCATGCATCTCATTCTCATTCGTTCGTTCGCCGCGCCGTGTCGCGCGGGGACGTAAGTACCTATGACTTTTCAGTCGACGATTCAGTCGTTCCATGTTTATTGACAGTACTAATGTACTAAATGAACGAAGTCCTATACGCTCACAGAATATTTCATTTTAGTTCCATGTCAAGAATGAATTCCTAATAGTACTTAGTGAATTACACAAGCCTAGCTAGCGTCTATAGGCTGCAGTAGTTGCTTACCATCAAACAGGCAGTATGCTATTTTCCACTTTTGTAGCATAAAAAATAAAAGCTAAACGTGACACGATTAAGAAAATCATAACTATTAAAATAGCATTACTTGCTAAAAGCAAAATGATCATGCAGGTACTTGTTGAAAATGCCTAAATAAAACGGCTATCTGATTTTCTTACTTATACTGTGTAATCTTCCATGAGAGGTTTACAATTGTGTGTATAACCATATCTTGCATGTGTGCAAGAGTTTGATTTCAAATCGCGCTAAGACCGCGCCTTAAGATGCAAAAACCTGAATGATGTCCCTGAAACAATTCATGCAAAACATAGGTATGTTAACGTACTTTTAATATATTCCAACCAGTAAAATATATTAGACGCTATAAAATCTCTAAAAAACGAATGCTCGTGGCCCCCCCTATGTTTACCTGTCCATGCTTACATTTAATTTACGAAGCAAACTTTGCTTTGGATTTGAGTGCTCCTAAATTTTTCCGAGATCCGCGATACGGAGGCGGCTAATTTGTTTTTTAATATCCATTTTTGTGGCGGAGTGCTCTTTTCAACAAATAAAGGTGTTAGAATCAACAAATTTCTTTTGTGCCGTAAATTTTGGGAATGATAACATCTATGCTTTTGGTTCGGTTTTGTGATTAGTTAAAATTAATGTATATTTTAAGAGAATAAATATCGTCATTATTACCATTTACTGAGCAGTAACATTAATTTTGAATCATTGTTAAACCAGAGGGCAATAAACCCCTAAATCAGCCTATTTCTGAAAAAAACTAGACACATTTCGTATGAAATATAAACTGTAATACGAACTTGCTCCATATGTTATAAAAGTTGTTGCGTTAACTCTTGCATGCGGCTCTAATGATTAGTTCGTATATAATAATATTACTCAGTTGGTACAAAATGTATGAATCTCTTAAGTAAGTAAGACTCACCCCAAGTCGTAGATTATTTGAAAACACTGTCTTTTACTTACACATTTAGATCACGATTTCAAGCGGCTAGAGGCAAGAAAAGTCAAATGCAACCATGCCTGTCCTTTGTCAAATTACTATCGTCCTCCAGCCCGACTATTATTTTGATAAAATGATAACCAGAAACGACCGAGTTCGACCAGTTAGATAATTCTTAGTAACGAGATAATGCGATTTACATAATATTGTATCTACTCAAAACTTTGCAAAGATTCGTTTGAAATAGTTTTATAACACTTTAAGTGTTCGATTGTTATAATAATATTTTCCTGCCGAATGATTCCCTGCATGAAGAGATTTTTCTGTTGTACTCTAAATCCAAAAGGTTTTTACTAATATAGCCATGGTTTTAGAAAAATGTGATTACAATATTCTAACCTGTCATTGCTGCGAGGTAAAATATACATGTACTACTTGGAAGTCAAATTTGGTGCGATGCTGTAAAAACTAGATAATCACATGTTTGTAATAGTACCAGGTTTTGACTGCCATTATTTCTGCCTTAATGTTAGCCAAAAGACTTTTTAAACGGCATACACTCCAAGAAGTCAGGGGTAAAGCAATTATTTCCAGTTCCTGCAATAGTTTTGATAAGAATTTACTGGCAATTTTAGCTTAATTTGAAACAAACAAACATTAAACATAATATGTTACTAGCATAACTCACGGTAACTTAGGAGGATAAGTAGATACAAGATATTATTAATACAGATAAGATCGTAACTAATTAATCTAGTGCTAGATAGATCGAAATTCGAAGCAGATAATTGAAACAGTGCATTGCGATTTAATTTGCATAATCAGTGTTATCTACGTTGAAATCCTACGATGTTTTGATTGTAAATTATTGATAGCCTCTGGCTTATTGTGTTCATGACAGGGTACAGACAGTGCAGGTAGACTAAAATTAGAGCCAAAATTTGCTGTATGTTTGAACTCCGAAGGCCTATTTGTATTTAGGAAACTGTTTTTAACCCCCGACGAAAAAAGAGGGGTGTTATTCTCAATAAGACCAATAACTGATTCGTTTTTCTGTACAGACAGTATTAAGTATCTATCGTGTCTAGCCTAGTACCCTAACTTAAAACTGAGTACCTTAACTTCGGACTAACTTATATAAATTCAGTTTCAAAAATAAGTAGCAAGCTCAACCAGCTCTAGAATAAAATAACTTAATACTAGAATAATAACCAACTAGCAGCACTATACACCTTCTTACCCCAAATTCATACTTCGACAAGACCTGAACAAACTAAGTCGAGCGATTCCACGAACTTGCTCCCTAGTTCAATATCACAGGCCATTGTTCCTAAATCGCGCAATGTACTTCAAATCTACCATTGTAGACGAATAGCGAAGAGCTAAGGAATAAAATATTAATAGGCAATTGTATTATATTCGAATTTAGTATTACTTTTATTATGAAAGCTGGTTTGAGATGGAGAATTAAATTATTGCTAAGCATATGTTGACTGTTTGTTAAAAATTTGAAACTGTTAGAGTTTCCGTTTATTCGCTAGATTGTTAGTTTTGATAACCTCGAGTTTGTCGACTTTACTAAGGTTTCGTGACCTGAGATTTTGCCATTAAAACAGATTTAAATAATTTATAATTATAATAGTTGGCAGTAAGTTCGATAATATCTTCCATTTTACCAACAGCATAAAATGTTACTAGAGCACAATCCATCCGCCCTTATCATTAGGAGTATTTTACTAATTTCTACTACGCATTACGTTGCGAGGAGAATCACCACATATGTTTAAATAATAATTATAGTTTTGTAAAACTAAAAAATCCAACTTTTTATTTAACGCGAATTAAAAAGTCAACAAGCGTTGCACTATCCACCTCCTGGCTTAATCATCAGACCATGGTTACCATGCCCAATCTGTTGGTCTCTTCAAAATGAATCATATGAGCTCAAAACTCTAGGGATTTACTAGTAGCCACTGAATATTTCCACTGTCCACCTCCTGGCTCCATCATCAGGTCAGCTCTAAGATGCCAAATTATAGTATTGTCATCCAAACTACATATACATACAAAATTTCATTTCGATACGACAATTAGAAGAAGGTTAAAATTGACTTCCAAGATTTGCTCACATAGAAGTGAAGCTAATGAAAGCGTATTAATAAATTTTAAATTTAAAACACCCCCGACTCGAAAATCTCTTCAACGATTACAAAATGCCTTACATAATTTTGGAAAAGAGCTGATACTCTTACAGTGCTAGACCGATATTAACCAAACATAGCTAAGAACCACCGCAGGAAAACTGGCTTTCAAATGAAAAAAACCGCATCGAAATCGGACCATCCGTTTGAGAGCTACGATGCCACAGACAGACACACAGACATCGACGTCAAACTTACAACACCCCTCTTTTTGCGTCGGGGGTTAAAACAGTTTCCTAAATACAAATAGGCCTTCGGAGTTCAAACATACAGCAAATTTTGGCTCTAATTTTAGTCTACCTGCACTGTCTGTACCCTGTCATGAACACAATAAGCCAGAGGCTATCAATAATTTACAATCAAAACATCGTAGGATTTCAACGTAGATAACACTGATTATGCAAATTAAATCGCAATGCACTGTTTCAATTATCTGCTTCGAATTTCGATTTATCTAGCACTAGATTAATTAGTTACGATCTTAATCTGTATTAATAATATCTTGTATCTACTTATCCTCCTAAGTTACCGTGAGCTATGCTAGTAACATATTATGTTTAATGTTTGTTTGTTTCAAATTAAGCTAAAATTGCCAGTAAATTCTTATCAAAACTATTGCAGGAACTGGAAATAATTGCTTTACCCCTGACTTCTTGGAGTGTATGACGTTTAAAAAGTCTTTTGGCTAACATTAAAGCAGAAATAATGGCAGTCAAAACCAACCAAACCAAACCTGGCAACCAAAACCTGGTACTATTACAAACATTTTTACAACACAGTATGCAACTTTGTTGTAAAAACTGGACAACATTACTTTTAAAACTTACTCTTCCTCGTAATCGAATAACTCTGTCCTATAAGTAAACAAGTAAAAATTACATCTTGCTATCTCCTTCCCACTCAAACAAAAATAAAATAAATTTCCCTACGATAGGTACGCGGTAATAGAATGCAAACTCGGGTGGGTTGTGGAACATAATGTAGGTACTGGCGTAAAGGCGTACAGTGTTATGCTAAATTCATTCAATGTCGAAAAGCACTCGTAGACGCGCTGTAAAGGGTGCTGGCATATAAGCATGTGTTTGTATTTGACAGTACGTGGGTTCGAGGGTACGCAACTGTGAGCGATTGTACGCGGTGTTTGGCAAAAACATAGAGTATTAAATAGTTTTGTGTTACAAATTGATTCTATTTATTCGAGTCTGATTGTGGTTAGGTAATATCTAGACCATTCTGTAGAACTATTCTATACATATCTATGTGATGAATACTGTGTCTTTAACAGAGGTTCGTTGAATTTTTCCCCATCTCAAGGAAAACTACAATCGTAATACTGTTACTACTGAGAATTTTCTAAATGTAAAATCTCAACAACAATTTACTCGTCTCGAGAATTAAAACTTACGGTCACTCGCAAATACCCCACAGAACCAACGAGGCAGTTCCTTTACTTTTCCTTCATTACTTACTTGTAATGATATCTTAGCGCTAAATGGTGTACTTCAGTAGCAAACTACTTTAAAAAGCTCAGTTAATGTGGTAGAGAATCAGAAATAAATCTATTCGCGTCGTTCAT
This sequence comes from Euplagia quadripunctaria, assembly GCA_963859945.1. Classification (NCBI taxonomy): domain Eukaryota; kingdom Metazoa; phylum Arthropoda; class Insecta; order Lepidoptera; family Erebidae; genus Euplagia; species Euplagia quadripunctaria. Next base: position 17,402,390 of record OY982574.1, on the reverse strand, counting down.
TACACCAAGTCGTACATTAACAATTGACTACAAACGGGATAAGAAGAATTGTTCTAACAAGTTGAGAAGGGTTTTGTTTGGCCGTTTGACTTTAACACAATTTGGACGGGATGGTTTTTTCCCTCTACCCGCTATAGTGACCCCCCCCCTCCCCCCGCTAGATCAGATAGGCATCCGCGTGTGCCTGGACGTTGCTTAACTGAGAGGTTTTGACCCGGAGGTGTAGCCCGCGTTTTTGCGGGCAGGCGCTAGGAAGGACCCGGATGTCTTAATAAAAGCTGTTCCCGGATCCCTTCTAATTTAGGCGCAATACGGCACACCGTGTAGTTTTAGTCGGGATGATTCAGACACACCGCCCCACTGAAAACCCCATGGGTGACGGCCTGAGGGGGTTTCCACTCGCACAAAAAAAAAGGATCTATTGTTATCTGAACTCCAATTTTTTTTTCAATGAGTGTATATAACTCTACTCTCTGCAAAGCTGCCCGAATTTGTTGACATGTCCCTTTTATCAGCTTCTATCATTAGCCGCACAGCACTCACTAGTTTGCTTCAACCACGTTTAAACTCATTAAACCAGTTGTAAACAGTGGCACGAGATGGGGCTTCGTAATGAAATGCCAATCGAAGTCTATCGTAACATTGTTGTTGAGTAAGACCGCACCTAAAGTCGTAATAAATAAACATCAACATCTACAGACTCCCAAAGAGTTCCTAACTCAATATTTAAATAAATTTTTCATCTGCTGCTTTTTTTGGCCTGGCCTAAACATACATATATTATGTAAGTCGTATACAGTGTACTGACTCAGGACTAAATTTAAATTATCGATATAATTAAGCGACTATTAATTATAATTTAACCGAGACAAATTATTTCTACCAAATATATCTCCGCTTGTGTAGGGCAGTAAAATCACTTAGAACTGATTAACGAAGTTTATTAGCTGATCTATTATGATGATCGCTACCTTGTTTTCCGATGCGATCGTGACAGGTATGCCACCTCTAAAGCTGAGGGTGGTGGTGTCCTGGTGGCAGTTCGACGTGAACTGCGTCCAAATAAAATAGTTTCCCAATTTAATAACTCTGCCATTGAGCAGATTATTGTAGAGCTCCCAACGCCTCAAGCCAACACTCGTCACATTATTAGTGCTGTATACATTCCACCTCGCTCTAGTGACGCAGTGTACATTGAATATCTAAATTTGATACAAAATATTGTCAGTGATGTATCTGTTGAATCTTTTTTTATTACTGGAGACTTTAATCGCCCGGACATAGACTGGATAGATCAAAATAATCACGTTGCTCCAAGTTTAGTTTCATCGTCAGTTAGCTCCCCCAGACAAACATTAATTAATTTCTTGTCAACCATCAATGGTACTCAGTACAACACATTTAAAAACTCTTTGGACCGAATACTTGATCTGTATATTTCAAATGTTGACTGCGAGGCAGTTTCTTGCAGTGCTATTCTGAATACTGTCCCTCATCATCCCCCGTTTTCTGTGATTACTGGTTTGAATACTGATTTTGTACCCATGAAACGTCAGACATTGCTCACTCATAAATACTTCAAAGCCAATTACGACTACATTAATGAGGAACTTGGCAAACTGGACTGGAAAGCAATACTATCACATCTACCTGCTGAACAAGCCGTCGATACATTTTACGAAATCTTGTATGGTGTGATTAGGCTACATGTTCCCTTGACTCAGTCAAAGAGTTCAAGTTTTCCCATCTGGTTCTCTCCCAATCTAATTCGAATCTTTAAAAACAAAGAACGCGCTTGGCTAAAATGGAAAATATACAGAAATATCTCGCAGTACAACCACTTTTCAAACTATCGTAAGATATTTCAAAGAGAAATGGTTAATTGTTTCCGTGTTTACATAAAGTCAGTTGAAGACAGCATACCCAATAATGTTAAATATTTCTGGTCTTATATTTCAAATAAGAAAAATCAGGCTAACTTTCCTAATAAAATGTATTATAGCAATGTTTCATCAGATAATCCTACAGAGATATGCAACCTATTCTCTTCTTTCTTCTGTTCGGTCTACGAGCAGTCTACTCTAGATCCAGTAAATTGGAAACCTTATGATCAATATTCCGAGCTCTCCTCGTGTATATCTCATATATATCTGCCAGAAAACTCTATTCAAAGAGCCCTCAATTCGTTAGATTCTTCCAAAGGTGCCGGTCCTGATGGTATTCCGCCATACTTCTTTTTAAAAACTGTAAACACTATTTCTTACGCTTTGCACATTATATACAATAAATGCCTGCAGGAGTCTGTCTTTCCGCCGGTGTGGAAACAGGCATTCTTAACACCCATTTACAAGAACGGGGACAAAAATAACGTGGAAAATTATCGCCCTATTTCGATTTTGTCCACTTTGTCTAAGCTGTTTGAAAGACTCGTCCACGATGCAGTATATCCTCATATTCATCAACTAATTTTACCTGAACAACACGGCTTCGTCAAACGGCGCTCTACTTGCACTAACCTTATGACCTTTGTTGGGTATTTATTTTCAAATATGGATAAGCAGGTGCAGGTAGATGCCGTATATACGGATTTTCAGAAAGCATTTGATAAGGTGGATCACTTACTGTTATTGGAAAAAATTGCTTTCAACGGTATACGGGGTAGTTTGCTTCGTTGGTTTATGTCATATATTTTTAATAGAACACAGAGAGTCGTTATCAATGGATATTGTTCTGACTCCATCGTAGCTAGCTCTGGAGTTCCACAGGGGTCGATATTGGGTCCGCTACTATTTATAATTTTTATCAATGACATAAAACAATGTTTTAAGCACTCGAACTTTTTAATGTACGCCGATGATATTAAAATTTATAAATCATGCAAAAATATACAGGACTGTCAGCTGCTTCAACAGGACTTGTGTAGATTGCATAATTACTGTATTCAAAACAAGCTCTTTCTTAGTCTCCCCAAATGCCACACTATTTCATTCACCAAAAATATAAACAAACTTAACTTTACATACTCCATTAATAATGTACCATTAAATAAAGTAAATTTAGTTCGTGATCTAGGGGTGATATTAGATCCTTCTCTACACTTCGACAAGCACATTGACAATGTAATAAACAAAGCTTATCGTATGTATGGATTTGTCGTAAGATCCTCCCGTGACTTTGTGCGACCCTCCACACTTTTGTTGCTGTACAAAACACTGATACGGTCTCAACTAGAATACAATATACCTGTTTGGAACCCTCTCTATACTAAATATTCCTACAGACTGGAGCTAGTGCAGAAAAAGTTCTTACGTACAACTTATTACAAATGTACGCGATCTAGACTACCCTATAATGAGTTGTTAAATCATTTCAATGTTCTAAGCTTAGAATGTAGACGTCTACTTCTAGATGCCATGATGCTACATGGTTTATGTAATAATAGATTTGACTGCACAGCCATCACAAATGAAATATGCTACACGGTACCTAGAACAGTCCATCGGCGAATAGTGCGCCAGTATCAACTTTTTCACTTATCATCATGTAGGACTAATGCTGGTGTCCGCATACCTCTTCGACGCCTAGTAGAGACGTATAACAAATATTTCAATGACATCGACATCTTTGCTTTATCTAATAACCAATTCAAAAGTTGTGCCATTGAACTATTATCCGCTTTGCCAACATAGTGGGCTATCCTGGTTTTGTTTGGATCTGATCCATTTTTATGTACTTTTATAATTTATATTTAGGTATCTGCGCTCTCGCGCATTTGTAACAATGTTCTGACCTGTTTCCTCTTTATACAAATTAATTTGTGTTTGGTAATTTGCGAACAATGGTATGGGTTATGTGTTTACAACTTCGTAAATTTAATGTCATATAGTTTAGACTTAACATGTAACTGTTTTTTGTTCCAATAAAGAAAAGAAAATTATTATTATAAAAAACAATAAGAAGTTACCCTTTTGAATAATTTTCATCTTCATTACTCCCTGTTTTTTTTAAATAACTTATTTTTACATCTCTCTACCGCCCTTTTATATTAATTATAATATGAATGAAAATATATATGATATGTATGTATGAATGTAAAATTCACCGAAACACACTTATTATCGTGGTTCCTCTAAAAGTCTTAGACATTTAAATGTTAACGCCTAAAAGAATCTCGCATCACTCGTGTCCAACTAAATTTTGGGAAGAAAAGTATTTAATTTATTATTTACAAACCCTCTAACCGCTGCCTCCTCAACAAATAAAAAAAAAAAACAAAGCGCTTTATATTCGATAAACAGTTTTTTGCATAATTGAAGATAGCTCTAAATAAACATGTAGAATGTTTATGTTGAACAGCACTCCTTCTAAACATAAACCCATATCCACAATTGTTTGTTTCGTTATGTAGATGAGCTCTTTGATGCTTCACGAACATTGAGACGTTCCTTGTGGGTTTTAACGAGCCTGATGTACAGAAGATCATACACAAAATTATATTAGTATTTTCTTCTTTATACATAAAACATAGTCATACATAGTATGATCTTATACTTACTTAAAATAATGTTGTTTAGTAACAATAATTTCTAAGATTATAATAAAAATGCTTATATTCTTCAATTATATTTCTAAATCTATTCTATCTTTTTGTTCGTGGGAGAGCCACGTTTTGGCACGTATAGACCGGCTCAACCGGAGTGATACCACGGCCTCACAGCAAAGCGGCAGTGAAGCAATGCTTGTTGCGTTTCGCTGAGTGAGGTTACCGGAGGCCCCAACCCTTCCGTCTCCCCCTCTTCCCCCAATTCCCCTACTCCCACCTTAAAGACCGGCAAAGCACTTGTGACTCTTGAGTTGCAGGTGCCCATGGGCGGCGGTAGTCACTTACCATCAGGTGACCCATCTGCTCGTTTGCCCCCTATAAAAAAAAAATAGACCTCAATCTTGTAGTATACTGTGATTAAGTCGGTGGTTAGTGGTCATTGTAATCCAATCAGAGAGATGCCGTGCATGCAACGCTGCTCTTGGTCATGTTTTTAATAACGAGGTTCTGCAAAAAGAGCTTATAAATCTTTTGAAGTACTGTATATTGCAAGCCTAATGTTGTAATATATATTATATGGTTTTATTTTAAACATCAGTTAGAAGGCATGGCCTTTCTTTCTTTAAGAACTAAAACGGCCTGAAACTATACCCGGTAAATTCGCACAGCCCGTAGATTAAATTACAGCCATCACATGCGACCGTCACGCCTCTTGGTCTGCTGTGTAAGTTGGGAATATGTAGTAAAATGTAGATGTTTATGTAACTTGAGTTGATTGACTCAAGGCGGTGTTACTTGGAAGTAGATATACTTTTTATATAAGTATGGCACCTAGCCAAGTCAGGGTTCTGATGAAGATCCGTTTTTCGCTCAACACATTTACTGATTAATATAATTGTTTAGACTTAGTTCAGGAGGCGAAATTTGTACTTAAAAAAATGTGGTCTTATTGATCATGTTAGTATACAAAATTTAGGTATTAATCGATTAATCCTTTCAGAATATGAAAAATCTATATTATAAAATATATTGTTTAATGTGGTCCACAGAGGTTTGTTTTTAAAGTCGGTTAAAAAATGGTCTGGTTATTATTATTATTTGCCAGTGTCTTAGGGTGTCGGTGCAAAATTTTGTTTAGCAAGAAAATATGCATGTCTTTCAGTTTATAATGATATGTGGTGACTTAAATACAAACTGATAATTTGGCATTCACCACCAATCCTCTAGAGTAGCGTCCAAGTGATCTTGATGACTTGTTTAAATCATGGTACATAGGTTGGAATTGTAATTTCAAACTTAACTGATTCTGCCCCTGCATCATCCTGCAAAATATCATTATCGTTATTATTTCAGACACGAGCGTACTGGATTTATTAACTGGTACTTAAGAACGGTTCGAGATCGGCATTCAATAACCTTTGCTACCATTCATATCAGTTCTCCAGACTTCATCTTAATACAAGAGATTGTCGGTTACTTCATTTCTTTCTTCTGAATCATATCTCGAAAGGAAATACCCGATATATTTTCCCTTTCCGTAGCTGTTTTGGCGGGGTTGAGCCCTTTTTATAAAGCCTAAGTTAACGGCCAAATGCTCTGCCAAGTAAATTACTAAACTCATTAAAACGGTACATCCATTACAGACATTACTGAACTATCTTCACTATCATAGAGAACAATAAAATGGTATTTATGGTTCCCAAGTAAACACATAATGTTATTCAATTGAAATTCAAATGCAGGGAAATGAAAATGGCGTCGGGAAACCGAAATTACATCCATATACACGTACTCGAGGAAAAGAGAATGGGTAGGGAAATTTATGGGGTGCCTCCTACGAAATTACTCGCAACGGTCATGTTCATAGGGACTCGTTAGTGCTAAGCCCTCATTTTTCTTCTATCATGTTATTATAAAAAGAACCTTGGTAGGCGGGACTTGCTGCCTGTTTAACGACAGCGATTTTTGTTTCATTTTAAAATAGTTAGAGGCAGTATTTTATGTGGGCTCTTTAACAATACATAATAACACACATGATTAAGGAAATATATGTAATCTATAGAGGATAGATTTATTTCATGCATGCGCCATTTTTCAAACACTTTGTTTGTGTAATTTGCACTTACCTCTAATCTCCTAAAGAGCTCTGACGACCCCATTTATTGAGAGAAATGCCAGGGATGTTCATTGCACTCTTTTGTCCTCCAATTGTAAAATTTTGATTAAAAATTACCCAACCATATTTCATGATTTCGAATAAAACCATAAAAATGTTCATTGGCCATCTATTACTATAGGTATATAACTTTGCCACGTTACATATAATCACGACCCGACATCTGGTCTGCCATCGATCATCTTGGCTTGCAATTTTCCGGACGCGCGCCCAAATCCTCCGCAACAGCTCATCCTAACCGATAATGCGTTACGATCCCCATTTGCCCCCAATATTCAATTTTTATCACACATCAAAATGAAAACTGGTTCTCTGATAAATGATTTACGTGAACTGAGTTAATATTTTCCTCATTTATATTTTAAAAGTAACCAAGTAAAATACGTATATTTTTATTTCAGATATTATTGAAATTCTGTGAAATACTAGATACTTATTTTATGTGAAATTTCATTGCCTTGGGGCTTTAAAGGCGTCATCAATTGTCGCGTGGATTTTTAGGTTTTAATTTCAAATTCCTCCGGTAATAAAAGCTACGGGTTTCTGGTTTCTCCGATGTATGCTTGTAAACACTTTATAGTATGAAGAATAAATTAAACCCTTCCGCTTACGTTTGCATGCAATTGCTTCTTAATGAACAATCAGAAGTTAATCCTGCACCTCAAAATTAAATCGATCTAAAATGGCCAATTTTGGTGCACCCATCCACCATAACTTCAAAGCACCGTATTAGCCATCCTAATGACTAAACAGTCAACAGTCAGGGCAATCTATTTACATAGATATGCGGGCAATCAGGTGATAAACATTACGGACGGTGCATTATGCTAATACGGTTCAATGAACTATTATAGACTATTGTACATGCACAACGGATGCTAATTGGGCGGTAAATCGACCGAGATTGATACTGTCATCGTTTCGGCTTGTGCAGGGTGCCATACCTACATTTGATCTTTGATCTGTAGGTCAAAATCTTAATAATAAAGGTGTCATATTCGTTTTAAACATATCTGTGAATTTCTTGATCTGGTCAGTGGCCAAATCTGTAATGAAATAAAAACTTCCGTGAGTTGTATTTATAAATTTACTAGCAGTGCCCCGCGGTTTCACCCACGTAAGTGCCGATCCCGTGGGAATATCGGGATAAAAAGTAGCCTATGCGTTAATCCAGGTCTCCAGCTATCTACATACCAAGTTTCATCGCAATCGGTTCAGTGGTTTTTGCGTGAAAGAGTAACAAACATCCATCCATCCATCTATCCATCCAAACTTTCACATTTATAATATTAGTGGGATTAAAAATTTTCGGTTGTATTCACGTGTTTATTTTATACTAGAAATCGCCTGGTGATCAAATTTCGACCACAATTTATTACGTTTAAAATATTCTGTTTTATATAATTGCCCAGCATAACTTGAACTCTCATGGTATAGACTTTCCGTACCATGGCAGGTCAATATATATACAGGACACTTCTAGCTTCCTGGAACCGTTTCCGCATAATTTTTAGAGATAACACATTGATTAAAATTTTTAGCTTTGCACTTCTACCTACCTTCTTCTTTTAACTTTAAGTATTTCAAATTTCACATTCCTAAGTGCAATGGGTACAAAAAATCTCTCCGAGTATTATTGAGGACATGCTAGTGGTTGTTCAGGGGTCGAAAAACAGTAATTCGTTAAGTTATTGATAAAAATTAGTCGGACGACAACCGACTTCGTAGCTTGTCAATAGGTACATAAAAAAAAGAAAATTGGTTGACAGACAGGGAGGATTACCGATCCAAAGTATTTTATTTTAACCTATCTAAAAATAAATTACAAAAAGGAAGTCTTCAATTTTTTTTTTGTTTTCGACCAGAACAGATTTACTGTAAAAAACAGTTGTGTCAATATTATGTTAAAAACACATGTCACGTTAGTGAGGGTCTGTAATAAGTCTCCTCTAAGGTTGACGTTTAAACTTTACCCGTCGTGATGTTTACTACCTCTTCCAACCGGGACCACTTACTGAACACCGCGCATAAAATCTGTCCAGTACAACTAGATGTGACCTTCGCCGTATTTGCATTTTATTTGTATGTTAATGTGCTACTACTAGTAGTAGTTTTGCAATGATAGTAGTAGATACAGTAAACCTACCGAAGAAATAGATTAGATTTTGTGTGACTATACAATATAAAATACATTCATCAGTACTAATGGCTATTACTCTTCTTAGCGTGATATTATATATAGACTACTAGCTATTGCCAGGGACTTCGTTCGCGTGGAAATTCGAATTTATCCTACGGCAACTATTTTTTTTTAGAAATAAAAAGTGTAGATGTCCTTACCAAATTTCTGTTAAGTTCTGCCGTTTAGTCATGAAAAGGAATCAAACGCACAGACATAGTTACTCTCGCATTTATAATATTAGTATGTATATCCTTCCCGGATAAACCAAAACAAAAATAACCCAAAAATAGCTTAATTAATCGCAGCGCTCCGACATGCATTCAAGAAGGTTTAGTTAACATCACAAGATAATGATCTTGGAATAACGAGTATAATTGAAATACAATAGAGCCCTTCTAGTAACTCAACCTCGCAGCATAAAACCTTAAGCAGATAATTCAAGCTAGTTGCGTTTGAGTCGCCACCTGGGAGCGCCTAATTGCCTCAACACATCCTGACGACCTAAGGTGTCGTGCACACGCTCCGTTTTACTACACATAAAATTAACAACGCTAATCACACTAGATTCCGTTGGGCACCACCATTATACAAACGGAAATTAGGTCACTACGCCTCGAGAATTTAACGTCACTTATTTTCTAACGCCCGATTCAGTGTTTATAGCTTCGGTTAAAACTGCAGTGCTGAAGATTTTCCGTTGTGTTTTATGTTGCTTAGATACTATTCTATGAATTTTAAGTGGTTTGTGGTTAACCATGTACAACAGTAGTCCCAGTCTGATTAGGCAAACCCGATTTCTATATAGTGCCAGTAAACTAAACGCTGACCGACTTTGTAATATTACATCATACCGCGTGACGTTCACGCTATCATATCTATATAGATGTATATTTTTCCAAACATATGGAATTAGTGTGACTTCTATGTTAAAACATGTGCGTAATATGATAATGTAATTTTAGTGTCTTTAATTTACTGTTTGAACAGTTACTATGTTCACTCATGTTACATAGGAGTAAAAAATAAATGCATTTCTTTCTTTCTTTCTAATACCTTTTTATGTAAATCCTGTCTGTATACAACACTACTAACAGCTTTTGGTAAAAAGCAAATGCATCTGAAAGTTTACACTCAAAAAATCAATTAGAATTTGTTGTCTGCTTGTTACGGCTGGTCGCCGGAATCCGGTAGGCCCATTCCGGCGATTCCGGATTCCCACGGAACTTTCACACTGGCAAATAACTGATGTTATGAGCAGTAACTTAGGCTACTTTTATTTTGGGAAAAACATTAGGGTTTCGCGCAAAAACATAAATATGTACACGCAAACAAAGCCACGGTGGCACAGCTAGTCACATAAATGAGATCTTCACTTATTTGAACATGGGTACTTAACCAGTCCCACAGGTGGCGGTATAAAATATTGAAAACAGTTTGATTTTTTTTGGAAATATGGGTATCGTTCCAATAAATTAAGTAAGCCGCAAAGCTCATTTTAATTTGAGTAATAAAGTCCTCGTGTGTTAAATTCTTTCATTGGTTTATTTCTAAATTTATTTTTGTCGTACATTTTGGGTCTAACGCCATAAATTATTGAAAGATTTGTAATTGTATTGACGAGAAACGCACTGTCAGTTTTCAAAAAGAAAATAGGAATGTAATTAAGTATAATTTTAACACTGATGACGCTTAACATCCCATGTAAAATATTTGTTACTAGGACCCTCGCAACTTCGTCTGCGTTTGTAAATTTTCCCCGTTTTTGCATCATTTTTCATTGATCGTATTGGCCATATCCCATTGGTCGTAGCGTGATTTTATATAGCCTTCCTCCATGAATGAGCTAACCAACATTAAAAAAAAAAAAATCTTAGCGGTCTACCATAAGTTTCATTGCAATACGAAAAAAAACGCGTGAGAGGTGTCTTTGAGACACCCGGTTGAAACGAAGTTCATTTCGCTATAATATAAACATATTTAATGGATAGAATGGAATAGATGATTCTAATGAAATGGAGATAGATGGAATTGTATCAAAATATTGTAAAAAACGCGAAATTAATATTACGCCATCTGTGAAAGATGCCCGTACTAATATATAGATAATTAGTGTACAATAAACATCAACTTACAGTAGTATCGCGCAGAATCCACAGATGGCGTAAATAAAATAAATCAATTCGCGATCAGTATTTTTCGTTGCGCTAACACTTGTCTCCTCTAGCCCCCATTCGCCGTGCGTCTGAAATGTAACATATAACCTCCGTTTCAACAATACGTTTAATAAGTAACTTTTAATATTTACTTCACGTCTCACTGGCCAGAACGTGTTGCCCTTAGTTGTTTTGAAATTTATAATAGTTTGGTTTATACGCTGCCAACACAAAATTATAGCATTTTCTTTAGGTATAGTTCAAATTTTTTTCTTGTAAGCCATGGTCACGTTAACTCTTGTAACGCCATAATACACAAACATGCGATGTATGACATAAGGTTTTCTTAACATAGTAAATTCAATTTATACAATGAAAAGTCTTTGTTTTCATTACAGGGGATTGGGTTTAATTTAAACAAAAGCCGTAAAGTTAGCGGCTTAACGAGTGAAAGTGTTGGCCCAAAACGAACTTGTCCCAGCACTTTACGTATCTAATCTATACAAGATAATGACTTCGCAAATAAAGGTCCTCTTTTGTACTGTTAGGTTTTTATTTAGTGTCTTTGAATTTACAAGTACTCGATATTTAAGGTAACATTTATTATGCAGTAAGTAGACATTTAAATTGTACTAAAGATCATTATGTTTTAAATTAACGAATTTAAAACATAAAGCCTTTTCTGTATCAATAGATACAAAAGGGCGTATAGCATACAAGTAGGTACGTTTGTATTTGTATAGATATACCTTTTGAGTGCTGAGGTATCAATTTACAATGTTGACTGATTTTTAACATTATCACACACATAAAAAAAAAACATGGACCAATTATAGTTCTTTCCTAACCTCATGGAGGAGTGTATTTGAAGTGGTAGATCATGTTCTATGTTAAGTTAGTTTGTGCTGCAAAAGAACTCTCGACTTTCTCGAATTTGGAGTATTTTGGCAGCACAAACCCACTTACCCGTCGCCATCTTATTCATCTATTATTTTCTTCTAAGATTTATAAGTCGATCGTGCGAAGTTGTGCGGATGGGCGCGTTCACAAACTTTCATAATAACTGGGGATAAGTGTGAGAGCTCGCAGCACGTAGGTTGACGGCCCGGTTCCCTAGTTTGGCTCACGTACCGAAAGATTTGCTTGGATTTTGCGCGAATCGATATCGTATCTTAATGATACCATCTTTATAATGTTGTTGAATGTTTTCGTGAAAATATTCAGTGTTTGTGTAAATATACAAGTGCTAAGATTCCGAGTACTGTAAAATGTCTTGACTGTTTTTAATCCATATGGCTGTTTATTACTACATACCTGTTAAACGAGTAGTTTATTAGTATTAACTTAATAACACAATATTTAATAAGCACATTTTTTTCTACGTAAATCCTAACACTTGTCGTGGGAGAGCCATGCTTCGGCATGTATGAGCCGGCTCGACCGGAGTGATACCACGGCCTCACAGACCACCGGTAGTGAAGCAATTATTGCATTACTTTTCGCCGAGTGAGTGAAGTTACCGGAGGCCTTATATTTCAAAGAAATGATTATGTACATATAATAAAGAATCCTTAGACAGTATTATTTAGCAACTGTTAGCAAAATTTGCTAACCTTTCTTTGTCTAAAGGAAGTTTTGCCATAAATAGACGTCTTCCGCTTTTACTTCGCCCAGATGCAATATAACACACTACACAAGTTTTCATTTCAATGTTTTTAGATACAAAACACAATAAGAATATATATAAAATTATCCACAAAACTACAAATATTAGGAAAATAAAGTCAATCAATGAAATGAAACAATTGGCTGTCATAAACTGTTTTGACTCGCAATGTCAATTGACAATTAAACTGTCAATTGCCAGCTTTTACCCATGTAAAAGCTTTCGGAAAACAACATTTAGTTTACGTACCCATAGAGAACTACACGTAAAAATATGTTTGTGGTAGTCATTTCGCTTAAAATGATTATGTACGGGCTATGGTTATCGTACAGGAGAAATATGGTTATGGTTATAAATTAAAGAGAAGGTTAAGCAATATAATGGTTTATGTACTTAACTTACTCTAGAATTATATGGTTAAAATGGTTATTTTCTTGAACTGATGAGCACCCTCGAACCGATTGATGACCGAGAATATACTAATTTCATTTAATTATCTATATATTAATACGTGAAGCGAAAACTTTGGATCCCTTTTTACGAAAATTGGGACGGAGGAGTATGAAATTTCGCACACTTATAGTTTATACAGAGAAGTGACGAATGCTAAAATTTTTGAACAATATTTGCTACAAAGTAAAAAAAACGCAAAAACGGGTACATACAGCTATGAGTGTCCAGTATATATTTTGACCTGTCATGGTACAAAAGTCTATACAATGACAGGTCAAGTAATATTGGCCAATGAAATAAACCATGGTCGAAATTCGACCACCACGCGATCTCTAGTAAAATTAAATTGGCGTAAACTGCTGAACGCGAGCAACGTGATTGTACGAGTCTCGTCTGTATTACTGCATCGTACAGATTATAAAATAGGACTCGGTTAAAAATAAACGCTATTCCATCTCTACAATTAACAGCAGGACTATAACCTGATGAAATCTTGATTGATGTTTCCTTGCACATAGCAGACAAACATGTAGTTGTGTCCATGCTTGGTAAGTAGGAAAATTTCAAAATAAATACTCTGAGAATTATCAGAGACACAGTAAACTACCTATTTTGTTGCAGAGCCAAAAGACTCCTTTCAAATTGATAAAAATTACAGGATTTGCAATCATATTTAAAAACCATGCTCTGAGGAACTATTCGAGATGGTCTCTCTACAACCGCACCGCTTCTCTTCCGGTAGGGCGTTCATCTCTCTTTTTCAAGTATTTTGTATTTCGTGTAATTTTTCCTTATTTCCAGTTTCCGTATTTTTTTTAGCCCGTTATTTACTTTTAATCTTAATTAATTTTAGTTTATTTACTTTACTTGTAATCCTAATAACAAAGCTAAAACACTAGCAATTTTATGAAATAAAAATAAATTGCATTTTGAATTTCATTTTTTTTTAAGTTTTATTTACCTACTACTACTAAAAAAATTCATTGTAGATTATTTTAACAAAATAGCTGATGGTTATTTTTAATCTGTGGATTTGTCGATAATTCTATTATTAGCATGGACAAAACACTACTTTTATTTCCTGACCGTTGGCATAATTTTAAACTCCCATGAAATTTTAGTTTGGTGTTGTCAAATTAAATTTGAATCCATTTCATACATCGTTTTTTAGGATGAGAGTTCCGACTCTTCTAACGTAGTGTTTGTATATTCTTTGGATATTAGATATAAGACAGATATTCTATGGATATTCTTATATCTCTATGGCAGTTACCCTCTTGAGCAGTAGCCAATCACAGCGCTCGGCTAGAAAGACACAGAGAGGACACTCGGTGACCATCTCTTTATTTTCCTTTATCGCTCCGTTTACGTGAAGTAGTTCTTATATCTCTATGGCTATACAACTCGATGTGATGTGCTGCACTACGCCTGCAACTCACCACATGCTTGATAAATAGTATTAAGCTTGACTCAAATATTTTCTATATTAGGTAGTTTTATAAATAGTCAAAGGTTTTTGACTTAAACAAATTACTTGCCGTGACAAGCACCTAGTAATCTGAACTTTCTTTTCCGCTAAGTCATTGTGTTTATTTCCAAGTTCCATTACTCATAACAGCTGTTTAATATCTAAGCCTGGCAAAAGAAATACATGGATTATTTTCATCAACGTCTACATAAATGTACGTAATAACAATAGTTTCTTATTCGGGCTACTGCAATAATGGAAAACATAAATCTAAGGAGACAAATTGGTGTCCGGACACCGACTGCGCCTGAAGACGAAAACGACTTCGTCTGCTTTCATGCCTCTTGACAACATTTTAGTTGCGTACGAAAACCACACCTCAAAGCATTCTTAACACTTCTATTCTAATACCATGAAAGTCTAAATTCATATGCCGAAGCTACGGTAACATGTTTGCTCTTGACTTCTCTACAAACTTATTCCTACGATCGTGAAGGTATGTTATGTTCGCGTAATAAGGTCACGTTTGGCTTGTGCCATCGCATTCAGTGTGCAGTTGCAATTGCGTGCAGTCCGAGTTCATTCCAAAGTGGTCACGTCTCGTTGCTGACGTTATAGCGCCCAGACAGACTGACATACGAAGTACCGTTTATGTTGGTTGTGCAAGTAATTTTTGTTCGTGTACTCTAAATGTACATTTGGAGGGCATATAAAAATTCGTATGAAACTTTCGATTGCATAGATGTGATGATGTATTATCACGCCATTTTGAGAATATAAAGCCCATAATAGCAAGAAGATCGAAATTATATAATATTTTATAGTATAATGTAATTGTGTGCCAATAATAATAAATCGTTCTTTCTTTTTTTTTTTAAACTGTTTAACTCAAATCAAATTTATCGAATTCGAAGAGCTTTGTACCATTCTTATGTTCTTTTAAATTCAATAGCGTTGGACAACTTTAAAAACAAGTATAACCTTATTAGCTACTTGTGTGCTATATAATTGTATTAAAAAAAACAGTCAGTCGTAGGACTGCACGTCAGAAGTGAAAACATAACTTCACAATGTATTTTTATATACATACATATCTGTATATATAATTAGGTTAAAAGAATGAAATGGGTTTTCAATTTAATTGTTACAGTGACAGATTTTATACCTCGCTGTAAAAAAAAAACTTCTATTATTCAGTACATGATAGTAGGTATTAAGTACGACCTGAAATCTGTATAATCCCTTATCCTTCTTTTCGTTATCTATCGCAAAAAAAAATAAAAGTGTGTAATAATAATAAAAAAATAAAAGTGTAAAAAAATTACATTTTAATTTCATCGTTGTTGACGGTCACTTCCGAAAGAAAGAACGAAAAAACGTTTAAATGCAACATTAAAGTCTGGTGCGGTCTTAATTTTTTTTTCATTTACACTTCAACCCTTTGACTTAGTTTTACATCAAACATAGATACGAAACAAAGGTCTACTTGTAAAAGCAACATAAACGTAGTTTACCTGACTACCTTTGAAAGGCAGTCGCATAATTTCCCGCAACTACATAAAACGAATTTCACAGTAAAACGCGTATATTCCGCATATATTACAAAACTCGTAACAAAGGGAACTGGAACTAAATTCGGTGATCCCGAGGAAAGTTTGTCAAGAAGCAAATTACTTAGTAGTAAGAAATGTTCTGCATTCTCTGCTGGACGCCGGGTTCCATGGCCAAGGCAATTTCTCGTGTTTCCCTAATTCTTAGTTTTAAACCACCGATTGTATACCTGTGTTCTCTGAAAATTTCAGGTTCCTCATAAACCTATGATTTTTAGTACTTGGTTAAATATGTTAGTCGCCAGTTTGTGGCCAATTCGAGATATTCGTTATTAGAAAACAGTATTACCAATGAATTAGAATGTTTTTACAATTCGTTTCATATGGCAAGGTTCTGCTTTATTTACACTTCGCCGCAGAACTATTTTTAATTTTCCGCTTGGTAACAACGCTTTGAAAACTTGTGGGTATGGTTTTGCGTTGGTTTTGGTGATAGTATAATATTTGCAGAATATCATACTTCATTCTGTTTGATAATCGACTACGTTTTATAACTAGAAGTAAATAAGACATTTTAAATAAACCATCAGTCACGGACCGGGATTTTTTTAGGTTCTTAATCTGATGAATAAATCTAAAAGGTGTTTGTTATGTTAATGTGTCTACCTCTTATACAATTCGTAAAATTACAAGATTAAATTAAAAATTAAAAAAACCCCCTACGCCAAAAAATACTTATAGTTTGAGGAACAATCCTTAAAAAGTAGTAATCATACGCCAAAAATGCCTTACATCATTTTGGAAAAGAGCTGATGCTCTTTACACTGCTGGACCGATATTAATCAAACATAGCTAAGAACCACATGTAAGTAAGCTATCTTTCAAATGGAAAAAATTACATTAAAATCGATCCATCCGTTTGAGAGCTACGATGCCACAGACACACACACACACACACACACACACACACACACACACACACACACACACACACACACACACACACACACACACACACACAGAGAGAGAGAGAGAGACATCGACGTGAAACTTATAACACCCCTTTTTTTGCGTCGGGGGTTAACAAAAGAACTATAGTTTTGCTAGAACACGCCGCACGACAATAGCTCAAGTTGACATCACACACGGAACTAGCTGTGTCTTTAATTCTTTGTTTCCTCGATAAACTCTCCTTTATTATGATGTGTGTAAATTATAAAATCTACTTGTTAAGTACATGCCTGTTAAATAAAAAAAAAAAAAGCTTGAGTATTACAGCCAAGTAATGTATTTTAATCAGTCATGTCGAGCAACATAAAAAATGTAAAGTGCAATTTACATGACCAACAGTTGTGACTCGCCAGTTGACTTCGTGCCTGGAACTCGAATTTTTAATTCACTAGTAATTTCTCTTTAATGTAATGTCTAAGCTAGTATCTTTTGTTTAGACAAAACAAATCTTTGCATGTAATTGTATATCCTTTATTAACACATTCTAGTTAATAAGATCTACTTGTTTACACAAGAATTAAAATAACAGTGAGTTATGGCTACATTACGTAAAATGTCATTTTAACAGAAATAATTGTTGAGAATTTGCACACCTATGTATTTCGGGAATGCCCAGCCATCCCGGGGCGACCGTATATCTAAATAAATAAAAATCAATGTAAGTATTTTTGTCCTCTATGAATTTCTAAACCGTTGATCAGATTGTGAAGAAACTTTGGCCGGCTCTTCAAAGAACGCCCGCGAGGGTTTCTGGCCCAAAAAATCTAAATAAAAAAACATTGTAACGTACCGGGTACAGGTAGTCCTTTACAAATACGTATACCACTTATGATTTTTTTTTTTCTAATAGAACCCATAATTATTAGGATTCCTTTGAAAGGTGTGTCAATCATTACGATTCGGTCATTTAGCCCGGAACGCTTAGGTAGTATTGGTGATTCCAATCGTTGGTTTTAATGATCTGTTTCATGGAAACGATCGATGGTGTTTATTCACCTATAACACATATAGCACGAATAAAGAATTGCGAATATAAAGAATGAATATGAATTGCGAATATAAAAATAAGAAGAAAGAATATAAAGAATAAAGAATTCCGTTAAATGACCCTTTCTATTGTTTGATTACTGATTGAGCCGGAGCTAATTTTGAGGACGGGTGGTGCCGCCGCGTCAAGCAAGCGTTGGATCAAAACGTGCGGGGGCATGTGAACGACTTGAACAAAATGCGCGATCTTGTTGACGCGCGTCAACGCGCGGTAGCAAAACGCGCGGCTGACTCCCGTCATCTGAACGTGGCCTTATCCCGATATTCCCACGGCATCAGGATTTATGCGGGTGAGACCGCGGGGCGCAGTTATTAATGAATAAATATATAGCCAGAGTTTATTATTAGGCCAGTAGGTGAAAACCTGCTTCACTCAATAAACAAAACAAAAGGACGCTTTATAATACCAATATGCCACCAAAACACCAGACGATACCTTATCTAATATTAGTTAATTCCGCCACATGTTTACCTACCTCTTACTGCGCTCAGCGGTATTAGATTATCTGAATTTATTTTCCTCCTACAGTTCTGTACTTCGGCTAATGTTACCCTATTGTCACACGCCTCGAGAAACTATTATGAAGGGGATAAAACAGGTGGTACTTGGCTGTAACTACGTGTTACTGTTGAGAAAGTTTGTTATCCTGTAAGTGCGGAGGATAAAAGCTGACATAGTGATGTATTTGTTGTTAGTTGTTGTGTGAACAGTAGTGAGGGTATAGTTTGATTGTATATTATTCTTTTAGCTGCCAATAAGTGTGGTCGCGTTTTGTTTCAAGAATTTCTTGCTTATCATTTAAGAGTGGTTATCTTTGTACTGACTTGAGTTACGTTTAGTTACGAAAATCTATGTTTTCTTAATAAATTTCATAGAGTAGATCACACTTTTTATAAACCCTACACTCTTTTAGAAGTGGCTGTTACTTATCAGCACAAGAACACAAACCCACGCATGCAAAATTGTGGTCTTCCTTAGAGTGGTTAAACAGAAATTTTCAAATCAGGGCCTCTCTATTGTAAAATGTATATTTTTTAATTTGGCACAAGTGTTAGAATTCCGTGCATACAGGCTGTTCTTTTTTAATTAGTTTAAAAACAATCTACGTATATATACGTTGTATTTATTTTGTGGTCTATTAAGTCGTATTTAGTCCTTGAAGGGCTTTACTAAAACATTAGTAATCGCCTCCATAATAGCTATTTTAGAGTTTGTTTATTATAAGTTATGCGTTGTTACAAATTATTGTTATTAGCACTTCGAACTTTTGTCATTTCAAAAGTTATACCTCCCATATTTTACAATACACTGTATTGCAGAAAAATAATTCAAAGACTCTAAACTTTACCAATAAAATAGCAAAATGTTACCTAGGTCATAATAAATTGTAAAATAATATCATTATTTTCGCTCCCCGCACCTATCGCAACTTGCGGCGCCAATATTATAGACAACACAAGAAGGTATATACTGTTTGCAAGTATGCAGCTAATAACCACAGAGTATTTATGAGTCGGCCCCGGCGCAGTAATTGCAACTTATGATGATTTGTAGTGCTAGCTGACTTAAACTTTGTAGCTTCTAGTGGAGCGTATTATAGGTGATATGTATTGTAAAGGAACCGTGTTTTCTTTGAGTATTTAATTGCATTAAAAAAAAAACTTGAAAACTAGGCAAGAGAACTATAACCGCTTTAATATAATTATAGCACCGTGATTTATTTTTTGTCGCTTAACATATTATGTCACTGGCGATAATATGGATGTAAAATATAATTATAGCACCGTGATTTATTTTTTGTCGCTTAATATATATACTGGCGATAATATGGATGTAAACACTTAACCTAAGAAAGCATAATTAAATTCATCGAAGTTTTAACCAACTTAAAAAAAGAGGCGATTGTGAATATCTTTGTCAATTATGAGTCTATTTTAATCAAACCTTTTTATTGAATTCTCCAGAGAAGTCCTGTGAAAATTAAAATTGGCAAATGAAAGTTTTAAGTTGCTTGATTTCTAAACATTGATGTTGGTTGATTTTCTTTTTAAATATTTATCTAAACATCGAGACAAGGTTATTTACATATAATTTTTTAAGTTTATCAAACACTCCTCCACACGAAATCTTTTTAAAACTTCGAAACAAAACAAACAAAACTCCAATTTTAAACCAAGGATTCCGCCAGAACGTGTCAGTGGTTATAAGCCAATGACATTCAATACAATGCTGCATGACGCAAGTGCCTTTTAGCAGACGATTGACATGTAGCATGAACAAGCACTTTGTAACTCTGAAACTACATTAACATTGAACTATGTATCTATTTGTCTTTAGAGACCTGTCTGTCCTGTTATCGTGCCATTATTCAATTGGCTTCCTCTGGAAATGTGTGTTCTTTGGACATTTAAGTACTTACTGGCTTTTGTATACATGATACGGATTTCAAATCTGTGTGAGATGAACCAAATTAGTAAAAATTAAAAAGTGCGTAAAAAAACTTCGCTCCAGAGAAGCATAGTAATTAATACAAGTAGTATCGTTCATTTAGTCAAAGGAAAAACAAAAATCCGGTCAGAGAAACTACGTCTACTCTTTTAACCCCGAAATACAGTTTTTTCTTTAAATATCAAATAGGAAAATGGTGCGGTAAAGCACTGACCATATCAAGTTCCAAAAAAGTTATAATACAGAAACTAACCTCATGTGATGTACATGTACCTATTGTAGGGTACACACTAAACGGGCCACTTACCTCGTGGGTGCGAGTTTGCTCCTAGAATTCTGTGAACGCCACAGGAGGCTCCTATGCTTTTGGAAAGAGCTAGGCTGGTTCAACTAATAATGAACCGCCTCTAATTTAGTCTCATAAACGCAGGAACAGAGCCCTATACATTACACACAAAAGCATTTTTCTTTTCACTCGCAACGTGTAAAAGTTATAACAAATACTGGAAACAGGTCATTTTTTGCATTGAGACACAATTTAAGCCAGTAAAGAATCAATAGTGATATATAATCTTATGGTATATATAATATGGATCAATTTTTTTTTTTTTAATTTACCTACATATACTCAAGTTGTATTCTCGAATGGGTATTCGGGAATACAACTTGAGTATATGTGGTGCAGAGGTGTATTAAACCCACATTTTTTCCCCCCGCCCCGCGGATATTCTTTGGTTGTTTAGTAAGTTCATAGATAGTTGAATATGTTATTTATTATTACCACATCTAAGTATATCTTCGAGGAACAAATAGGCACTTAAGGAAGTACTATGAAAACTGATACTCCATTGTTTATATAACCGATTTCGCAAGAGATCAACTCTATTATAAAAAGCTTTTTACATTTATTATCTTTTGTACATTGTTTTTTTTTTTGTTGACGAGGTGGAAGATCCTACATGGATGTCCTCGGCCTTGGGGAGGCGAAGGGGTCTGTCGGACTCTTACCGACTAAAAACCACCCCGGTGTTCCACTACTTGCCTATGATCAGGGGAGCGAGAATCGCTATTGCATTCTTCCGCAACCCCCGACAGGCATTGACCCGTCTCACCCTAGACGGGTCCCGTCACCCGGTGCGACCATCACCCGTCGGCCGCACTCCTCTGAGAGCGCACGCGGAACACTGCATGCTGCCTCTCGGGCCTGTATCTGTTCGGACGACGACTTCCCCAAAAAAGTTCGCCGCCCGCAGGCCACTTCCTATCTTTTGTTACATAATCTGGTTAAGTCGGGGGTTTTTAAGTTATTTTATCCTTTTTTGATTACGTTTTAGCCGTCGTGGATTTTTTCAAAATTTTTAATTTTGCTTTTTATTATAAGTGACATACGCCATATTCATATCCAAAATATGTACCTATATTATTGATAGTACCTGGGAGACCTTTGCTCAGTAGCTTTTTATGAAATCGTATTTTTTTTTGTAAAATTGCATTTTTACAGAAAATACAGCTATGCTAATAAAGTTGAACTTAAAATGCAAAACTGTATCTGTATACAAAATTTCATCAAAATCTTTGGAGCCGGTTCCTAGATTCAGATTATATATATATCTACATTCAATAAATTACTTTACATTTAACTTGTGAAACGTGATATATTTAACGAATACCGTTAAACCACGACGACAAGAATCCACCCCTCCGCCTGATAAGTAACCATCGTATTGTGGGTCAAGGAAAAAAAACAGTTCTATTTCAATTTAGGAGTGTAATCGATTAGTAGACCAATTACTCTAGCAAACAATCGGATGACTGTCTCGGGTGGTTCCTTGTCACTCCTCATCTGGGATTATCTAGTTGAGAGCTGAATAATTTGTTACATTTAGGCAGAATACTTGTTAGTGTTAAGTACCAGAATGTTCACAGAAATGGGATTTAATAAGGGTGTTAACGTTAGCAAATAACTTAAAAACCACTAGATTTAAGTCTGCTTGACTTTCACTGCAATGTTCATGAATACATTGTACAATAAAGAAAAATCGATACTAAAGAAGTCAAACACAAAGACGAACATCCCCTAAATAATTCTTATTTTGTTATACAATTTATTCACACCTGCCATTTGTTTGGCGGTGTAACTCTCGAACCGATCATCGCACAATAAAACTGGCTTCTATAGAAATATAGACACGATTTTACTTTTTTTACGCTTCATTGGCCAAATAATACCTTTTGTTCTTTTATAATTGCTTCGCTTCTCTCCGCTTTTATTCAGGGGATACGGGGCTTATGAAAATAATTTGTTACGGCTTTTTCGGAAAGTTAAAGATTGTGAATGCTGATTCTGTGCCGGTAAACTTTCTCGTACCAATTTTGTTAACTCGTGTTTAAAGTGAAATTGTAAATCTTGATGCCTTCTTATCAATTTGCATCCCAGAAGCAACCTAGCCAATGCGTAAAGCGATCTATAATTAAATAATGTAAAAAAAGCGGCTGATGGTAATTGAATGTCAAAATCGATTAAATTTCGTACGAGTCAAATGAACTCATGGACCAAGCCACAGGCTTTTAATATCACTGTAGTCATACTAGTCATCATATACACCGTTTTGCAACACTTATTACAATATATTTTTTAAAACGTCTTAAAATTTTGAAAAACACGTTGACACATGCTGCGGGGGATCGCGGCTATCTCCTCATGGATGCTGTGTTTTAACTGGGATCAAAATCAAAATCTTCATATTACAAAAGATTAAATCTTTTGTAATATGAAGATTTTGCTAAAAGTTTACAGTCTAAATCCATAGTAGTAACTATGCAAATCTTATAACATTGATTAATATCCGAAGCAAAATGCTCAGTTCTTATGTTTAAGTCCTTAGAGTGTTCTTTTATAATAATTTGCTTAAATTCACTTCTGATTATTATGATTAATTGAGAAATCAATTTTATTTGAGTGTTATGTTGATAACTTGTTTGACGCCTTTTAGCAGAGTTACTCCAATACAAATACATGATTCAGTTATCCCATTTCGCATTAAGATATATTATGGCGGTCTCTGACGCCTCATTTTGACATTTAACATATTTCTAGTAGATTCAAATATTTGTGTCCGGTTTTTGTGCTACCAAGATTAATTTCCTTGCCTACAAGTACAAGTGAGTATAATCTTTGTGCTTTAGCTTCTGGCTCACGTGTTTTAGTCTTCGAGGATAAATGCACCGGGAACCGAACACCTGCGCCGACTTGTAGTGGGGCCTTGACCGTAATGTATTGGCCAGCTAGGAGTACATTAGGTGACTTTTTAGGAAATGAAGTTCGTAATTGTATTAGGAAGAGGAACTTCTATCTTAACCATCCGATCGAATTATCGTAAGACCGTACTTATATGATTGCTTTAGATCTGTGGAGTAAGTAGTTGCCATGTTGTAGTACCAATATAGAGAGCGCTCTAGAACAATTCTTCAATATAAGTTGGTATTAAAAGTATGAATTATTTGGTAGAAATTTGTTATACCGCGTTTACCCAGACTAATTCACTTCCTGCCGAACATATTCCAACGAAAATCTACAAAAGATGCGATGAGTTTATAAATGGAAGTCTAAAACTGCGTCAGTTATTCTTAAAATTTCGGCGGAAAATTGATTGATTTATCTGGATTTTAATTAAAAACCATCTCGCGGCCCCATTCTGATTGTATATTCTATCAAAATGCAAAATGAAGTATTTCACGGTATTAAAACAATTGAATATAGAGATATTCAGGCTTCCAGGCGCTCAAGAAAAATGGAATATTTCAAAAGGCAATAATTTGAATGCATGCCTGTTCGACGGCGCTCTATTGCCAATATCTTAAATTGATATTTGACACTGTATAGCACTTTGCGGTTCTCGTGTGACTTTTACTGCTATATTTATCTCTCCTAAATATACATTAGCGGGTACCTATTTTTCGTTCTCATACGAATATATTTTTCGTTTTTTTTTTTGCGGTTTTGTATCGGCCCCGGGCACATATCTTCCATCCAATATCTTGATTAGTAATTTAGATATTGGTGCTGGCGCGTTGGGAATGCGATCTCTTTGACATTTTGTTGAGAAGGATTGTTATTGGAGCGTGTTATTTAGGCTAATATTTTTTTAATATTATAAATTGGCTTTTATTAAAACTTTGATGGTGTTCAATAACGAGTTTTCGGTACGTTTACGTTTAAATATTCCAACTGAAGACAATATACTACATTTTACTTTTAAACCTAAATTAATTATATTATTAATATTGGCCTAATAATTACGGAGAGTAGAATTGTTTTTTTTTTATTTCTTTTTAATTGTGTAATGCAATAGGCGTTTGATTTTCAACTCACCTGATGGAATGTGACGATGAAGACGAAGATGGTACACGTATATTCAAGAGAAACCTATTCACTCTACGCTTTAACGTTCCAGGATTATAATTTACTGGAAATAGACTTTTTTTAATTTCCCTTAAGTCTAGTATCTGTAGCCAAAAGCGCGAGGGGCTTAATTTTATACTCCACAATTATATTTTTTTAAACTACGGTAAAAGAAATTGCTACAAAAATTTATGTTGATTATAATACCATATTATTGCCTAGACAACCCTTAACTGTGGTTATGTGTTGTAACAAAAAAAAACTATTTTCCCATTATTAATCCTAAATCGAGTGCCATCGCTTCTTCGTGCATGTTGCTCTAACATGTTTTACTACAACAATTTATACTGCCTGTAGTCTAGATCGTGTAAAACCAATTCAGAAATGTCGGAATCGAACTTTGAAAGTTAATAAACATCGGAATGGATTAGTCTCGGACGCCACGCGACGCAAACGTTGTATGTTCACCTGTGTCTACTACCTTATATTGCATTTTGCAAATTTTATGAGTTTGTCTCCACCTAGCCATTTACCTTCTTAGTATAAGTAATTGGTAACGGTACAAAACAAACATTACATAGTTTAGTATATATATAAATACATAGTCTTCAAGTACAAATAACTGAATGCGTAAAGAATGAATCGTTTTGTGATCCAAAGATAAAAAAAAATTATATGAGTGCCTAGTATCGAATAATATTTAAAAGAAAACATACTGCATCTGGTACAGAAGTTAGCTTTTTTAAAAATCTCTTTGTGTTCCATAACCATGTTTTCAAAGTAAATATAACTTGCACTGCTTAGTTAGAAATGAAGTAAAAAATAGCTTAAGTCTCCCTATCACAGTTAAAAAAAATTATAGTAATAATTACTATAAAAATTCTGGATCGATTTAAAGAACATAAACAGTACAATACAAACAATATTACATTATTTCACTAAACATTGTAAAAAATATGTGGTGATTTAAAAGAGTGGCCGTGAGTTTGTTCAGCCGATTTCTTCTCGCAAGGCTCTACTTGAAAACGTTTATATTTCGACACTGGCATAAAGCAATTTTACCTATTTACAACACGGTACTATTTATTTTATATGTATTTGTTTTACCTTCGACCAAGCAACCTATTGTTGCGGCGACATTGTTTTGATTTATAATTTTAAATTTTAAGTTAAACAAAAATACGTTTTTAAACAATTTTTAAGGAATTTTATGCAATTAATATATGACTT
Organism: Euplagia quadripunctaria; assembly: GCA_963859945.1. Lineage (NCBI taxonomy): Eukaryota > Metazoa > Arthropoda > Insecta > Lepidoptera > Erebidae > Euplagia > Euplagia quadripunctaria. The sequence goes on along the minus strand of OY982574.1, from coordinate 17,376,060 downwards.
TGCCTATGACTTCGAACCTCGTGACATTAAGAAAGCGTGGTAAGCCGATGTAGATATGTTAACCGTACATTATGGAATCGACAAGCTCGTGTACATTCTGTATAAAAACTTTCACAATCGTTGTCACCATTCGGAACAAGCCGAGTCACTAATAGTTAATCAGATTCATCGTAATTTTTAATATCGTATAACCATCGCTCGAGATTTTCATCCCACGGAAACGTACAGCGTGAGCGTTCTTAAACATAAAACGGGCGTTAACATAAAACTACGTACTGCGGCAAGAAAAACAATGTTGCCAGGCTTATCCTAGCGTTTCCATTTTATTTTCATTCTCATAGTTCATAACGCTTCGTGCGTTTAAGCGAACCTTATTAGCTACTGCGTCCATTTGCTCATAAACGCTGAACGCCATTTTCTTTCCGAGTAAACCCCGGTAGAAATGGGTTTTAAGCAACGCTTGCCCGGCTTACTTGGCGTTAGGTTTAAGAAGGGGTTTTTAATAGTGTTGCTCGCGATTTATATAGCAGGGTGTTTTTTTAAAAAAGAGTTAAATCTCGGCGGTTTAATTTCAAATATTTTAGTTTAGTAAATCCTTAATGATGGCGTGGATTTATTTTTAAAGGTTTTTACTTCACTCTTATCTGTTCTACTCTTTAGTCGTTGTCTAAAAGTCAGTTGCAGCAGTAGTACCTAAGAAGTGTACATTTATTTATCGTAAGGATGTATAAGGTAAAGACTTTAACTTGAATCGGAGTCCCCCGACTGGATTAAATAGGTACCGTTTACCAACGAACAATTAGTGTACATGTACACTAATAGTTCGTTGGTAAACGGTTACCTACTTGTGCATAAAAACAACATCTCATCACTTCACATCACTTAGTGCCTCCTCCAGGATGAACGCTGGAGGAGGCACTAAGTGCAGTTGTGTTTTTAAAGATGTTGTTTTTATGCACAAGTAGGTAACCGTTTACCAACGAACTATTAGTGTACATGTACACTAATAGTTCGTTGGTAAACGGTTTTCCACCTTCATAATATATAATACTTGACTAGGACTACCACGACAATATGTTAGTATTAGAGGAGTATAGATTCTATATTCTTACCTACCTAGATTTGATTTATTTACTACATCTCACTGACCTGATTGAACCGGCAATAATATATTGTGTAGCCCATAAAACCATTGAAATTATGTATTTTAATTGACGAGAAATTACCTTGCGGCTCCTATTCAACAACATATGGGTCTGCCTTATATAGTTCTAGAACGAATCATAATGCGTCCTAGTTCAAAGGAGAACAGAATAAAGGAATAGTTCGTTTCCACCGAACATTACTTATGAGATATTCACCATTGTATGCAGCTTAGTCTGGCCCGCAGTTTTTATTAGAAATGCTCTATGTCTGGAATTCTTTTATGAGTAGGATAGATGGCTTTTGTTCATACGGTTCTAATAAAATGTATTTACATACAGGAATTATGGTCACCCTGATTATGATAAACAAAATAGTTACGCAATTAATATAAAATAAGGTCGAAAATAAATGTAGAATATAAATAATATTTTGTACTAAATGTACAAAATTCTTATGACTTTTTTGTTTCCTCGAGTTCATAAATGAAGTTAAAATCAATAATTCTTTTTTGTCACTTAGCTAACGTTTAATGCTATATTTGCGATGTCTTAACATAGCAACATAGCAAATACAAATATAGGAAAACGTTGTTTACAATACAAATGCTAAAGAAATCCATAGATCCTATTAAACGCAAGGACTAAGATTGAGGAGTTAGCTGCTTTGGATTTGGAAAATACAGTTTTTAAGTTTAGACTAGGTACACAGAGAGAACCCAGTACCTAGTCTAAACTTACAAACTATTTTTCGAATTTAAACTTATCTATTCAAAATAAATAAAAGGATTTATGGTAGATACGCTTTTAACAATGAACACGTTTGAAAAACTAATAAGAACCATAAACACAGTTTCTAAACAGCCAGCTTAACCAAAGCAGCGAAAACAGGCTTTGAAATTCGAACAGTTACACATTTGGGCGCCATGACAGCAGCCAGTGACAAAGGCGTCTCTGTAAAGTGGTCCCAGCCATGCTCATTTCGCAGAAACAGTATAATAGTCCTATTCATTTTTACATCTAAAAGAAACGCTTTGAAGGAAAAGAACCTACTGCCTTTGACATTTATATGGATCTATTTGATATTTTCTTCGCCCCGTGATATTTTTGATAATAATATGAAATACAATTATACACGTATGTCAGTAGATACAAATTGAAATAATAACAAAAGGTAATAATAAAACTCAGTAATATGAAGTCAGCTAATTCTCCTTAAATATAAATATTTTTTGGAGCTTATATTAGTGGCCGTGTACCTCATAAACGGGTTGACCGATTCCGATCATATTTGTACAGTAGTTATATACATTTTATACACCTATACCATTACGCTACAACCCATAAATGGATCATAATAAAATTTGGCAAGGAGATAGATTATCCTGGGGCTACTTTTTATCCTGGAAAACTGTCCAGTCCTTTAAAAACAAAAAAGACAACTCCCGCATTAGGAATATTCCTGTGTCGCGGGGGGCTTCACAAACATTTAAACAACGGACACAAAAGACTCGGGACAACTATTTGTGGAACACACAATTTTTGTCCCGTGTCTGATTTGAACCCACAACACTCGGCGCGGCGTAGTGGCGAGGTGACCACTTCAACCATTGCGCCATCCGTGCAGTAAATTTCCCGTGGTGCCCGTGGGATAAATTTGAATTTAGATGCGAACAAAGTCGCGGGCAACAGCTTGTTTAATATAAGTTTTTTAAAGTCTACACTGATTGGCTGCACTTTACTAGAACTCTCGTTTAACCCCTATAATTAAGCAATTAATTACATGAGTCAGGAGTGGGTAATGTTCAGGGTAGGGTTCGAACCCGCAACCTTAACAATGTAAGTCCGACGCATTTACCACTATCTTATAGTCTGTTGCTTGCATTTTTATAGAATTATCTTAACACTTCTAAAATAAGACGTGAAATGTTAAAAGCGTATTTTTAACAGCTTTTCATACCAAGCTATTTCAGAACAGTATTTATCAACTACTTTTAGTAGCAAAGTAATATTTTAGCAATTCAGATGGGCCACTATCCGGCTGTGCGGTGGATTTTTGTGAGAAATATCTTTAGTTTTAATTAAAACTTGAGTCAGTTTAACGTGAATCATATTCAAGCTTCGGACAGGGAGTAACGTCCCCCAAAAGAGACATTTAGCCGGCTTTTATTATAGTCGCTCCACTATGAAAGATTTTGTGGCAAAAATGAGAACTAAAAATGTTGTTTTGCATTTTTTAAGTATTGAATTGGAACAACTTAAATGGGACAACAACAACGAATGGCTAAATAATAAAAAATATTTTTTATACAGTTATTTTCATACTCGATAAACCTTTCACACCAGCTAACAAAGATAGGGCTGTCAGTTTTCGTGAGGCAGATATTATGTTATTTAAACAATAAAATTAAACTCATAAAGTTATATTATTTCAAATTCTTTATTTGAAATAATATTAACATTATGACTATGTTTTTTTTTTTAAGGTTTTAAAGATGTTTCTTTTTTATAAGATAATATAAAGATTTTTTGAGGCTGATTTAAAAAAAATATCAAGTCAATTCAGCTTCTTCTTATAAAACATCAAAACGGTAGGTACTTCCTGAAGAATTTTTCACATCTATACTAATATTATAAATGTGAAAGTTTAGATGAATAGATGGATGGATGTTTGTTACTCTTTCACGCAAGAACCACTTAACCGATTGCGATGAAACTTGGTATGTAGATAGCTGGAGACCTGGATTAACGCATAGGCTACTTTTTATCCCGATGTTCCCACGGGATCGGGAATTATGCGGGTGAAACCGCGGGGCGCTACTAGTATAAAATAATAACTTACGACGTCGTTTTTAATACCTTCGATTATATTTACCTGTAATGTTTGGTTTTTACAATTAAATAACAAACTTGACATCAATAACGAATCTAATTTTTAAAAGTCTTCCATAACGTTTAATTTAATAAGGCCTGTAAAAGAATTTATTTAAAGGCATCAATTCATCATCATCATTAAAATATTAAAGCAATAAAAAAGTAAAGCGTATATACTATAAAAATTTAGGTTTATTTAAGTAGATACCACAAACCCAAGTCAACCAAAGTATCGAATATCGATTATGCTCTTATAATGAAACAAATCTTAACTCCCAAATTCCAACTGTGAGAGATCTTTACCAAACAATAGGTCTGCCCAATTGTTGTCAAATGAAGATTCAATTGCGCCACAATAAATTAGTTAGGCAATCGCTTCGGTCGGCCTCGTCCCTTCATTTGCACAGTCACATGAACTCATTGTGTACTGGCACAGTCGTACAGATCCTTTATTGTTTCCTTGGAATTTGGTACGGGGTTCCATTTAATCGGCATTTCCTACTTTAGTGATAACTTGCGTTGTGCATATCTCGTGTCCTTTTCGATGTGGTATACAATAAAATTAATATAATGCATATGCAGTCACGTATCGGCCGAGCGTTTTACTGCAAGTCAAATATCGAATACCGTTGTATTGGACGTTCTATTTTTGTAGCAACTCAGAAACTGAAAAAAAAAAAGAAAAATCTACCGTTTCCATATGTTGAAAATTTTATTTTTAAAACCAATGTTGTAAACTATTGTTTAAACCCTGTACTATATCTACTTACCATAAAATAGCTTCTATTTTTGAAATCACCAATCTTACCTAATAACAAGCCTCGATTTGAATACCTTCCAAGTTCTTATCTATATGAACACCTGGACGCATTGTGAGATCTTAAGTTTAAATCTCAAATGCGGACGGTGAAGTTTGCCCAGTCAAATGTTGAGGGTGACAGTCCCCCATTATTGCCTCCGTACAAACATTAGCTACCGGTTTACCCGGCTTAAGTATGGCCTTTGTGTTTTGCAATGAATCGGAGATAGTTTAAATGATGAATTTCCTTGTTTAGTTTTGTTGTTTTTTGTACCCAGTTAAACATTTCCATGTTTTTGTTTACTAAAACAAAAAAGTGATTAAAAAATGCATATCATGTTATACATATTACCGCTATTAAGTCTAAATTTATATCTAAGTAGTTAGCAATTTAAAACTGGCTCTGGCCTTAACGTTCACAAGGTCCATAAACTAAAGAGCTTTTACACTAGTTCATACGAGTAATGAGTTATCAGCGCTACTTTAAAATTAAATTGTCATGTTCAGGCGTTTATGGTCACAATCTATTAGCCTTGCACTCGTTGGCGTGAATTAAAAAAGAAGCAGACGTAACATTCAATTGCTAAAATGCAGTGAAATGCTTAATTTTCTCATTGCTTTACCAATTATCGCTTCTCAGTGGTAATGTCTTCACAAGGGCTTACGTGATTATATTTTATACTTTTTTATTTGAACTATTTCTCAAACTGTCTTGGAGTTATAGTGCTGTGCCGGTGGTCGGTGAATTCGACTTGTGATTTAAGAAATTCAATCGGGTGGTTTTGTCCCGAACCGATTTTATTTTAAAATATGTATGTAGAATAGAATATAATAATCTTTATTGTACACCAACTGCTTAAAATAATTACACAAATTGGATATGTTCAATGGGCGGCCTTCTCGCTGAGAGCGATCTTTTATGTAATTACTCATTAATGCGATATGCGTATGCTATATTTTCTTCTAAATTATAGGCAATTACGGGTACTAGTGTGCGTGTAATATCAATCAGAACTGAATAGTACTTAACGCATATATTACACCGATAAGTGTACACGAGACAATTTTATACTTGCGATGCTAATATTTCTAAGTTATCACGTATGCCTTTCTGTTATATATATCAATATATCAAATAATGAGACTAACACATGTACATACACTCAATGGTATGAGGTATAAAAAATTAAACGGTTTCTAAAATCACCCAAAATATGAGCAAGTAAACAAATGATGCGTTTAACAAACGGTATAAGGCAAAATTCGGTAACAAGTCACCCAATATACACCTGCGTACCCGACATAAAATACACCATATGTATATAAAAAGATAAAAAATACCTCCGCTTTCCGTTCCAGATCCCAGATAATTTATCACCTCTATGTCTATATGAATAAGGTTCATAAAAGACTCATCGGAATTGCCAAGTGCGGTGAAAAATATCTTATTTGAATATCTGAGCGAGAGAAATGGATCGGATAACCGTGAAACTTTTAACAGAAATAATATTGTCGTTTGTATTAGAGCTGGCGTACTGTTGTGCTTGTTTTAAATTGTTTATTTTTTTTGGTAAAGGGAAATAAAGTACCATAGACTAGTAAAATTTAAAACCATTTTTCACCAACCACCAACCACACTCATTTTACTCCATTCAAGTTGCCTTTGTGATAAAAAACATATCAATAAAAATGTATTCAATCATTCGATTTAAAACAGGAATGAGTTTTTGTTTTATTTACTTGTAGATTAACGACTTTGAATTGTAGGCCTGCTTATTGCAGTAACTTTTGATTGTGAAGCAGGAGCCTTTGTTTGTTAATTCGTTTTTATATGGTATATATAAGGTTATGAAGTGATAACTTTCCTGCCACCATTTTCCAATAATTAAGTGTCCAAGCAATATGTTTTTTTTTGTATATACTGTTAAAATCTATACTTAAATAATAAAGCTGAAGAGTTTTCTGTGTATGTCTGTTTAAGCGTATAGATCATTGCCTACATAGCCTATCTATGTAGCATCACGCTGTGACCCTTAGGAACGGAGCAGTGACTATAAACTGCGTGTAACGGCTAGCTTAGAATAAAAAGCGGAAAAGCAACTGTATCTGGCAACCTGAAGTGACGTTTCACAAAATGGCAACGGTATGTCCGATTCTAGTCACGTATCAAAAAATATTTGCAGACTATATTTTGACAAAGCTCCAAAAAAAATTACCAGGGATAGCGCTTATAATTCAAACAAATTTACGATACATTGTCAAGTCATAAAATTATTCAAATATTTTGCATATTCATGAATTTTCAATGTGTTTGTCAGGCCTTAAAGGGATCGGCCCTTTAACACAATGAAAATTTAGCAGAATACCACCCTATGAGCATATTGTCAACTTTAGAATTGTTGACGTGTTGAGAAAACTATGGGTACAATGAATGGTGAGGGCATCAGTCAATATTGACATTAAGTGGTCGTTCTGTCAAATTTCATCCAATACCAAATATTTAAATCGCCACAGATCTATTACCACACTCATGTAATTGCGCCTATGAGCTTACTAACATCACTACATATTATAAAACAAAGTCCCCCGCCGCGTCTGTCTGTCTGAACGCGATAAACGGAAAAACTACTGAACGGATTTTCATGCGGTTTTCACCAATAGATAGAGTGATTCAAGAGGAAGGTTTATATGTAGTATACATGCATATTATTGTAGAGAAAAGTCGAAAAATTCAAAGATTTGTAATGTCATGTCGTAACAAACACATTTTTTTGTGCTTACATTGCAAACGCTGGCTAAACCCTACGAGATAGATCAAATTAATGTACTACGGAATTGCATATCTTAAAAAGATCAATAAAAAAGTCCGCGATGGTATATGTTTATCTGCTAAGGATAACCCACAGTAACCATTTTTATCTTTTACATATTACAAAAAAATTATGGGTTATTTATCAAACTATTTTAAACAATACAGTATTATTCCTTATCCAATTAAATACATTAGGTACGTTGTGCATTTCATGTAGATCAAAATTGCCCTTTACAGCATATAATAAAAATGAATATCTTAGAAGATATCAGAGATTTAAAAAGCGGAGCCAGAGCGGTTGGCGGGCCAAACCGATTTTGATTATTCTTTTTTGTTAGATGGGGTACCTCAAGGGTGGTCCCATATCAAGGAAGTCAGGATCTGATGATGGGATCCTGATAAAATTGAGAGAAATCCTCGAAAATTGTAGGAACGAATAGTGTTTCTATTTACTTTTCATTACTTTATGAGGTTTTTGCGTTTAGAATCATCATATCATGTAGCTGAGCTAATGATGAAAAAAAAATCATATTATAAAAATCTTCACTACATATCACTACATATTATAAAACAAATTCCCCCGCCGCGTCTGTCTGTCTGTTCGCGATAAACTGAAAAACTACTGAACGGATTTTCATGCGGTTTTCACTAATAGACAGAGTGATTCATGAGGAAGGTTTAGGTGTACAATTTGTACCCGTGCGAAGCCGGGGCGGGTTGCTAATATAATAATAAGTCATAATAAAGAGGAGAGTAGCGCAAGGTTTTGAGAGTAATTTTGATTAATAAATCAAGAAATGTTTTTAAATTAATCTCTTTTGTGACTTCGGGACTAGAAAATAGAATACTACATTAAATTATATCGAAATAATTACTAGGTACATAGTAGTAGTGAACAATATTATTGTAACATTACCCCCGGTCGAAGTCCCAAATAACAAAAAAGCAACTTAGTCCATCAAACTCCAAAACAATAGGAAGTATCTCTTAAAGTTATTATAGAATACATTGAAGATGTTTATTATAAGGAAAAAATTCAAGGAAAGTGCCGACGCACCATATTCACTTGGAAACTTCGAGAAAGTTAGTAGAAGCGTTCGCTAAGAGCTTTATACGTGCAATATTTCATAGTTTAAAAGACGTAGTAAGCGCTGAATATACTTTTTTATTCACTGCTTATAAAATACACTTCTCGACCACAGTTTTTAAAGTTGGCAACTTTGGCAAAAAATAATACTGACAACTAAATGAGGGTTGATTAAGATTTTTTTTTTTTACATCTACAATTTTTTTTTTTTCTCTTTTTTGGCTCTACCACAGCTCTACATAAAATCCTTTGACAGTTTGTCCTCCGTATACCTACTTGACATTGGCAAAATTGTGGTAACTCCAAAGCCACAATCCAAAAGTTGAAGTTGAAGATTTTTTTTATAATTACACATTAAAATTTTAGAACATAGGTGCAATGCGGTAGACATTAGCCTAACCCTCCAATGTCGAGAAAGGGGCTAAGGAATCAATATTAGGCCAGTTTCTAAATAGGGATATTTTATTTATTACAAAATCTAGGGAATTCAATAGCAATAAGTCGTCAATGTAAATTGAATGTTTGAATTTGAATTGAATTGTGTAACATCCTCTGTACCTGTGATTCACAATAAAACAATTTGAATTTGATTATTAATTGTTAAGCTATCACGTTTTTATTATCTTCACTCGGTAGCTAACTATAAATTTAAACAAATCTTGGAAATCATTTTAACCTACTTCTAACTGTTGTATCGAAACGAATCTTTGTATGTATATGTAGTTCGGATGACAAAACTATAATTTGATATCTTGGAGCTGATCTGATTGTGGAGCCAGGAGGTGGATAGTAGATCTCTACAGTGGTAATAAGTAAACCCCTCGAGTCTGGGCTTATATGATTGACAAGTTCAACAGATTAAGCTTGCTGATGAGTGCCCGATGATAGAGCCAGGAGGTGGGTAGTGGCACACTTTGTTACTTAATTTTTTTTAAATTTTATTCTGAAAAGTCCGCATGTTATGAAACTATGGTATTGGTTAAGGGCTCTGTTTCCGCATTTAGACTCAAAAACGGTCCATTATTCGTTTAGGTATGGCTGACTAGTTGAGCCAGCCTAGCAGCTTCCAGGGGCACAGAAGCCTCCTGAGGCGTTCACAGGCTTCTTTTAGCGACCTCGCATCCACGAGGATTTTTACCCGTTGAGGGAAAGGCCACACCTTTTCTTCACACTCCAGGATAACGTGGGTGACCTCTGCGTTAAGACATCCTCTGCATAGAGCGCTGTCTGTTATGAAAAGATATGGGCATATGTCATTCGCTCTATCTTATAAGTAAATATCAAGCGATTTTTAAAATCAGATTTATCAGAACGAATAAATGGTTCCAACCAAGCGTGTTGAACAATTACAATATTTTGAAATGAAATTTTGACGTCCTACTTACAAAGGATTGGGTTGTATGTACTTATAATCCATACGTTATCAAGCAGTTTTAGCGACAAGTTTTATGTTTATCGATCCATTGCTCTATTATTTAAACATACTGCAGGTGTTGTATAAAGCTGGCGTGTAGTGTATAAGCAATGTTCTACCTGTTGGTGTTCAGTCTCATGATAACTCTTAGGCTTATCCTAATGAAAAGTGTAAGTCGGTTGTTTTAAATACAAAATTTGCTAAAGCGTGGGTAGACATAAACAAATGTCTGTTTGATGAAGGGTCTGTAGGAATAAGTGGGCAGATATAGAACATTGCCCTTTCGATTTCCATTTGATGTTTTAATATATAATTACATATTAAGCTATCTTTGAATAGCTTTAGTACGATGAACTAAGCTGTTCAAGACATAGTATCGTGGGTGTGGACACGTGGTCATTATACCTGATTGGACATTACACCTGTAATTACATTTTGACCTTCAATCTGTATAAATAAATGTACCAATTATTAAAATGCGTTTTCGCATTTAAAAAATACGGGCATTTTCAATCAGATATAAAAAAAAGGTACTAATTTCAGACGGTTTTGTGTAATTCTTTGTTCATCAATGTAGAATACTTTAAGGAAGGTTTTTTATAAACTATCATTTTTCACTTCACTGACACCAGTTTCAGACATGCACTCATCTTCCTTTTACCAACGCGGCAACGCAGTTGTGACTCTTGAGTTGCAGGTGTCCATGGGCGACGGTAGTCACCTACCATCAGGTGACCCATCTGCTCGTTTGCCCCCTATAATATAAGCTAAATAATAAAATAAAAAGCTTTTGTTTTTTACAAAACGCCAAAAGTATTTTACAACTATTTCTCTCGTTTTGTTTATAAATAAAATAAATAATTTAGAATGTATTGATAGTTTAATGAGTATTTGGTACGTTTTATAGCTTTTATGTTTCATTTATGTAATGTATCAAAAGCATGATCAACTTTACTTGTGGATTATAAGTAGTGTAACGGGAGGAATGCCGCTGTATGCGTCACTGGTATCGGCTAGGAAGCAGTTTCCACCGGTTTCTTTGTTGGCGGACGTCGTATGGTAATTTAGCTTCCTTCCCCGTGCCCGCAACCCCATAAATTAGGTGCCAACGCCCGGCCTCACCGCTGAAAAATTACCAACTTCTAAGGAAATTGGTATAAAATACTAGATGAGTGTAGGACAGAGCGTGGGCAGCAGCCAAATAATTCCTTTTTTTAATTTCAACTAATTAAATTAGACAGTAACGTTACGTTGCTTAAAGTGATCCTTTTGACCCAAAAATTAATTTTCTACCTATTATACAACCCATTAACCAAAAAAAATATGTTTACGTATATTTTTATCCGTTTTTTTCTCAAATAAAATTCTAATTCTGAAGAAATGAAACGTAATAGCTTAAATATTAATGCAAATTTATATTATGTGACTGCTAAAATATAATACATATATATTCCTTTATAGATGCCTAATACCGTCTTAACATACACAAATAAGAAAAACGTGAATTATAATAAAATATCTAAAAATAAACAGACATAATAAAAAATCCATTTATCTTACCTAGTTTTTTTTATTGAAAGCTGTAGGTGCACAAAGTAACGTGAGTTTTCGGATCGTTTAGTCAATAATACGACTATAAGTTTTTGATGGGTATATTTTTGGTATTTTTTTGCATTTAACTTAAACTCTAGAATCTGATTGCTGATAAGTAACTAAAATCTAAAAATATTTAACTAGGAACATAATGTATGGTATAATTATGTATTTTTACTGGAATTAACGCGATCACGAAAAAGTATTACATACTTCTGAAGTTACATATCTCTGGAGTACATACCTCTGAGTCAGCCTGTGACCACGGCCAGTGCAACCTGGTCGAAACGTCAGGGAATTCAGAGGTATGTAATACCTTTTCGTGATCGCGTTAATTCCTGTATAAATACATAATTATATCATGGAACGTGAAAGTTTAAAAGTTAGTACAATTTATGGTTTCGTAATTACTAAAACTTGGTCATAAGTTACTTGAAATATGTTAGCAGCTAAAATCTATGGTATTTTATTAGATTGTTTATGGATTAAACCAAAAAATCAATATTTTTTTTAGTATTCTTCAGCCACAAGGTAAAGATGAACTCTGGAAATAGTTATATCATTAAAACATAAACGTCCCTGGTTGTCATAAAGAAATTACTTATGTATTAATGAATGGCAACCAGAAATCCAATTGACATGAAATGAATCTTAATTTATCATTTAGAAACTAAGCTTTTTAATATTAAGTTATATATATAGTTATGGATATATAATTTCAATAATATCCAGCATGTGACAAAGAACATCTGCGAATGTTCGGTTAATAAACTGAATAAATATGACCAAAACAAAGCAGTAAAGCAAGTACCACGTTGTTTCGAGAATTTATGACTCACAAGTAATTAACTGATTGTGGACGTACAATGAATTATTGTTATAATAAACTTAATAGAGTGTAGAGTGCTTGGTAGTTGAGCCGTAATGGAAAATAACACTTGCTATACATTCGCCGTTAATGGAATTTGGTTTCATAATAATACTTATTGTTGTCGATGATTGAATCGGGTGTGTATGGATAAATAAAGAGAGATAAAAACTACTACTTGACCCAAAGCGCCCAAAAAATATCTAAAAAATATTTTTAATCTAAAAAAAAAATAATTTAATCAAAAAAAAATAATTTCCGGTGTTCTGAGTTACACATCTAATACATTAGTACTGCGTCAACAGAAATTTGTTTCTTTTTTAATCAACATAATATATGGGATAGGTAACAAAGTGCATTTGATAGTATTACTAAATAGAAAATTTACTGATAGTTCCCCATAGTCCTTACAGTTGTTCTTTATCGATGCTTGAGTGTTCACTGTGATCATTAATTTGGAGAGCCATTCTCGTTATGGATTTTCGTTCAAAATTTCTTAAAATCATCATGACACATACACGCACATAGTGTGTGTGTGTGTAAGTGCCTAGTGATCGAAGTCGTTCCTTAAGAAATGAGTGTATAAAAAACGGTGTGAGTAGATTTAATTTGATTCAATGTGTGTGTAGTGTGGTTTATAAATACTTGTTCTGGAAACGTACGTAGGTATATTTGGACGACAGGTTCTGGGAAGAATGAAATGGACAATTCTCACATAACATAATTAAACACATTAATAATTCTTTACAAATGAGGTCATTTTTTAAAATTAGTTGTCTTTTCCGTGCTTTAGTAATTGTGCCCTAATGCATACCGCATGCGTAAGTTTAAGAAATCAAAGGAAATTAACCCAGTTTTCTTATTCCCAGCATTCTTTCTCATTTCCTCTAAACCAATCCTCAATCTAACGAGCATAAGATACTGATAAGAAAGTCTAACTTTCTCTTAGTTTTCCAAGACGTTGTATGCACTGAACGTTATACTATGCAAATGACTATTGGCCTCCTGAGACTATTCCTTTAGTGTCGTACAAACACTTGCTTTTTAAAGCCCCTTGAGGCTTTATGTTGTTTTTAAAGAACAATTGTTTTTAATACGATTGTTTTATTTGTCACTACTTTTTATGGCGGATGTTAGTTTGAAGTTTTTTTTTATTGAGCTATCAATGTGTTAATTCATCCTGTATTTCTGTGTTTATAACACAGCGATATAGGTGAATAAATAATATTCATAAATTGTGTGTTAGACACACACATTTTGACAACTATAATAAATCTCAAATGTAAATTGTAAACCGAATAGTAAAAAAAAAAGAGCGAGGACTCCCCTTCGGCAAAGTCAAGTTGTATAAATACAGGAAATTAATTAAGGTATTCTGCATTCATTCTGCGCGCTTTATCGTGGTCGAGGAACCACGTTGTATATATTTTTTTAAATAATTTCTGCTTAGTTTTGTAGTAATATTTTTATTTCGTTATCCCACTAATATTATAAATGTGAAAGTTTGGATGGATGGATGTTTGTTACTCTTTCACGCAAAAACCACTGAACCGATTGCGATGGAATTGGTCGGGATCGGGATTTACGCGGGTGAAACCGTGGGGCGCTGCTAGTATTCGATAAAAAATTAACTAACCAGTCTGGGCACTTTGTTTTATTTTAAAGATCGTGGCTGAAGTTTCATCAGTCAATCAGTTTAAAACCTATTAAAAACACCACTTTTAACGCAAAGTTCTTTCCCACACTTGTTTCTGCTGCCTCTTCTTCATGTTTATGTTGATCACAAATAGAACGTAACATTCTAACTAACAGCTTTTATCAAACGAACTAAATGTTACCTCCGAATTTAGACGATATATTGATCTGGTATAAAAATATCGGGGTCGTGTAGCCTAATTACAACTGACATTGATCCCGTCTGCAGCGAAACCCGGCTGCACTGAAAATAACTCTCGCGATCGATCCAACGAGACAATTTAAATTTGATGAACTTTTCAGAGACTTGAGAGACATACGTAACATAGTAAATCAAATACATTTACAGGGTGTTACAGAAAGGTGTTGTCATAGGGTCAAAGGGTCGTATAGTAGACCCCGTAAAAAACGTAAAGCTCCCATTTTAGAAAAAAAAAACGGTTTTTTAATACAAAAATCGTATTTTAAAACTGAAAAATTTAACTTGATCATTTCCCGATTAAGCTTATATTTCGTAAGAAAGAAGACTGACATGAATGAAACTATGGGTATTTATTACCAGGGATGTCGATGAAATGGTACTGTCTAGAGAAACTATTTTTTTTATTCCCCAAAAAACTTCACGGCCTTCATTATGTTATTGTTAATGTTATTTATGACAGGCTGACTGGCCTATGGATATCATAGGCCAGGCCAGTCAGCCATTTTATTAGTTAACAATGTTCCAGGGTCTGCGATATCTGATCTACCGACAAAGATTTAGCCATGGCATTTCAAGACAATAATTACGAAATTCATTGATATATTCCCTTCAGTCAGGTATACATATATAGGACATACATTTAACCATGAATATTGGCCTAATTATTTTAAAATCAGCGTCCTTTATGTCAGAAAAACAAAGGTAAATCAATGAGTATGAACCATTTCTGCTAATTAGATAGCTACGTAATGGTTGTTTTAAGTGCCTAATTCGCATGCACCTAAGTTCTTCATGTAATCTTGGCAATGAGCGGGACATCTCATCAATTCTCCTTAAGCCGATTGGCAACCGTTTCACTCCGTGATAGTTTAATATTATGTGCGCCAATCGCCTGCCAGGCATTGTCGATTATGGCAATAGTTTAACGTACCAGATCTCTTTACTACTATTCGACTGCTACTATTCGACAAATTTTTAATCAAATCGACCTTTATAAAATTCCGTCGCCTGAAGTAAGATAGAATAGCGAATGAAGCTTCTAAATTCAAATTGTTTCATATTTCAAATCTTCTTTATTTCGTTCTGTGCTTTGTTTTATGTACTTTTTGTTTTTTTGCCTAGTTCAGGTGACCCTATCGCCACAACTAACAAAGAGTTTTTAATCATTCATTGCCCACCACCTTTTAATTATAAATGTTTTTCACTTTATTTTTCTGTTCTCGTTCTTTTTCTGACTCGTTAATTAATTCCTATTTTATCTACATATAGCCATTGATAACCGTTTACCAACCGTGTGCATGTTTGGCCAACCAATTGTCTTAAAAAAAGCTTTTCAGCACGGCTCGGCGCTTTACGAGACCTAGTTGCATATTCAGTTCTACTTAACTGACTATGACTTGTTGCACTATTTAAGTTAAAAAATAGTAAACAAGACTAGTTTGTCGAAGGTTTTTGCTAGAAGATTTTTTCGTATTTAAAAACAGTGAGTTATCAATGAATTAAAAACAGGATCTTTACAATTTTATCATAATAATTATATAAGAAATAATAATAAAAATAATTAATATCGTGTCATACAAATTAGATTCACGCAAACGTGTACAATATTTCCATCAAGCTTCACAATAGGCGTTAATTTGCTGACAACAACGTGGCTATGTGGTCGCAATTGCATCACAGACTATCAGGACTAAATATTTTAATTACAGCCGTATGTTCAAATGGACCGATTAATATACTGGATCGAAGAATTGAAAATTTCGTAAGGAATTCGGAAGGTTAAGTTTAGAGTGATAAATTTCATATATATACGCGTACACTGTCGATATCAAATAAATTGTAATAGTTTACGCTGAACAAAATGCGTTCAGACTAGGTTATCGAAAAAAAAGATTATAGTTACTTCAACTTAATAGGTGCTTCAACTGTCCTCGTTGGGAGAGACACAATATTTATTTTTTTGTTTAAGCTTATATGGAACAAGATACGTAAATCCAAGTCCTCAAATTTACCGAAAATATGGTGTGTCTCTGCGTGTGTGATGTGAAGTTGAAATATTTGATTTTTTATGATAACACTAACTGTTGCCCTCGACTTCGTTCGTGTACAAATATCCCACGGTGACCGTACATTTTTCGGGATTGTAGTAGCTTATATCCTATTCCAGACTATAATCTATCTCTGTGTTAAATTTCATCCTGATCCGTTCAGCCGTTCAGGCCAGATTGACTAACAAACACCCACCCATCAAAATTTTCACATTTTTGATAGGAGTAAGATTTGACAGCGTGCTTACCTACCTTCCATGTTCATTTTTTTTATTTTTTTATTTTATTTGGTTCACAAAACTGAATACAATTATTAGTATAACTTAGGTGATAACTTATAATGTATAGATCTGCATAGCGCTACAAAAAACCAGAAATGGTCGATGTGGCACTAAGCACTTAAACAATAACAATAATAGATCTGCATAAAATGTATCCTACTAGGCATTTTGTATCGTTCAAAAGTCGTTCAAAAGGATAAAATAGTAAAATGTAATTTATAAAATAAATTGTTCCTTCCTAATCAGGAGCAGGTTTAATCATTTGAAAATTTAATGTGTAAGGAAGTATACAAAATAATTTCACTGCACAATTTTGTATTTAGGTTGAAATTAAGCAACTAAAATAGTTTAGCTGCATCGAGCAGATTTCGCTATTTTCAAGTTCTACATCGAGTTGCTATTTTAGTTCGTACATATTGTATGAGTCTATTCTCTGCTGCTGCATGGGACCTATTCAACGCTCAAACTTGGATATTTCTGGTTGAATTTTGGTGTAAAATTACAAATGAGGTGTGTAGCGTACATTCTTATAAATATATTTTACTATGAAAAGTTCAGGTCGAAATATTAAAAGTTAAATGAACATATTACCCACGTTATTTCTGTCATTAAATTTTTTACTAGTTTTACAGCCAAAGTATTTTATTTAAAAACAATTGCAGTATTAAATGCAATATTGATTGAACTGTATTCGCTTGAATCCAGTTTTATTCAGTTTGGAGCAACGAGGTCCGGTTTGCGCCGCCGCGTATCAGATTGACGTGTAATTTTGTGATCGTACTGCACTCTATTTGCTGTCGTGTCTTGTTCAGACGGGATTAGAAAGAAAATGTTAAAAGTAATAGTTTGAAGTTTTTAACTGTGTTCGGAATTGAGAAAATGTTGAGTTCGATCCGGTTACATTTACTAAAAATATACATACGGAGAATGTGTTAACTAAATATAAAATATTAAGATACGCTGCTGTAGCTAATGATATGCTTAGGTTTTCAACCGTAAAAAAGTAGAATAGAATAGAATAAACTTTATTGTACACCAGTAAATATTGCTTACAGTAAGTTTACAAAATTGATATGTACAAAGGGCGGCCTTATCGCTAAAAGCAATTTCTTCCAGGCAACCTTGGAATGGAAAAATAATGACTAGTAATATAATAATTTAATGGGTAGTTTTGGTGTGGGAATCAAAACATGTTAGACTTAAAAACTAGTAAATGATACCTGTAACATATACAATATAATTAGATAGGTAATACAGGGAAACAAGTGTAATCGCTCTGTAACATTTAATATATTCAAATATCTATTTGTAGATTAATAAGATTATATCCGATAAATGCAGCAAATGACAAAAAGGAGAAATTAAGAAGCCAAGTAATATTCTTTGAGCATTTTCTTGAATGGCCAGTGATTGGGCACGTCTAACAGGTAAAGGCAACGCGTTCCATAACCGGACAGCCTGTACCCTAAAAGATTTGTCATAAAACCTGGTAGAATGATTAGGTACTGCCAGTTCCAGTGATTCCGACGATCTCAAGGATCTTGTGTGAGTGTCATTGAGGAACGTAAAACGTTCCTTTAGATACGTTGGAGTACAGGGATTAAACATAATATTGTAAAGTGTAGTAAGAATATGAGTATTCCGTCGAAAGCGAATTGGGAGCCACTTGAGCAAGATGCGAAATTCTGATACGTAATCATATTTGCGTAAACCAAATATAAATCTAATACAAAAATTTTGAAGGCGTTCAAGTTTATCAAGTTGCTCCTCAGTGATATCGAGATAGCTGACATCGCCATAGTCGAGTATAGGAAGAAGAAGGGATTGTGCAAGCGCAATTTTAGTGACTGTCGGCAGGAAATTGCGTAGTCTTCGCAAAGACCCCGCTGATGCAAATAGTTTGCGGCTGACCTCCCTCAATTGGGGACCCCAGGATAAAGTATTATCAATTAAAATGCCTAGATCCTTAACAGTAGTGCTCATTGGCAACACAGTACCATTAAACACAATGTTCGGTAATTGTGACCAGTCGATTCGAGATATCATCCTGGGGCTTCCCACAACTATGACCTGTGTTTTAGAGGGATTTACCTCTAGTCCATATTGCCTGCTCCATTCGCACACTTGCGCCAGATCAGTGTTAATTGTGGTAAAAGCTTCCGACAAATTATGCAATGGTGCTTGCGTATAGACTTGAAGATCATCTGCATAAGGTGGTAAGATAAAGTACACAAACAAAAACATAACATTGTTAAAATATGAAATCATTTAATTTAAAATTGATTATTTAAAAAAAGTAGTGAAAATTGACCTAAGTAATTTGGATAACTTAGCTTTAGAATCTCTTTTTATTTTACCACTAGTTGACCCGCACAGCTTCTTCCGCGTTTGTAAATTTTCACTACACGCACATTATTCATTGATGCTCCGCTCCTGGCTGTAGCGTGATGTTATATATAACATCAGCCCATTGCCGGCTATGGCCTTCCTCGATAAATGGGTTATCCAACACTAAAAAAAAAAATATATTCGAACCTATAGCTCCTGACATTATTGTGTTCAACCTAACAAACAAAATCTTCAGCTTTATAATATTAAGTTGTACCATACTAGAACAAAAACATACAATGTCCTATCATTTAAGTAAATTATAAATAACGACTTTTCAAATGAAAATATAAATATAAATAAAAAACTGCTCTGAATTTATGTATATTGTTCTCTTTGTGTTGAGAATATTTTCAAACATAAACATGATTTTAGGAGGAGGCCCCTTGGTGCATGCTATTTGCAGACAACATTGTGTTGGTCGGTGAAGAAGGGTGCGAGGTCCAGAGCAGACTGGAAAAATGGCAACACAGACTGGAGAATGTTGGCTTGAAAATCAGCAGAACCAAAACTGAATACAGGTGACAGGTGTCTAAAAATGATAGCATCAGACATGCCGTCTTGTACGGATCTGAAAGTTGGCCTACAAAGAGAACGGATGAGAGACGCCTGCACGTAGCCGAAAAGCGAATGTTGAGATGGATGTGTGGTGTGACTAGGATGGATAAGGTGAGAAATGAATATATTAGAGGGAGCCTGAAAGTAGAACCATTGCATGAAAAACTGAGGAGCAATAGGTTATCGTAGTATGGACATGTGATGCGGACGCATGAGCAAAATGTGGTGAAAAGAGTTTTATGTTTGGATGTTGACGGGTACAAGAGAAGAGGACGACCAAAGAAAAGATGGATGGACTGTGTGAAAGAAGTTATGGCTAGAAATGGAGTAAAGCAGTGAAATGACGAACGATAGAGTAGAATGGAAAAATAAAACATATTGCACCGACCCCAAATAAAATTGGGACAGGGGTAGGTAGACGATGATAAACACGATATTAGGATGTTCTCTCAGTTGGAAAACATGAAAACCGTAGCAAATGTTCTTTGTATAATATGTAATTGTACATGTTAACAAGGCCTAAATCTTCATATTATAATGATGATTCTAATATAAAAATCCTTACAAATCTGCTTGGATTTCGAAGTAAGATACGGTGTATTCTAAATACTTTTTTGTAATAATGGTAGTGTAAAATAAGTGTTTAAAATACACTCTCGTACTTATTAAGTACGAGAGAGCAATTTCCCTTTTTCGTCTGGATTTGCTACCTAAACTAAAGTACTAATCCCCTACTATATGTTCTTATATGTGAGCAACATATATTTTCTTTAGTCCTTTAGACATTCACGGGCTCCAAATATGTCGAAACATAATTTATTTAGGCACACATAACAGAACATAACACAATACTTAGCCGTATAAATAGCTATCACTAACAGTTTCGATCTTAGCTATGTTCCTAAACATGTGTAGACAAGATGGCAATGTGGATGATACAAGACGAGATTACATGCAACTTAAAAAGTTAAATATTAACATAAAATAAGTGTAAAATTCAAAATGTATAACAAATCAGACCAATGTTGATGACATAATATGCGTAACATTGTTTTTAAATTTACTAAATTTTGGAATTAAATATGTCAAGAATATCCAAATAATAATAATATAATTCGTACTGAAATGATGATTGTGGGAAATATTTTTGTCGCTCTCTTTAAAAGAAAGGCGCCCTTTACCTCGATAGGTTTGTGGATTCAAATCCTATTTTCAATCATCCATAGGGTTCGGTAAGTAAGGCGTAGGGACTCCTCACTACCGAGGATTGTTTATCAAAGTCTATGTTAGTTTAGTGTACCATCGCTGGTTTTCATTTACCCTTAGAGGGCCATAGGCTTTTTTACAATATTTGTGCAATTCATGTTAACCACTAAACATAACTTCTACATTCGAATAATTACTTAATGTAACGGTAAAATAATACTTCGAAATGTTATTTATAATTTTAGAAAAAACCATTTTGAAAAGGAAATTTATACCAAAATTTAGCGAATCAAGTGCTGGAAATAGAACTGTATAAGCCATGCAACGTAGTAATATGGACTACATTAATAGAGAATGAATGACAAACAATAAAAATCTCCAAAATCAAGTTGTCTTTTATATTGTTAGTTTTAGATTTTTTCTACATAAGTCTTTACCGCGATGCAGATCTAAAATATTCAACATTTTAAACATCTATCAAACATCTATCAAATGTACTTGAAAGTTTACATTATCGTCGAAGACTCTTAGTAGCGGTGCAAGCATTATGTGGATTACACGGGACGTTCCGCGACGCGCGAAATGACAGCTTAAGCACCTGCTCATCTTCTTAATGTCGAAGTGAAAAGATACTCGACGTGAATCATAGAAGACTGCTTATCAGAGGTTATAAACGAACACACATACCTACGTTTGTCAATAGAAGAAAGCTCATGAGAAAATTATCATGAGGTTGAGTGACGAAGTCGTTGTATTGAGTGGCCATCCATAAACACTATTAAAAAAAACTTAAACCGACTTCAAAAAGCACTAAGAAAGGGCACTGAAAACTGAAAAATAATCGATTTCAACCTTAATTGAAAAGACCACATACAATATGTGAAATTTTCAAAATAATAGGTAACATTTCAAAGGTACCAGGTACCTACTGGTCTGTTTGAAGTCAGTGCCAAGCTAAATAGGTCCATGATAGATATGCTAGGTCCACCGAAAATATCTACCGTGGCGGAACATAGATATGTATATACATATGTACCGCCACGGTAGATATTTTCAGATATTTAATTAGAATTAAATTCCGTTCTCAATTAAGTTATTTATTTCCCTAAGTAGGTATTACTTATTGCGTTTCGAGCTTGGCACCGACTTCCAAAAATATAAAAAAAGAACCTCCTCCTTTTTTTAAGTCGGTTAATAACAAAAACGTTCATCACTTTAAACGTCAATGTTGCTTAATTTTAAGAAATCGACCAACACTAAATCTGTCCTTAATTTCTGAGGGTTTCTCTCGTTTTCTCAGATACCATCGCAGATCTGGACTGTTTTTTCTTTTTTTTTTATAAGAATCAATTCCCGCATTAGGAATATACCTGTATCGCAGGGGGGGATTCACAAACATTCAAAAAACGACACAAAGAACACCTAGACTCGGGACAACTATTTGTGGATCACACAAATTATTTTCCAGTGTGGGATTTGAACCCACAACACTCGGCACGGCGTAGTGGCGACGTGACCAGTTTAGCCATTGCGCAATCTGTTGACGGCCGTCAACAGATTTGGTGACAATGGAACCACCTGGGGAGCATACCCATTCCAACAAAAAAGAATTTTTGAAATCGGTGCATAGACGGCGGAAATATCGATGAACATACATAAAAAAAACACCTACAGTCGAACATAGAACCTGTACATTAACCCTTTCGCCCTATCAATCATCTAATAAGATAGATCTTCAAACACATACACATTGGATCTAGCCGATCTACGACATGTGTGTTCAAATCTCTTAAATAAATTACATTTAAGAGATTTGAAAGAACTTATGAAACAGTAACAAACATGTAACTTATGAAAAAGTACACCATCAGAGCCTGATTCACACACCCACACACACATTGTCAAAAATATTCCTATGAAAAATAACAACTGCTTAATAATGGAACCGAATGAAAATCAAGGTTTTAGTATCTAAGGGTCTTGAAAATGCTCTGCAGCATGAAGATGGATTACACTGTAATAAAACATAGGTTTTACTAAAATTTAAAGGGTACGTACGCCGTATAAGACTGCTTTTAGCAATCCAAAAATTACTTACAATTTGAAGTTTTCTGTGCCGAAATTTTCGTTTTCAGAAAGATTTTTAGGTACTCGTATGTTGATGGTCCTAATGCAAATGCTTCAATTCAATCGTCCACCCTGAGTGAAATTCGCTTAAGGGACACTTAAGAATTAATCGAACTTAGTGTATAACGATGTACATCTGTTAAGTAAACCTCCACATTTTCTTTGATTCTGATCTCTCTGGAAAAACACCCCTTGTTTAAATGACTTAGTTAATACGCATAATAGCGATAAAACCATTTTAAAACGCTTAGCCAAAAAGTACACACAAAATGATATAGCCGGAATATAATTTGGAAACAAAACAGACGGATAAAGCACACATACAGTTCTTCAACGGAGGAGGCATCCGTGAAAAGTTGCTCAGGTAGATTTTATTCCTTTATAAAATCGCACCAGGTGTGACTTTTAAATAAGATCGTGTTACAAGGTGTGATATTTTTAAGAGAGATCCCTCTAACGGCTGGCTCGCGAACGTTTTCACATGTAAATCGAATTCGCAGACTTGCCCCAACTCGTCTCGTTTCGTGAAACTTGTTTTTGTTGGTAATGACGGTTTTTTTTCTCTTGAATGTTAAGAAGCACAATGCTTTTATGACTGCATTGCACCTTTGTGAAAAGTTTACCATAATTGCTTTCACGACATCCTTTTAGCTTTGAAAATTTGAAGTTTTAGAGTGTTTCAGCGCGTGAAGATGTTTATGTGTCTGCTTTACATTTATATTGCTTTACGCTAGGCTACGCTTACTTGGCTTAACGATAAAATCTTATGAACTAGAATACCTCAAGTCTTTCGATACCAAGCCACTTTGATTTTAAAACTGTTTAAAAATATTACACATATCTCCATTATGATGTGAAGGAAAATATCAAGGGGTGTCGTTTGGAAGGTATCCAAAGAGCAAATATGAAATATTGGCTGCATTACAACCAGCCGATTCTTCTTTGCGTGATCTGGATGCAATCCAAATTACAGTTACACCTTGGTGCTCTTATGTTTAATTAAGAGGTTAACTAGCTCCATTTCAGAACACGATTTTCACACACGGAAACTCAAGCAAATTCGTATACTGTACTTTACTTTACTACTATATATATATATTATATGTGTTTTACAGATTACAGAAATGAATATCTATTTATAATGACAGTATGTAATTTGCTTTCACATTATAATAAATATAAGAGTAATATACATATTTAATTGTGATAAAAAACCTAACCCAACCGTTTGTAGAGAAAGTAATCTCTATTTGTAAGTAAGAATAACACTGAAATCAATTTTGGATTGGACCGGATTTGCGGCAACTGTTCTGAAACCTTTTTAATATTCTATTACATTTCTGAAAAATCCCATAAACATACGCCGATATCATTTCAGCTTAAGGATAGAGTTTTTTTTTTCTACAGAACATATACTCATACATTAATAAACTCTTACTACAAAATGTTTTGTAAATACCTACGGTAATTATACTTTAGAGCGATCTCCTGTGTATAAACTTTGTTTCAAATATTTGATTGTCGAATTCGATTAGTGCGCTCACAGTTAAACATCCGATCCCGAACTTCCGATGTTGTTTTCCGTAGAACTAAATATCTAATTTTGAGGTACGTCTTAGATTGAACCCAGGAGCCCACATTTGGGTCAGTCACCTTGCCAAATACACATGCTATTATGTGATGTGTTTTGGCACTAAAATCCAATAGAACTTCGTACAAAGCTGCGTTCGTGTTGCGGTTGAGTTTGAAAACTAATTTGACCGATTCAAATGTGGATATAACAATTTTAGGTGAGGATATGGCGGTAGTTCGAATTTCTTCCAGAAATTATGGTCGGTGGCTTTTGGTGTGATGCATGGGTATACAAGGCAGAAGTTGTACACCGATAGTTTATATTCCCTTATAATACTGTATCAAGTTTGTTTCCGACTAAATATATTTGACTTTAAGAGTAATACATGATGTTTAAAAATGAACTACTTAAAAAAAGAATTGCATGAACAGAAGTAGTTATTTTATGATTTGAAATAAAACGTAAACATTCAATATTTACTTAATCATTTGATTTGTATATAAATTTAAGTTTTAAGTAAATAAAATATCACATGTACAAGAACGAATTTACAAGGTTTCACTGTAGTGGACACTGAACAACTGTATCACTTTTATCTGCTTTAATGCAAAGAGTTTTAACTAAACCGTCGGGTTCAGTTAAAACTATTGTTATCCTCTCGGCGGGTTGTTTTCTGCTGAGTTTAGCCAACGCCGGATCAAACTCAGTTACTATAAATATTTTCACACAAACTTCATCCCTCTGTGCGCCTCGTGTTTATATTTCAAGTTCACTTGGTGAAATTTCTCCAGAGCTTGTGACCTACGAACAGAGTGTTCGGCAAGCCATAACTTTTGGTCGATAGTTAGTATGACTGTTGCAATAAATGTTTGCTAAATCTTTGTTGCGACGTGTGGCGTCAGTTACCGTTTGATGGCAGTTACCATAGCCTGTAGACATTTGCAATATTAGGAGTATAACTCATGCATTGCCGTTAAAAGTCACAATGTAGTCTTTAGGAGAAACCATGGCAGGGGCAGATGCAATATATAGTCCGTAGAAGAAGAGAGTTTTTTTTTCTTCTTTTTAAAAGACGACTCCCGCATTAGGAATTACTCCTGTGTCGCGAGGGACTTTACAAACATACAAACAACGGACACAAAGAACACCCAGACTTGGGTGGGAATCGAACCCACGACCTATGGCATAGCAGTCAGAGTCACTAACCAATAGGCCAAGAGGTCAGTCTTATAATGTTCTGTTAATAATTTTCCGCGTAGTACCTACCTACGTGACTGTTCTAGCACCCACTGTCGCGTTGGCAAGCCATTTTACAAACTATTTATTTTATTTAACGAAATTTTACCATGTATTTTTACTTGCGATCAATCTCGTTATTTTGTTTTTTTCGTTTATTCCTACTAATATGGGTACGTTGAAAGATAACGAACTGATCGCTTACACCCATAGCTATCCAAAATTTAATGGATGTAAGAGGATCGTCTCGTCTGTGTCTCATTCATTCGTGAGGCAATATGTTAAAACGACAACTTCAGTCCTATTTACAGAGTTGAATTTCAACGATATCGAATTTCTACTTCATAAAGTATTCTGTATCCAGAAGTTGTATGCGAACTGTATACTGGACACGAAATGTATTAAGTGCTGTTTTTAGGTAGCACCTGAGTTAAAGGTTTACTGAAGCATGTGAAGTGGGGTCTGTATCTTGCGTGTGGGGTATTATATTACGTCACATATCTTTATCACCTCTCACAGGGTGAGGTGGTCGCACAGTCACAAAGTATTTCAACGTTAATAGGTAGGAGGCTATCTTTTCTAAGTAGGCAATACACAATGTTGATTTATGACCAGAGTAATCAAAAATAAATTTAAGGTGACAAACCTTAGCATTCCGCCATCGATCGCCGCCATTGTACATACACTGATTGATTGTTTTTCTGTTTTGTATTATTTTCAAATTCAAAAATTATATATTTGGTATTCAAACTGTCCATTTTTTAAGGAATATTTATAGTAATTTATAGATGAAGAAAATACATGGGTACAAAACGAGTAAGTTCAGAGATGACGGCTGATCGAAACATGTTAGACTCAGATTCAAAATGATGACGTCAAAAATTTAAGATGACTTATCGTAACTAATATTATAAATGCAAATGTGAGTTTGCTTTGTTTGTTTGTGACTCACACCTTAACTACTCAACTGATCAATATGAAATGTTGTATAGACGTTATGTTTTGTACAGAAAAAAGGACATAAAATGAATGACAAAATCTACTATAACAGGAGCGAAGTGGCGGACAAAAACTGGCAAAACAATAATCATTTGAAAGTCAAAGCACAGTTCACTTTTAATTATATTTAAATTGTTTACATTTTTTAGTCACATCAATAACCTATAAAAAACTTTTTAGCAAAAAAGTTAAAGCGACGAAAAATAACTAAAAAGCAAACAATAAATAAATCTTGAAAATAAATAAGTCTTGAGTAAATAAGCCTAATTTATTTACATAAACTATCAAATTTTATATAAACTCATTTTGAATCAAGTTAAAAAAATCTTAATCGGTTTATAAATAACGGAGATGAGAACTTCCTCCTTTTTTTTGCTAGGCTAATAAAAAACACGAAATAAATATATAATAACGGTATAAAAACACCCGTCTTTCTGAGTTATTTGATGGTAAAATTTAACTATTGACGAGCTTATAGTCCATAACTTGTCTCCCTCAATTACTTACTACCTAAACGGCATAAATACAGCAATATTCATCAACGAATTTCCATTATAGCGGCTCTTAGGGAGCCCTGTATCCACCCATAGATACCTACTTTATAATGTAGTAACGATGACATAACACGCCAAACACCAATATTACGAAAAGTACATCTTCCCCAATGCGCTAAATCACAAAAAAAAATACGTATAGGGATGTATATTTTTGTTTTATAAAGTTGAGAATTAAGGCGAGCCCACTGTGCGTGAAACTTTTTTCGGGGCACCATATTTTGTAATAATTTTATCACTTTCGTCTCAGAGGAAATACGGAGAGTGATCCGGTAATTCGGAAATGTTATGAATCGATAAAAAAATTGCGCCCGGAATAATGGTACGGCTACTGCTCCGATAACAAAAAATATTAATATATACAAGGACCTTTCTCTTCTTCTTTCTTGAGTGAATATGCCAGGACAGTTTGCCTTGTTACCTATCATTGTCTCGTATGCACAGCCATAGTTGACATAGTAGTGGAGGTATAGGCAGAGGTGATTTCCGTAATATATGATAGCTGTTATCCCTCATATAAAACAGAGCCTCTTCAAAGAATTTCGAAGAGAACACTGACGAGTAGGGTTGTTCTGTGAAACTGGTATGGGCTTGAGGAATTCCTAATTCATGAAAGAACAAAGTACATATAAACAAATTTTATCCTACCACACAAAATTCTCCTTCCTGTATTAGTATAATAGAGCCTCACACACAACCTCACCTCACATGTTATAAGTCCCTCGCTACCCGCTGTCTATCTTTCTGAACGCGATGAACTCAATAACTACCGAACGGATTTTCATACGACTTTCACCAATAGATAGCGTGATTCATGGGGTTGGTTTAAGTGTAAAATTCATTAATTAAGGTTTTGTGTAAAATAGCTGAAATATAACTATGATTGTTAAAGATGTCAAAAAAATCAATATACATATGCTCTGTTACCCGCGCGAAGCCGGGGCAGGTTGCTAGTATTCGAATACAAAAAACTCGGATAAGTTATTTGTGGCCCTGGGAACTGTTTAAAGCTCTATTTAGTTATTTATTACTGGCCTAATGGTCTAGTGGTTAGTGACCCTCACTGCTGAGCCAGAGGTCGTGGGTTCGATTCCCACCCAGGACAAATAATTGTGTGATGAGCATGATCATTTGTTCTGTGTCTGGGTGTAATTTCTCTATACTATGTATGTATTTAGAAATATATAAGTATGTTTATCAGCAGTCTGGTTACCATAGTACAGGCTCTGCCTAGTTTGGGATCAGACTATCAGAGGGCCGTGTGTGAGATGTGTGAAGTTATTATTAGATATTATTATTATTAATGTAAAATCGTACAGATACAATCTTCTAATTACGCAAATTAAAAATATTGTTGTGCTAAGATTTATATAATGTTGTCGGGTTGGAACTGTGCAACTGATCTATCAGTATAAAAAATAAATATATAAATCTAAAAGTTATACATAGCATTCCATTAAGGATATAATCCTGGAACGTTTAAGAGTAGACTGAATAGTTTTTCTTGGATAGGCGTGTATCATCTTCGTCTTCATACTCACTTTCCATGTGGTGAATTCGAACAAACGTTGGTTACTCAAAAAAAAATATTGTAAATAAGTTATTCCAGCACTATAGCACCTACAGTATAGGTAACTATAGCGTAGATCGCGCTTAATTATTTCAATTTCAAACCATTACTTTTATCACGTTTGGGTAATAGTGCAATTCGGTTCCAGTACAGTCTAGTGATATTATACTCACGCTATGGTATAATTGGTGTTTAGTCAGTAAACAGTGTTCAATAACGGGATAAATAATAAAAACAGTTTTGAAATTAACTTTTATAATTTAATTGGCTCGAAGTTAGGTTGTTTACAGTTGTTGTTCCCTATGCGCATGCATAGTGAAAATCGTTCATAAAAAAAAAACCATTATTTAGTTTATTATTGCGGCTGTTAGGTCAAAGACTAGAGTAGTTTAGTAGTAGTAATAATGGAGATAAAAATAATCAGTAGAGACTAATAAGATTGGCGGTAACACATCTTAAATAAAAGCTTTGAAATTTGCAACCAAAATTACTTTTCTGTTCCTGTGGCGAGCAAACTCGCCAGAGTTCTATAACCAAATTTCTTTTAATAAAGATCAGCCTACAGTCCATAGCACACAATTCTCAAGCCTTCATTCAGCAATTCTCCAATTCTCACAAAACAGTATTCCCAAACAAAATACATTACTATTTTACTCATCATGATAATTTTGTTATCAAAGTGATCATTAAATTTGCATTAGAGGAAAATAAATTATCTAAAGACGAGCCTTATAATAATGTCATAACTGGTAAAGTTCACGAATACATTTGTAATCACACCTTTATTGAACTGATTTTGTAAAATAACTTCATAAAGGTCGAAAATTAAAATAAATAATTTAAGTTCAAACCAACCCAAATTTCAAATGCCGTTTTTTATTTGAATGACCTTTGCACCGAAATCCAAAAACCTTTTGTTTTCACAACCAAAGCACGGTTAAAACTTGGCAAAATGTTAAAATAATTTTAATTTTAAACAATTGAAAAAGGTTGTCATTCAAACGATGAAGTCATTGTTTGTGGATTATAATAAGTATTTTCAGACAAAATTCCAGACCATTCAGAAAGTTAACACTGGCAGATTGTACTTCATTTTAAAAATAAGATCATTTACGCTTAAAAATACAAAAGTCGTCGTCAAATTTCCCGCAACATTTTTTATGAACTAATGTAATTATCGTGTCTCTAAAAAATGGATCTTTGGCCTTTCGTACGATGATATCTTACGATTTCAAATGTGTTTCAAAAAAACTATTCAGTCTAATCTTAAACGTTACAGGATTATATCCCTAATGGAATGTTATGTATAACTTCTAGATTTATATAATTATTTATTTTTTACACTGATAGATCAGTTGCACAGTTTCAACCCGACAGCATTACATAGATCTGAGCACAACAACCTGGATCTACTGGCATGAATAAGAGGCAATATATAAGAGACAGTTTTAATTTGCGTAATAAGGAGATTTTATCTGTACGCTTTTACATAAATAATAATAACTTCACCCATCTCACACACGGCCGTCTGATCCCAAACTAGGCAGAGCCCGTACTATGGTAACCAGACTGCTGATAAACATACTTATGTATTTCTAAATACATACATATTATAGAGAAATTACACACCCAGACACAAAATAAATGGTTTTGTTCATCACACAATTATTTGTCCTGGGTGGGAACCGAACCCACGAACTCTGGCTCAGCAGTCAGGGTCACTAACCACGAGACCAACAGGCCAGTCTATGCCGAAATCCTACTAAAATACCATTTTTGATAAATACTAAATACTTATTTTAGAACAGAAGGACCATTACCCCTTCACAGTTCTTATCCCTTGCTACTTACTACTCGGTACGGTACTCTTATAAGTGCAGCATCATGTGTCATCCCTTGATAAACTTTTGAAAGCCTTTTTTTACATTACAGTATAACAGTGTAGTTGTATTAAAACGTAATGTCTCATATATAATGCCATACTATGATGTTTGAGATGAAAAAATCAGTTGAATTGATACATTGAGACACTCGGGCGTCGGGAAGCTGTAATTGAGTTAGTGCCAGCACTCGACTCTTCTTAGAGCGGAGCCATAAAATAAATCAATTACTATTAAATATCATTTACAGGTCGCTTAGTTTGCTTTTATAATTGTTAATATACTTTCCTGACCATAAATATGTGATGTGTAAATCTTAGAGTCCACCCGTGACCAAGATCGGTGCAATTCGATCGAAACGTCGGGTAACCAGAAAAGGTATTGTACCTACTTTATAATAATCTATTATTGCTATTAAGTCTAATATGCCTTTATAGTCTGAATTAATCTCTTTGTTAAAATTGAATATTAATGTATCAAGACACATAAAGGCACATCACATATGCCACCAAGTTACTAGATCATCATCAGCTTTGATTATCACTTCTACTCTACATCACGTTTGGTAATATTTGACATGTTGTTTGATGGTTGAAGTCATATTATACAAAGAACTAAGGTTATTTATAACAATATAAATAAATAAAATAACAAAGAAATAAAGAATAAAGAATTAAGCTCGCCTTTGTACATTCTGTTCCTTCCTGTACTTATATGATTGTTATTTTTGTGTACAATAAAGAATATGAATATGAAATACTGGTTCGCTTTCTCCAACTCTCGTCGAACTAATTTGCTTGTGTTTCCCTTTAAAAAAGTGCTCTCTTCCCAACTACAGGGTACTAACAATTATACGAGTAATGTATATAAAGTACACCTAAAGTTAGAGATTAATATGCGAATCATACAAATAATTGTCATTATATGATCGAACGAGTAACACTCACTCGAGGTGACGATTTAATTCAAATACAACCTAAATCGTTTCATCGTTAACACGAAAATGAAAGTAGAAGATAGCGGAATATCGCCGACAGCGATTGTTTCTCGTTCGTTTTATAGCCCCGTATTTAAGAGTCCGTGGCGGATATGAAATCAATGCGATGAATAGACGAGAAACGAATTGCGGGAATGGGTCTGCGAAAGTTTGTTACGGACAAACCTCAGCGATAGATGTATCAGTAACATCGATGTGAGAATATTCGGATTGACTGATTCTAGAAATTATAATGTTAAATACTCGTAATACCGCCAGCTGTATTAGTACCCTAGAACTAATAATCTTAGTGCTCTTCATTCGTAACGCACAGTTTCAAAATTTTGCTAACGTTTGAAATTCCGGAGATAAAGATTATTTTTATCTTTCTTAATTTCTTTAATACGATCTACTTTCGAACGCTGTGGTATAAACATGGGTTGAGGCTCTAGCCTCACCCACTAATTTTGCAATCAACGCAACAAAAAATAAGAAACTTCGGAAACGAAAAATTCAAATTAAAGTTAATTCACTTAAATCATATAGGTAAGTTAAAATTTAATTTTACAATTCATGTAACGATACGTTAGGTTTAAATTTCAGCCACTTACTATTTATTAGCTTCGTAACGCGTTTCAAACAATACGACTTTCCTGGAGATCAGTACATCCAAAGGTAATATATTCATCAACTGGTTGAAAGCTCGTATCTCAGGATCCCAGGTATTGGTGGCGCGTCGTCGCCGGGTGCCGGATTACCTCAGTAGCTCCTCACTTTCTAGGTACTAGCGGTACCTCTGCGGATTATTTTGCGGTTTTACCTACCTACCTGCCGGTTTCGTAATTGTAAATTCGGATTTACAGTCCTGTTCATTGGGCATGATAAGACTTGTTGATTTGTGTGCTCCAGATTTTGATGCTTCAAATTTAACATAGTAGATTTCTTGTTGATAATTTTGAGAAGTGTAACCTTACGCTATTGTTGTTTGTTTGTTAGAATACTAAAGTTCCAACCTAGTTTACCACACCTTTGATCACTGTAAGTATCGGTCAATGGCACATGAATCTTAGAAATCAGAGACTCTAAGAGAAAACGAGCGATTGCTACTTGATATATGGTTAGTACCATTTTATGGTTCCAAGTACCGACTCCAAACGGCAAATACTCAATGTTACGAACATAAGGCTGCGTTTAATTGGTGTCGAACTTAGTTACCGAGTTGTGCCGTTCGATGAACTCGATCCATTATGGATGACCCATCTTGTTGTAATGAAGCTATTCAACTCGCAGAATTATTTAGCGATCGCGGTTTACCTACAGGGTTCTCTATATGGTAGTGGATTGATATCTATGCCTAATATACAATAGATTATTGCGATTCATAGAATTAACTAATGCTATTTAGATATTCATTCTATGATTTCTAATCGCTTTAAATATTAATTAGCTAGTTATATATAATCTTTATAATCGTACAATCAACCAATAAATTACCAATACTATAACTAATTTGTTTTTGAAAATATTGTACGTTAAAAAACTTTTCCCGTGATTCAAACAGTAAACAAAGGAATTTGAATAAATCACAGGATCTGATTGGCTATCAATTCAATTATAAAATCCTGTTATAAAGCAATATATCGTTCATTATTACCGAATGATATGAAGCTCGCCCTCCATTACCGTGCATTAAGTATTAATGCCTGCGCAGTCGGCGTTCCCCGCAAACTATGATGGTCTTTAGCATCATGTATAGTGCTAACATTCAATGTAGGCGGTGACAAAGTCCTTGCAGCTGTGGTAATTAAAACTTTGTTTATTCATATAAAAATTTGTTAAACCTTAATTTAAAGTCAGTTTCTTAAAGAAGTTTATCGATACATGTACTTTTATCATTATTAAATTATTAGTACTTAATGGTCATCAAGTGTTTAATATTAATTGACAATATTTTGATAAATATTGGTAGGGTTCCGTTTTATTGGAATATGAGTTAAAGTAGGGCAAATAAATATAATTTTCAATGAACGACGGTTTTGCATTAGCCGCCGAATTTGCAGAACAACTTTAATCTCTTGCGCTCGGTAGTTTTAAGTTCAGTATTATAAATAATAGATATTGCTAGAAAATTTGATTTCGCCCGTTCTACTTTTAGTTATTTTCAACCAAATACCAGAATTTAATGTGAGATATGTATATAATGATAACATTAAAATCGGCATTTTTCAGAAAAACACCACTTGGTCCTGACAGTTGACTACCTACGTAACTCTAATTATTTTCACTACTTCAAACATTTTTAAACTACATAATTATTGGTTCCATGCGATCGAGAGTTTAAATATTATAACAACCGTTATTATAGCCGAAAAATCGAAATACCTTGAATAATTTATCACTTTTCCGAAATGTAAAAATACACCCTCAACGTGGCGACAATGCTTCGAAAATTGTCATCGAAATCCATTTCGCTCAGCACAATATTCTGATTTTATATTTTTGATTGTCCATGTTGATTATCGGAGAGATTACAGTTGGGCCTGCCGCCATGCTGCTCCTTTTTAACAGTTTTATAAGCTTCATTTGTAACTTAAAATCTAAAATTTGATAAACAAATCGTGGAAGTCAATTTTAACCTACTTCTAATTGTCGTATCGAAATAAAATTTTGCATGTATATGTAGTTTGAATGGCAATACCATAATTTGCTGGAGCTGATCTGGTGATGAAGCCAGGAGGTGGATAGTGCAACTCTTTAATATTTTTTTGGTCGCCATTAATGTTTTTTTAATTTTACTCAACTATAATAATTTCACAGATAGGTTTTTG
This sequence comes from Euplagia quadripunctaria, assembly GCA_963859945.1. Lineage (NCBI taxonomy): Eukaryota > Metazoa > Arthropoda > Insecta > Lepidoptera > Erebidae > Euplagia > Euplagia quadripunctaria. Next base: position 17,341,350 of record OY982574.1, on the reverse strand, counting down.
CCTGAGTATGCCTATACTCTTAAAAGATATGTGAGCTAATGACCCATTTAATACTACAAGTGGACTACGACCGTAATTAATTTAAATATTATTAATAACGATAAAGCTCCTTAAAAAATAGGGATTTGTTTTGTTGGTAACATAAAAACTCGTCGATAACTAATAAACAAGAAAAAAAAGAAATCGGTTGGCAACAATGTAGAAATACATACCTATGTAGAAACTGAATTGTTTCGTCTTCGCTTATTTATTTACATTATTATGCATAGTGCTAAGCTCGTTTAAAGAAGTGGCTACCGTCAGCGAACTTTTGTACCTTCGCAAATTGAACCGTTCTGCTTTCCGCTTGGTGTTTTGTATTTGCTTTTCGTCTGAATTCACAGAGAAGAACCGAACATTTATTGCTTTACCTAACATTGAAATTTTGAACTGTACGTTAATATCTGTTAGCGCAACACGTAGGTACGAACTGTCTTCAATAAAGGTTTGACATTTTGTTGCCAACTCTGACTAAAATGTGGCCAAAATATATAAAAAAAAAGATAAAAATGTCGTCGTAGTACATGTGAATATACTGACTGATTTGCCTCCAATTAACATTTCAAATATCAATAAAGGGTTTAGATGCACGGCTCTTATCAAATCCATTGTGAGATGTTTAGTAGAAAGACGTCTTGTCCATCTTGGATTTTTGAATGAATAGTGCCCCTTTTAAAGTAAACAATATACAACTATTCTAAACAGAAACATCAAATGCATGCATCTTTGTCGGTACCAGGAAAACATAATTTAAGAAGGGGCGTTCTCAACCAATGTTTCAGCTCAGTTGCTTAGGCAAATCGCGTTCGACACGGCAGGGGCTAGGTGCGATAAACAATGAGATCTTCATACGCGATACTAGGAGAGTATATTCTCAAGCAGCTTTTAGATGAAATAGAAGACTTGCGTTTTTGAAAGGTAATGCTCGGATCTAAGTAACAGTTGGTGTTTGGTGACATGAGGGCAAATAGCGTGTAATTTGTTTTTGTGGGTTTATGTTTTGGATAAAACAAAAATGTAACTCGAATTTCTTGTCAGTTTGGAGTAGAAAAAGAATTAAATGCCATTTGTGAACATCTACATATAGTTTTTCTCAATCTGGATGCATTTTGTAGTTTGTAGCTTGTCTTTATTTTCATGGCCTATTTTGAGCAAAGTGACGAAGTTATTCTTCTAAAGTCCCAGTGACACAGATTTAGATAACTTATGAAGACGGTTGTTGTCTTTAAGAGATTTTTTTTATTTTCTCATTCCCAGGTTTAGTTTTAGACGTAATGTTCGTGGGAAAGTCATGCTTCGGCACGTATGGACCGGCTCGACGGAAATGATACCACGGCCTCACAGAAAACCGGCAGTGAAGTGAAGTGCAATACTTGCATTGCTTTTCGCCGCGTGAGTGAGGTTACCGGAGGCCCTAACCCTTCCCTCTCCCCCCTCTCCTCCTCTCCCCCCTCTCCCCTATGCCCGTCCTCTCCTCCCCTCTTCCTGCTGTTTCCCCCTCTTCCCCTACTCCCACCTTAAATGGCGGCAACGCACTTGTGACTCTTGAGCTGCAGGTGCCCATGGGCGGAGGTAGTCATTTACCATCAGGTGACCCCGTCTGCTCGTTTGCCCCCTATACCATAAAAATAAAATAATAATAGTACACAATTAAATCCAGCCTGTGGATGCTTGTCTGGTAAATGTTGCATTGCATCGTTTCACTTTTGTAGATTTCTTTTATCATTGGGAACACTGTGTCTAATTGAACATGTCTGTCTCTTAACTCCTAAACTAATGCGACAATAAAAAGCAAAAATTCTGTCGGTGATTTTAAAGTTGAAGTTGACACTTAAACTTACAGACCTTCATTTCTTCGATTTATAGGTGTACATGTACACTTGGTGTTCGAGTAATCGTACCACCACACTTACTTATAAAAAGTGTCAGCGCACCAAAGGGTGGAATTTTACTGTCGATTTAACAGGAATAATTATGTCCTAGGAAGTAGAAACTAAAATTGCCCCAAACGTTTTTGGACAGCGAACAGTCGTACTAAACAATCGAAACACGCGACTGGAACGGGTGGTTTTGATTATTCCATTTCATTTTACTAGATTTCAAATGTACGTAAATATACGAAACAGTATTTATTGGCTGTGAATTACAAACCCGATCCAAACCTGTGTTAATCTATTGAACTAACGTAACCTAACAAAGTACAACTAAATCAGGCGATTAGGACAACAACTTGGTAAATCAAGATGCTGTCATTAAGCCGAGTGGAGTGAGCCCCACTTAGTTCGTCAGATTATGCGATATCAGCTATCGGGGCAAACAATTTGAGCTGGCTTCGTCATCGTGACAGGGTTCCCCAAGTTAGGGCTGCTTACCTAACTAGTTTTTTATTGTTTGTAATTTAAAAGGACCTTATTTTGGCACTGACATTAAAAAAAAACAAAGTTTCAGTATGAGTTAGATTGTTATTCTTCGTGTTACAAAATGCTTACATAAATGGTTATATTACAAACTAGTTTTTATAAACCGCTTTTATTTCATTTCTTGGATAATATATTGAATAATTAATCACATCTACTTTTTAACACAAATTGAAAAGAAGACGGATCTTAATTGTAGTGTCATTTTTGGCCTTGTATCGTTGCAATTTTATTCTTGTTAAATTTTTGGGACAAAAAATGACAACTTAGAACTCTCTAGTGGCTTTACTTAAGATGAGCTTATAAAATTGAAGTGTGATGAATATCCTACGACACGAAACATCTGTTTCATCGCTGAAATTCAACACATATACCTTGACTAGTCCATATTGCTTTTAAAATATTTTATAAAACAAAGACCTATATACCAGATAAGCAGCGATGAGTGCACTCACCGAATAGCCTCAATACTCAACCACAGGCTATTAAATTTCATATCCAATATGAAGGTAGCCCTATTTTTAACTTGGAAATATATTTTGTCATGGACTGTGATGCAGATCTGTTTTTAAACTCCATAAAAGTATGTTGCAAGTCTTAATAATCTCATTGTAATTAGTATTCAAATTAAATGGTTGCAAGTCAAACAGAACCAACCAACCAAGTCTACTCGACTTGCTTGATTTATAGTGTTCTGCTTCATTCAGTGTATAGTGTTTGTATTTGTTATGCCAAAGTAATGCTCGATAAAATCTACAACAGGAAAGGGTTAGGATTGTCACGTATTTAAGTTGATACTTCATTTTTATTTTGGACACTTATGAAGAGGTTTTTGTTGGTCAAGTTTTATAAATTTCGTTGATGTGCGATCGTTTAGGACTAGCGAATTCGTAAGTAGGTTTTCAACTATCAGCTAGGAAGTTCTGAGCGTTAGCAAGGAGCCTGGGAACTTTTGATGCAACCTTTTTTAAGACAAACTAATACTTATTATTGCTTTCTGTAAAATAATGGAAAAGGGCTTCTAAGTTCTGTAAGAAAAGACGCGTATTCAATGGAAACTTTTAGTCTAGTAAAAAACCAACCTACGTTGGGTATACTTAATTATGTATTTATACGGGAATTAACGCAATCACGAAATAGGTATTGCCTGACATAGATTGGGTAGATTTTTAAAATTATGTTCACCTTTTGTTGCTTTGGTATTTTTTTTTTATGGTATAGGGGGCAAACGAGCAGACGGGTCACCTGATGGTAAATGACTACCGCCGCCCATGGGCACCTGTAACTCGAGAATCACTAGTGCGTTGCTGCCCTTTAAGGTGGGAGTAGGAGAAGACGGGGAAGGACGGGAATAGGGGAGAGGGAAGTGTTAGGGCCTTTTTTTTATTTTTTTTTTGTGCGTTTGGAAACCCCCTCGGGCCGTCACCCCGCCGGGGTTTTCGGGGGGGTGGTGTGTCGGAATCGAACCGACTAAAACCACACGGTGTGCCGTACTGCGCCTTAAGTAGGAGGGATCCGGGAACAGCTTTATTAAGACATCCGGAACCCTCCTAGCGCCTGCCCGCAAAAGCGCGGGCACCACCTTCGGGTAAAATTCTCTAAATTAGGCAACGTCCAGGCACACGCGGACGCCGCCTCCTCGCGGGGGGAAGTGTTAGGGCCTCCAGTAACCTCACTCACGCGGCGAAATGCAATGCAATCATTGCTTCACTGCCGGTTTTCTGTGAGGCCGTGGTATCAAGCGGAGTCGAGCCGGCCCATACGTGCCGAAGCATGGCTCTCCCACATAAAAGTTTTGATCTTATCAATATTACTAATGTAAAAGTGACTTTGTTTGTTACGCCTTCACCTCTTAACTACTCTACCGATTATCGTGAAATTTTGTACACATGTTGCCAGGGCTACAAAAAGGACATAAGGTATCTTTCATACAGAAAGTACTGAAAAAATACCTGAATTTATTGACAAAATCTACAATCACGCGAACGAAGCCGGGGGCAAGACCTAGTCATACATAATAGCAGGTGGTCGCTTACCGCTTCGCTTATCTGCTACAGTAGTTATACCCAGCAACTACAGCAGTAACCCTCTATATTTGACGAGTTTTACGACTGCAGTAAAGCGATAAGCTGTTGAGGGGCTCCTGGTAAATTACTGTTTGAACTATTCACTTGATGCAAACTGTTTTAGAGGTAACCGTTGTAAGTTGTGACCCTAGGCTTCAAAAGTGGTAATTTGACAAATAATTGCAACGATATGTACGTAGAGTTAATCTCTGGGTTTCTTTTAAAAAATTTCAATATCATAAAAAATACGTTAGTTTATTACTTTGGGTTTACTATTATGCGAAAGTAATCCCAAAGTAATAAACTAACGTATTTTATAATAGGCGAAAGTAAACCCAAAGTAATAAACTTACGTATTTTATAATAGGTATGACAACGACTACGCCTATAGAAATAACCTATCGCTAAAAACAAAAATATTATTGCACAGGTAATTTCAAAATCAAACTAGTCCATCAATTCAAGAAACGTATTCGAGAGTATTCAGTCAGTTTGCATAATTTCCTAACTAATTAATTCTATGTAGAATCTACTATCTATACTAGTTCCTGAACGATAGCCAAGAAGTTTGCCTTCTGAATTGATTCCTCAATTAAACGTTAACGTCCGCTTCTCAAACCTTCTTCGGTTCCGTTCGGAAACCGCGAATCATTACCAGCGGACCAATATAGTTCTTTTTTTAAACTTTCTAAATGGAAATCTTTTCCTTTGCCGTTTATACCTTTGACTTTTAAACGTATTTATAGAAACTTTAATTCTTACTCAGCCCCATGTTTTAAATGGGAAATGTAGATACCTAGAATAACTTCTCATGATAGGATTTTTTTTGCCATAATCCCGAAAATTGTTACATCTTTATTACAAATCATAAGATTTTAAATTTGGCAAAATTGCAATAATGAATACATCCGTATGACGTCATGACGAATAAGAACCATCGCGGTCTAGTTTTCATCAATTTACGCGACAATTAAATATGTAAAAGTTAATCGCATTCTAATGCCACTTATCGATTGAATACAGTTTAAGTGAATTTTCTAGTTGACCTTAGGATCAAATTAAAACATTTAAAAACTGTCTAGTCAAAAAGTGTCTAGTCTGGTTTGGCAGAAGTCAACGTCTATATAAATCCTATAAGAAGTACTATATCTAATGATTACATATTTCTTTTCACCAGTCCTCAAAACCAACAGAAAAATGCATGGCCACAAAAGTTACAGATTATGTAAAGAAATTAGATTTGTATTGATTAGAAGATTATGTAATTATGGTTTATAAATTAAACTGTTTATAAACCACAGGTAAATAATATTAATAGTGCAAACAAGTAATAATATTTATATAATTTAATACGTGACTTCATTTCTAGAAATAGACTACGTTTCGCAGCACTCTGGAGCAAATTTAAATATAGGTATTCGCTGGTGTTGCAAGCTGATTTGCTGGCAACGGTATTTTGAGAGATAATCCTACTAACTGTAAATGAAAGTTTGTGAGAATGTATTTTTTTTGTGTTTGAATGTTTGTTACCTTTTACGCTAAAACTACTAAACTGATTACGATGAAACTTGGTATGTAGATAGCTGGAGACCTGGATTAACACATAGGCTACTTTTTATCCCGATATTCCCACGCCACCGGGACTTACGCGGGTGAAACCGTTAAACATAAATATTTAATAAAATGTTTTGCTCTCAAATTGTGTGAGTTAACAATACACATAGTTTCGGATTGAATTATTGAATTATGCGGATTGAAATGTTTAACTGTCATACATACATATATATATGTAGCTACTTCACGTATTCCTTTTTACCCCATTTTTTACTCTCAGATAAGTCGTAATATTATTTTCTTTACCTAGATATTTATTATTTCATTGTTCCCATTCTAAATATTTTTGGTACACCACCAGCTAGCGATTATTTTCCTCTGTTGTTTCTAAGGTTGTCTGGAAGACATCGCTTTTAGCGATAAGACCGCCCATTGTACTCGCCGCTTAGTATAAGCTGTTACTGACTATTTTTAATTTGTGTCCAACTGTGGTGTACAATAAAGAATGTTCTATCTATCTATCGATCTAATGTACTAATTTTAATATCGAATTCTCGATGTCGCGATGTTAAAAAAAACGAGACGGAAATTTAAAAAATTTATAGCGAAACAGATGGACATAGGCATCCCATGCAATAATTGATCAGCAAATCGAAGTAAACAGCCACCTGGCCGACGCTCATGATTGCCTTCTATATTGCATTGTTCCTAGCACGAAACGTATTACCCGGCCATGTTACGTCGCCACCTATTCCAAACTCCGTAGCCTTGTGGCATGTCAATTGCATTTGGAAGTATATTACGGCATTCATAATAAGCGTGCTGGCATATGGACGGAGCAAACAAGGCTTGACTGCACACGCCATTAAGATATTCAAAGCTGATATGGAACGACCATAGACTTGACTTGTATTTTTTAATTATATTTTACGTTTTATTGCACTGGTGTCGGTATTATTTATGAATAGGTTGTAAAATTATCATATTTATAAGTACTTAATTATTTATTTCTACTGCTGCGTCTAAAGGCTTAAGACTATTCTCCGAAATATTAACGTTTATCTATTCTCACTTTCAATGTCAATAAACATCGTCTTGTAATCTATTTATGAATGATTTTATTTACCTACATAAGTAATTTCCTATTTGAGGTACGGTATATACGTCCGGTATAGACCCTAGTTAACATCGCAATTTTTTTAATTAGCATTAAATTAAATTTAGAAACGGAACTAGAAGCTACAATATTTCCAGTTCCTAGCTATTGTCATCATCGTGGACTAACGTCTCGTTAGTGTTTCTAAACATGAAATTGAAAGATAAGGTTTGAATACCCATTAAATGTTTCAAACTTCATTCGAATAATATTCGTAGCTCTTCAGGTATCGGTAGACAACGCGCTGGTTGTATACCCCTAGAGGCATTGCTCTTCTGATTATGCTCTCATTATGACTTACGAAACAAAAGCTTTGAAACCTATTGTTTCGTAAAAGGTGAATATTCAAAAAATTGTAATATATTAAAGTTTGCATACTATATTTCGGTATTTTGAAGTTTTTATTGTGTCTGACGTTACTCAAATATATTGCAGTAAACGACAATGAAATAGCTGTCCTTAACGAACTAAATACATTTCACACTTAACTTCTTTTGCTGTATATTTTTAATTATTTTTTTGTGATTAATTCGTGCTAAAACTAAGCATTCACATACTTTGTGCCCAAAAAAAATATTTTTGCAAAATAACCGCGACACAGGATTTAATTCTTAAGAGCGGGCCTCGACTAATTAAAAAAAATCGAAAGACTATTTCATTCATAATTAGGTACATGAACCAGTCCCTAAGCGTCATGAACCTATCTTTTTTTTTTTTTTTTTTAAAAAGACAACTCCCGCATTAGGAAGTACTCCTGTGTCGCGCGGGACTTTACAAACATAGAAACAACGAACACAAAGAACACCCAGACTCTGGTGGGAATCGAACCCACGACCTATAAGCATAGCGGTCAGGGTCACTAACCACTAGACCAACAGGCCAGTCATACTTAGCACTCTTATATTAGTACGTTATCCTTTGAACTGTTAAAGATTTAGTAAACAAATATAACTAAATCCTTATTTATAAAACAACCCATAGTTTAAATAAACACATAGACAATATACCTACTGTTTGTACGTAGTGTGAACTAGCTATACAGAGTAATACAGACGGGTGAAATCTTTATAAGCCTATTCTCCTCTTGCCTTGGGTGTGGTACTTAGTCATCGTCTGGGACTACCATTCTCCTTAATCTTGTAAGCTTATTGTCGTTTGAAAATAAAAGAAAACAATCTGTGTCGGATTCAATTTCTTTTTGTATATGGCAGTCCTATTCATGAGGATTGAGTTATTGAGAAAGTCCATAAAAACTAACTTAAAAAAATTTCATAGTTTGTTTTTATGGATTTTCAGAGTCATTACTCTCTCATGAAAAATTCCTAAATAAAAAATACGTGCAATTTAAAATCTATAACTTTACATATTCTACCTACTTTTATGAAAAACGGGATCAAAAATACCTGTCACCATCAATCATCAATAGTCGCCATCTCCGTAATATTAATTAAGGTTTTAATTTTTTTATTAGCTAAAGCAACATACATTTTAGTATTGAACTTAGCGTGATCTGAAGGCATAAATTATAAAATAACTCATCTTTAAAAGTATATTCATCATATATACAGAGTATTCAGCACATTGTCATGTAGGTACCTGCGTACTATTTTTCTATATAAAGTAGATGATTAAAGTAAAACTATCCTTAAAATAAATTTTGCTTATATATAACACTATTTATTTACGGGCTTTTGCCTGCCGGGAACCGTTAATGTAGATATGTTTTCTCTATCATTCCAATGGTTGCCTGGAAGAGATCGCAAATTGCGATAAGGTCGACAATTGTACATAACATTAGCTAGTAAGTAGATACAAGTAAAATATTGTAACCTATTTGTTTGTGTACAATAAAGAGTACATATATCTATCTATCTATTAAAATATCAAACACTCACTCACTCAGATTCACGAGCATATCAGGACAAACAAAGAAACTATTAGTTGCGATAATTAAAAACAGAACGCTGGATTCAAAGTGATTTAATTGACAAATTCGTGAAGGACACGATACATCACTTTCGTTCATAATGAGATGGATTTAGAGCAATTAACCGGGTACAGGTGTACGTTCATCCACCCCAAACCGGGGATAATGGCAACGTAAGATTGACGTGGCGACTTACCAACTGTTTCGTTATCATTGCGGTAAATGCAAATACTGGCACAAGATAATATTAAGTGTAATTTATTAATATTAGTAGGTTGACAAATTGTTGGTATAATAGCGTTATTTATATGGTTGGGCGATTAACATCGTATATACAAGTAGAACTACATGTAAAAGCCTTTATAGGGGGCAAACGAGCAGACGGGTTACCTGATGGTGAGTGACTACCGTCGCCCATGGACACGGAGGGAACACGCCCATGGAGGGAAGGTTTAGGGCCTCACTTACTCGGCGAAAACCAACGAAGCATTGCTTCACTGCCGGCTTTCTGTGAAGCCGTGGTTTCACTCCGGTCTAGCCGGCCCATACGTCATACATATCACTGATCGAGGGATAAAAAACACATTCACAAAAACCTTTATTTTATTGTATTCGTAATATCGTTGAATTCAATTTATGTTAATAACCATATATTTTTATTAGTAAAACCAAAACTACCAAAACATAAGTGTTCAAACGTCAAACGGCAACTAAAATGGAATGTTGTAATGCAGACTGGGTATTGGGAAGTTCTTTCTCCAAATAAAGTACTCTTCTTTTTATATGTTCGAGAAGAACCCACGAAAACCTGACTATGTTCAGCCGCGAACGTTACACCTTTGGCAATAGATGCCAGAACAAAATGTAACCAAGGGAGGAAATCAAAAGCCTATGGCTTCTTTAGCGGTTAGGTGTTTCCGATGCCTAAAGATACTTGTAACAGCTTCGGTGTCACCCACTCATTACCAACCTATCTTATTGGGGTCTGGTGACCCTGCTCACCAGTTGAAATAAAAAAAAATCATGTTAGTAAAGCCGTCTTCCATCTTTACCTTACGGTCGGTCAAAAAGGATTTAGAACTTTCACTATAAAATACATACTAATACTTGACCTTTTCGTCAAAATGTATCATGTGACAACCCTTAAATTTGACCTTACACTAATTTTCTGTACTAACAATTGCCTGCCTGGACCAAAACCGACTTCAGTTAACCAAATCATATATAAACTACTAGTACTTTTACATTTATTAATACTAGTGTTTCAAACAACTTTACTCACCAACCAATTAGAACGCGCCTTAATTTTCCACTGTTATTTGAGTTGCGTCGTTTTAATTGCGGCTAAAATATCAAATTTACAGGAGCCGAAATAAAGTTTGCGTAGTCGAAGTAAATTTATGGTTTCATTTATTTTTACCGTACGCAACAGTACTGTTCCAAACGAAATTGATAAAGAACCTTCAAAATCAAATTATTATTATTTTTAAAGACCAGGAAAATGACATCAAATTAAACTAGTACAGAATAACTTTTAAAATTTCGCGTTCCATGACATATAGGCTGAGTCAGCCTGTGACCACGGCTAGTGAAACCTAGTCGAAACGTTACGCAATTCAAAGGTATGTAATACTTATAACGTGATGGTATTAATTCTCGAATACATAATTATATAGCTAACTAATGTACGTAATTTTAGTAATGAAACTGTAAATCTTTAAAAAGTTAACTCTTAATTTAAATCCGTCAAAAACACAGGTCATTGTAGTGGGTAGTCCTAAGCTGAACTGCAGAATAAACCCTTAGCAAATGCCAGCTATTTATTGCAATGGTTCGGTTATTCCATATAGTAAGAAGGTTAAAAACTTAGGGATCTATATAGACGGGTGCTTATCCTGGCGCCCTCAAATTGGAGAAATCAGTCGTAAATTATTTGCAACAGCGGGATCTCTTCTTCTCTTCTCTTCGAAGGCTTCAGAATTTCCTTCCTACCAACACGAAAATTGTGCTCGCACAATCTCTTCTTCTTCCTATCCTTGACTATGGTGATGTCAGCTATCTTGATCTCACCGAAGACCAACTGAACAAACTTGAGCGGTTCCAAAACGTCTGCATCTGATTCATATTTGGATTACGCAAATATGATCATGTCTCAGAGTATCGTTCTAAGCTCAAGTAGTTACTTATACACCTTCGCCGGAATTTTCATATTCTTTCTCTTTTGCACAGTACTCAGTTCCATCCTTATACTCCCTCTTAACTTAAATAACGTTTTGAGTTCTTACACAACACACATTGCAGGGACCTGAGATCATCAGAGAATTTAAAGCTGGAAATACGAGATTTCACACAGTTTACAGAAAAGTCCTTTTCGGTGAAAGTGGTCAGATTATGGAATAACTTGCCTGCAACAATCACAGACTACCCTCAATTATATTTGACAATATCCGTACAAAGGTTGTCTGGAAGAAATCGTCGTGTTTGATAAGACCGCGAAGGTTATACCTTAACATTTGTAACTTGTTTGCACTATTTACTACTTAAAGGTGTACAATAAAGAGAATTAAATAAATAAATTTAAAAAAAATGATAGCAATTACTTCGTATGGTCTTGTATTTGCTTAGAGTAAAGTAGCTTGCCAATATTAATATTTTTTTAAATCCAAGATCTTTAGGATTTTTTGTATAATGTTTTTATTTGTATTCCGAACATGATCAAAACATTTGACAAACACCAGGCGTATCAAACGTGAGAATTGCTATCTCAAAGTGTCACTTTATATTCTTTACTAATTTGCATCGCCTGACAACAATTCAGGAAGTAATCAACTGACTGATACAACAGAGATCATAGAGAACTGACAAATAGGTAATTAAAACGTAACTTCAATTAATTATGTATATGTATTTGACTTCTCACCATATTATCGTCCCGACACTAATAGTGGGTCTTACCAAACTTAAGGCGGCTTTGTACTGCCGGCAATATTATAGGGTCCATAATGTTACCATGGCGCTAACAGATTTCCACCCATAAACTTGTATTCTAGCGTAATAGACGAACAGTGTGCGAGTGAGATACTTGGCCTTAGAGCGTACTCCCATCTCAAAGGCCGGCAACGCACTTGTGACTCGAGTCGACTTGAGTTGCAGGTGTCCATGGGGACGGTAGTCACTAACCATCAGGTGACCCGTCTGCTCGTTTGCCCCCTATAATATAAAAAAATACAGAAACCTAGAAAAGAAATACCATCTATCAACCCATAGTTCCAATTAAAATATTGCCGATTTTTTATATCAGCGGTGACGTTAATATCCCTACACTAAAACTCAGTTACACGTTTGTAAAACGCAAAAATGAGGAGCCTGTTCGTCTATTATGCTAGTATATTAATTTTTTTTTTTCACCACCATCTTAGTGTTAACTAAATTAAAATTACTCTGTCTAGAAACAGAGTGGGATTGATGTTCCTCGAACAAATGTTGATGTCATGAAGGGGAGAACGCGTAAACTGTAATTGTTCGATGTGTTGTGTTCGTGTGTGAATCAAATCGAACTACCTATATAGTTACTACTAAAGCTAGTAGTAACTATATAGGTAGTTCGATTTGATTTGCTTAGATTTTGCTGTTTAATTTTCAATTATTTCAGTAATAACAGTATTCTCATACAAATTCCACCCCCATTAAGCGAAGAGATTATCGGTTCATCCGTTTGTAGCTGATATTTAGTGGCAATGAGTCCTTCAATATTATTATACTGCATACTAATGATGATAAGCGGTAGGTAATCTGAACACTAAAAGTATGTCATCAGCAAAAGAATGTATAAAACAATTGTGGGTGCTTAATACACCTAGATAGATAGATACATCTCTGCCTACCCCTTTGAGGATACAGGTGTGAATTAATGTATGTATGTTAAAAATTCACGGCTTATAAAATTACGGCACGGGAACAATGTTTTTTTCTGGATGCAGAGTAAGTGCTTTGTCCTTTTCTGTATCTTTAACAGCGGGAATGAAAAATTTTATGATGATCGGTGGAGTAGTTCAGGCATGAAAGCTAACAAACAAACAAACTCACTTTCGCTTTTTTAATATCAGTTAGGATAGGACGAGGTTTGAAAGCTTGGGACTGACCGATACCACCATGTGGAGTCAGTGGTCTAATCAACAATCCATAAGACCGTTCAGAAAATATATAGATATTAACATTAAAAATAAATATACCCTCACCGAACCTCACTAAATTCTATCTTCTTTATTAATTTAATAAAGATAATAATAATGAACGGCCATGAAAATGAAACGATCCTTTTAATATTCATTTGGATTTCGTGAGAGAAAAAATTCTCGGTTCGCTACTCGCCCTTGTTTGTCTCAGTTTCCTTGTATCTGTTTTTGCAAAGCCGCTTTCGGTAAAGCCATTGACGAAAAAGGAGGAAATGTCTGGAACTGATACCCACTTTGTAAATCATTAATATAAAAACAGTATTATTTTAAATCGGAAGCCTCTTTGGTTGGACTTTTAAGGCCGGTTGTTTTTTTGTCAAGAGCTTGACAAAAAAACCCGATACTTATAGCCCAAGCAGCAAGTTCCTAGGTTAAATTGATCTTATTAGATTGACATAATACGATTTAAATAAGTTATACCGATATATTACTGAAGCTTTATCCTTACGAAACCATAACACTAATCTTTATTTAATAGATTTATCAAAAACATACCGGGATATGCAATTTGTTATTTTCACGGAACATTTTCACGCGAATAGGTACAAAGTTGTTTTTCTATAAATAGATTAATTGTATCTCTAAAAATGTAAATCTGCTTATTATTTATTTAGTATAAAATAAATGATAATATGTTTTCTCTAAAGTTATCGTTTGAATGCGTCATATTAACAATCGCACGAATAATGCTAATATCCTAGTAATATTATAAACGTGAAAGTTTGTGAGGATGCTGGCATGTATAAATGTTTGTTCCTCTTTCACGCAAAAACTACTAAACCGAGATAGATGGAGACCTGGATTAACACATAGGCTACTTTTAATCCCGATATTCCCATGGCATCGGTATTTACGCGGGTGAAACCGCGGGGCCCAGCTAGTTAGAAATATGTACCTAATTAAAGACCAATTATTTATTTCGTTCATACCTTTTTTATTTTGCAATCGATCAGTCTTTCGATTCGAGCTTCTTAATCGGAATAGATAACGAGATAGATAACGACAAAACAAAAATTAAATATTGCTATCTTTTAAATGTACCATTCTAATTGATGACTGGCCTAAACCAGCACACCCTTCGTCGTTGCCCCTCCCATTCTTAACTTGTCGTCGGTATACAATTAATTTCCATCGCATTAAATGGCTTTGGCTTCCAAGCGTGTTAACAATTCTAAATTGTTTCTCTTGTTTTTTTATTGTATTGGTTGACAACAGACTGTGTGCGAACTTTATCTGTTAAAATCAGTACGGTGTTACCAACCTTTATATGATCAATACGCACTGTATTGTAGTACTTCATTCTTATGATGAGCGAATTCGTGTTGTGTGTTGCGTCGCGTATCTAGATAGAGAAAAAAATTGTATGTGGAACAAGATTAAAGGGTCGGCAACGCGCATGCGGGTCCTTTGGAGTTGCAAGCGTTCATAGGCTACGGTAACCGCTTACCATCATTCAATTAACCGAAATACAATTATGTAGTTTTGCCAAACAAAGTGGTAGTATTCTTCTGGCACGTACAGCAGCATTTACCTAAGTTTATAAAATGTTGTACCTAAGATTATTTTGCACATATGAAAGTTCCCGCCTTTCCGTATAGACACTCGAAACCCTCTCAAATGTAACTCTAGCGATCGCACTTAAAAGTAGAAGAAAAATGAAGAACACAAATTTTTCATGTATTTTTATAGTAATTACGTTAGTGAATAAAAGTGCCATTTGGGATAATTCAGTAGTCATTTCTAGCGTAATCTTCACAAGATTCTGACAGTTTTTAGTACTTCTATTGGCCTACCCAAATGTCTGACTGCGTTGGCGTACCGGTTAGAGTCGTGGAGCTCTCTAAGAAGTGGGTGCGTTCCGTGACTCGTCAGCTCAAAACTGGACGCCTACATGTCACTTGCACAGTTTGAGTTTATGTATCCTTGGTTTATTTCGGTCGCGGAAAGAGAACAAATAATTACAATGATGAAAGGTTGTTGAATATCTTTGTGTCTTCTGGACATTAAACCGTATACTTTTGTTAACATGGTTCTCAATGGTTACGATTGTAAAACTATCGTCTTTGCTAAATTGCATTTTTGAGTGCCGATATAGTTTAGTAGTTGTACTGTAATATACACCACACACTAGTTTATGGCGTTCTTTTCTTTCTTTTTATTTCTTTAGTTCATAGAATATATAAATAAAAAATCAATAACAAGTCGATTTTTAACGCTCTCAAACCACAAGACATTCTACTAAACATTGTCTCTTGGAAACTTGGAATGGAATTAGTGTATGAATTCTTAGCTATAGTTTAAAACATGAAATAAAACTTGTGTTTTGTGGCCCTTGTATTTTACCTAAAACTTATTGTACTTGTGTCTAGTTTGACCTCAAAAGGTTTGGGATTGTAACGTTATACACAGAATTGTTTGGTGCCTAAACTAAGTTTATTTACGAAAAGGGATCAAATAAAATACTACAAAAGGTTTTCTTGGGAACTTTCCATAGATAAGATGCAAAGGAAAAATATGTTGTGGTTTTTAAATGGTAACCCGTGACCCCAAAGGGGCTTGTGAGATCCTGGCTTCGATTCTCTGATCCGGCAAATTGTTATTGCTTTCTCTCTAGCAGTACAGATTCTGGAAACATGCCCAGAAGAGTCTAACAATATCATGGCTGACGGAACAGTATTCTTCTAAGTACCCATTATTTCATCGTTTTAAAGTCATGTAATAACATGTCGATGTAAATATATATTTCTGACAACCATGTTGACTGTTTCACTGTTATCAGTTGTATCTTTAATACGCCCCCAGTATTTCGGACCAATTGAAAGCTTGGTGTATGTATAAATGATCAGAATCCTAATTAAAACTGCATTACTGGCCGCTTGGTCTAGTGGTTAATGATCCTGACTGCTGAGCCAGAAGTCGAGGTTCCAATGCCCAGAACAAATAATTGGGTGTTGCGCATGATCATTTGATCCGTGCCTGGGTGTAATTTATCTATAATATGTATGTTTTACTAAATATATAAGTATGTTTATCGGCAGTCTGGTTACCATATTACAGGCTCTGCCTAGTTTGGGATCAGACGGCCGTGCATGAGAGGTGTCAAGTTATTATTATTATTAATAATGTTGGAAAAAATATCCTGCTCTAAAGTCCCATTTTCATAGTTTTACTAAATGTAACTCTAGATTACCAATTCAAATACTTCAAGCCGACTAATTGTTTAAACATGTTCCGTTTTTGTACAGACATTTTCATTGAAAAGGGTTATATAGATTATAGTTGGATAACTAAGCTGCGTTAAGATAACTATTAATATGAATTAGCGTAAAATATTGGGATTTAGTTGAAAGGTTTGGCTAGGATTAACAATGACAGTCTATACAGCTTAAATTTAATTGAATGAGTTATGGTAACAGCGTTAGTTAACAAGGCTTGTGCCTTAAAATCGATAAGAGGAAGCTCATAGGAAGTGCTGCGACTTATCCTTTAGTTATTTGATGGTTTAAAAATATACTAAAATCTTTATGAAAAAAAAGTGTTCTTTTTTAATTTTGTGGTCAGTAGTAACTAAGCGTTGTGTAGTAAAACTAGGAGATAGCGGAGTACAAACTTGTATGTAGATAATATTGAAAGACAAACCTAACTTTGCAGTTCTAGAAATACTCACCCATACATCGATTTACATCACAGTCAATGTTCCAAGCGCAAAATATAAGCTTGTAATCGCAAAAAAAAAAAAATATTTATTTATATAACAAAAAATTAACGACTTTAGTTTTTTTCCTTTACTTATGCTGTGAGACCTTGCATCTTGACAAATTTCATCAATTAATTTATTTCATCAATTACAATGGAAGTACCTGCGAACTGTGAAAATTGGTTAAAATATAAGGCTTGTTTTTTTCACAGCTTTAAGGGACCGCAGACATAAGTATTTCATGTTAATTTAAATGAGGAACGAGAGGAACGCGTGTAGGTAGGTATACATAGATGTTCACGTGTTCCTGAGAAAAAGGTCTTAACAGACAGACGGACAACCAAGTGATCCTAGAAGAGTTCATTTTTTTCCTTTTCAGGTAGGGAACCCTAAAAAACTAGTTTTTTTATAAAATATATATTTTTTAAATGTACTTATTTCATTTCGTGTCTAATAATACCACATTTAAAAAAAAATAGTAGGTAGGTAAAATGACAAAAACGACAGTTCTTGTCATTAAAAATTCTATAGTTTTTATAATAGGTATTATATTAATTGTTTCATCACAATATACACATACATTTAGGTTTGTGTTACATATTTACATTTTATTTGTGTTTTAATGTACTTGTAGTACATTCGTGGGAGATTCGTGCCTAAAGTAAGCTCTAGGCCTGTATAACAGCCTATCGTTTATGCCTAAATGTCGTTTTATTACCCGTTCAGTTCAGTTTATGTAAGACCTGTGACAGACGAACATATAAACACACGACTGATACCATAAGACACGTGTTGTCGAATGTATCGAACCACAAAAAAAATAGCAATCGAAAAATCTTTATCATACTAAAATAAAAATAGTCCGAATTCGTTCATACAAAACCTCTTTGTGACGTGGAAGCAACAAAGCAGTTAATTGAAACAGTGAGTGGAGTCGCGCGGGCCGTCGCGGCATCGTGACCGCCGCCGCCCTGACGCGGCAGTGCTACGACGCTCGTCGCGTAGACCGCTCGCGCGTAGCTGGTAGCCACGCGGCGTAGCCGATAGAGCGTAGTGTTGTACAGTGTAGTGAACGTGTACATAAATGTAATTTTTTTTTTGTGTAGTGTTATTGTGTTGGATTGGAATGCGCACTGTGTTAGATTTTGTTTTCAGCTTTTTGAAGGATTTTGTCGGAGCGAAATGAGTTACAGTAAACAGTATGTCACTACAATTAAATTAATTATAGTTTTCGTTTCGATGGTACGGCACCTTATATGATTCATATATGATCACTACAGCCTGGGGAAAATATTCTGAAATAACTGAAAGCGTTTTTTTATATTTTTTTTTTTACTTTTATTATAATATTTCATGCAATTTATTTATGGAATACGCTAGGACTTATAATGCCGTTACAGTTTATGAAGCTGTCAGATATAATTTACTTCAATTACGTCAATATTGAAGAAAAAAAAATACGATTGGATAGAGGCTGTAGGTGCCCGTCAACATAGTGAATCCTGAAACTGACAGATCTAGGCGTTCTTTTCCAATAAAATAAAATATAAATTTATACTAAGTGATGTTTGAGTATGAACGTTTGAAGCTAAATTGACGAGACTTTTATACATTTGGAATAAATGGCTGCGAATAAGTAATTACCTAGTAAATCGAGTTAGGTGAACTACTTGTTGAGTTTATCACTTTACATTCAAACTAATTAATTATATTGGTTTGCCTTAATATCAGTTTTAACCGAACACATTTAGAATATCCTTGAGCTAGTTCCAACTTTTGTTTGACCTATGATGGTCTTCAAAACTCTCGATCCACTCACCTTTCTTGTGGAACTCAGGGTAGTTTGAAAAAAGAAAATGACGCTTAGTCCAGCGTAATTTAGATACGTATCAAATCTCTTAACTTTAGAACCTTTAGCCGAGTATCTTGAGTTTGATATCCATATATTCTAACGGTACAATATTTTCTGGAACACTATATAGATTCCTTGAATTGCTAAAGATACCTGTATCCCGACCCGACTACGTACGGGTAGCAGATCATATATTGTTTTTTTCCGACATCTTCAACATTTTACACAAAACCTTAATGAATTATACACCTAATCCTTCCTCGTGAATCACTTCGTCCATAAGTAAAACCGGTATGAAAATCCCTTCAGCAGTTTTTGAATTTATCGTGTTCAGACAGACAGACGCGGCGGGAGGACTTTGTTTTATAATATGAAGTGATTACTAATAGATATTTAGAGAATTGTAGAGCAAGTCTCAATGGCAGTCGTCTGATCGGGTACGTATTTTCGATGTACAAAAGATTGCAGCGAAACGATCGAGTTCATGGATGATGACGCAGTGGCGTAAGTCGCTTGCTACTGATACTCTACCGTAGGTAGTGGATTTAATTTCCATTTAGGAAAATTATTTGGGGTGGTTTTTAATAAATTGTTCTGGGTCTGGGTGTACTTAGTGCCTTTAAATTATAAGTTTAAAATGTTCCTGCGACACAGGTATAATTTCTGCAACAGTTAACAAAAAAAAGATGGGTAATTCTTGCAGATGTGCTGTACTATCAGCAAGGAAGCGGTCTAGCCCGCAGCCTCATTTGCAGCTTCAGCGGATAAGAAAAACATATCATCTGATGCCCACTAGTAACTTTAAAATAATAATAACGGAAGTTTAACAAAAATCGGCCGAAACTAAATTTGTGTAGCTTATTATTTAGTTTGTAATGTTTATTTCCATTAAGCAAATTGTTAACATAGCATGGAGAACGATGGTGATGCTGACGGGTAATTTGCTAGAGTTGAACTGCTATATGTTAATATTAAAACAACTATACAGTAGATACTATACAGTAAGGCTGCGTCTGAGATAGATTATTTTGTATTATGTTATACAAAATAATCTAGATCCTGTGGAGAAGAACGGGCAAGAAACTCCAAGGACACTTTTTTTCAACATGTTTTTACAAGCCTCTAGTTACATTGCTTATATGCGCAAATGAAATGTGAGGACATACATACATACGCATTGTTCTAAACTATAAACAGTCGCGCGAATTACTACTAGGTATATGTAAGTAATAGCAGTTCGGGGATGACCAGCCCCGACTAACTGTACTCGTTCACGAGCATGACGCAGGCGCCAGCCATCATCCACCTCAACCATATCAAAGGACTTCCCGGCCACAGCCAGTACGAGTTACAGGAAAATCCTGATCTGCTCGAGCTGAGGCTAACATTTCCCAATCCATCCGTATAAGCAATATCTCTTTCCTTCCACTGTCTTCCTTTCTTACCTATTATTCCCTTACGATATACTCCCAATTCCCTTATCTTTAATTCCCAAAGTACCCGGTTGACGGCAGTGGCCTTGCCCACGGAGCAGATACAAAATGCCCTCTATTACGTCAATGAGATCAAATCCGTGCCTGGCGTGAACATATTGACATGTCAACTTGCATGTTTTTTTTATTGGCGTAATACTTCCTACGCATTAGAAATTTATATAAAAAAAAATTACAGTTCCAAAATAACAAAAATTTCGGAGCAATCGACTTTGGAAATATGTTGACATTGACGCATTTTAACATGTCTAACTTGACAAAACCTCATGTCAAATTAACGATTCACATGATTTTGTGAATGAACATTGATATTTTCTTATTTTAATGTTCATTTCGTTATTTGAAATCTCAACATATACATATAACCATCAAAACTTAAAAATGGCCACCCTGAAAAATAGCAATTTTAGACATGTCAACATATTCACGCCAGCCACGGAATTATAGTTGGCATAATGTGGTTGTTTAATACGCCTCCTGCCTACCACTTCGGAGAGTCTCGTACTAGCTTAGACCTGAGGCTTCCGCTTTCCGCTGCATATAATGCTAAGAAAAATGTTTCATCTTTACAAATAATCAAAATTGGAGTGTTTGTTTGTAATATTAAAATAACCGCGTTTTACTAAGTGCTTTTGGATGCATACACGGTACATATACTAAAACAACATTTTTTACAATTTTTGTCTGTCTGTCTGTTGGTTCAGCTAATCTCTGAATTGGCTGGACCGATTATGACGGGACTTTCACTGGCCGATAGCTGGTGTTATAAGGAGTGACTTAGGCTACTTTTATTTTGGAAAAAGAATTATGGTTCCGCGCAAAATATATAAATATGTACACGCGGGCGAAGCCGTGCGGGAACTGCTAGTTACATTATAAATTCCTTGCTAACAATAGATGATTTCACCCGTATAGTTAAACAAATTAAATTACTAACTACTGATCCCATATCTGAAATTCGGAATCAGTAGATAGAGCTTCTTCCTACCATGTGGAAATTACAAGCAAGACATTTCACAAAATGTTCAAAATTCGCTATTTTCCTACCTATAGTCATCTT
Source organism: Euplagia quadripunctaria (assembly GCA_963859945.1). Classification (NCBI taxonomy): domain Eukaryota; kingdom Metazoa; phylum Arthropoda; class Insecta; order Lepidoptera; family Erebidae; genus Euplagia; species Euplagia quadripunctaria. The sequence continues at coordinate 17,319,854 of OY982574.1, read as the reverse complement.
ACAGAAGCCATGTAATTACAATTTCTCATTAAAAATTAGCCTACGTCACTTTTAATTCAGTGAAGTCCTATGGAAAAAAAACCGTTGATTCCTTGCTCCATTCTTGCAATAAGGAAAACCATAAGCTAGCACTTTGACCTTTAAAAACAAGCAAGTTAGAGAGACATAATTTAATAATATAGATAATATAAATCACAACATCCTAAACTTTAGAATGTTGTGGAGTGTCCCATAACTTCCATCACTTGATTATTAACCAAATCGCCAGATAGACACTAGTCCAAAATTCTCCTCTGAAGAGGCTGTTACTTGATACTTCAGAAACTCAAAGTCTTATGGTTTTCGGTTTGGTCTTTGTGTTTTGCCGAAATCTGTCATAAATTTATTATGACCCATAATAACTGATCTTATAATTGATTAGACCTTTTTGACCTTATATCTGATTATGATCCATATCCTGTATGAATAGAAAGTACGGCCCGCTTGAAATAAGCATTTTCCGCTTCCCGTAAATGCTGGCATCACTACACAGACCTAAAGCTTTCCGGTAAAATATTTTACATAACGCGAGAATCGATGATAAGACACGACCAACCGACAGACAAAATAAATTATTTATCAGTCGTCAGTCGTCAATACTACAGAAAAGGTCAATCTTGGTATATAAATAAATATTGAATTATAGTTCAAAGATGCTTAAAACTATTACTCAGTAATTAGACGCCTATTATTTTTAAGTGGAGTCATATTATAACAGGATCAATTAGGATATGTATTGTATTACAAGCATAATTTAATTAATGGCATACCATTTTTAATTGTTGAGCTTTTCTGAAACGTACTTGATATTAACAAATATATTTTTGAGGGTAGGAAGGAAATTTTTAATTGCTTTCGTTGATTGCCGTAATTGTGTAGATAATAGAAAAATATAATGGCTATATTTACCTGGTTGTGAAACTTCTAGTATAATCAGTAAACTTTTCTGTACTATGTTACGTACACTTTCTATTATGGTATGGGGTTCTTCATAAAAGATAATTAACTCTGCTACCTATGGTAACTGCTTACTATCAGACCCTTTATTTCTTTGTAAACTACAATAAAAAGATTTACGACGCTCTAAGAGCTGTGGTAGAACATGCACATTTACCTACAATTAACAGGCTCATTCTATTATGAACCAAATTACTACAAGTGAGAGCTTATTTTGGTCTGGCCACGACTTGTTCTACCACCTTAGCTTATGACTACATACGTTTCAGATGTAAATATAGCCGAAATGCCGAAATACATATGACTGAGCTTTGGTAAGCTGATTCCGGTGCCTATAGTCATATCTTCTTTAACATACTGATTCTTGTAGTCACTTAGGCAAATTTATCATATGTAACAAAAGCGTCATGGCGATCGCACTTTTTGCTTTGTTTATTGCAACATTTCCAAACCTATTTAATATTTATGTACACTCAAATTAAAATTCATTGTCTTTATTTCATGAAATTGATCATCATTCGAAATCGTCAATTTAAAAAAATAATTATTGTAATAAAAAATTATAGATCAAAACACACAGAGTTAGCGCAACAATAGTTTGCTTTGTCAAATGTAAAATTATTAATGAAAAAAATATGGTATATTTTTAATAATATAATATCATATCTGCCTGTTTCGATCTATAACCGCCCGTTTCCAAATGGTTGAGCCTTGTGAGAAGAAATCGACCAAACAAACTAACGGTCACTCTTTTAAAAAACCACACAGTTTTAATAATATTCAGTAAATTTTATTACAGCATTTTGTTGTGTGCTATTATGTTTTTAAAATTATTTACACACTATTTAGTGTAAATAGTGTGTAAATAATTTTAATAAAAACATAATAGCACACAATAAAATGATGCACTTACTATTTACATATGTAATTATCATATCGAGAAGCGTAATTGTTTCAATAAAAAATATGCATACATACGCCTGTATCCCCGAAGGGGTAGGCAGAGGTGTATGAAACATCCTCATTGTGCCAACTATCATTTAGTCCCACTCACGTAATAGGAAGCAAGCCGATTGCCGTCAACCGGGCACTTTGGGAATTAGAAATGGGAAAATTGGGAGTACTAAATTGAAAGGCATGAAGGCAACCGAAGGAAAGGGATATTTATCTATGGAGTGGTATCCAGACTCTATGCTGCTGTTGAGAATTCAGTAACAAAAAGGAAAAATTGTTTGGCACCGATTTTAGAAAAGACATGATCGTAAGAAAACGTAATTCACGGGACCAACCAAGCAGTACTTTTCTGTTATTTGAACTACGTACGTATAATGAAGTAAAAAGCGTGAATAGAGGGGAGTCTACCGCCTACTCCTTACTATTACTGTCTCGGTACCCGAAACGTGACATTTATTGATAAAACTTTTAATATTGTTCCTTATTTTTCATATGCTGCAGTGGTGTATTTTATCTAAAAAATGTTTCTAAAAATCTTTAATAGCATTGTGCCACGACCCTCAATTGTGAAGCCAAAATCTCTACTCAATGAAAAAAAGTCATGAATGAATAGGTACCACCCCATTTCTCGCAACGTATTTCTACGCTTCCTCAAAATATAGTACACACAAATAATTTCCTTAATTCTTTCCCTCGCTGAAGACGCGATTTTTTTAAAGAAATGAGCGAGTGTTGCGCGGTCGATACAACCTTCGCACGCGATGTTCTAGTAACAGTAAATCTTAGCGAACACTAGTATGATGTTTTTACATCCATTTATTTTTATTTTACACCGAACGTGAACTGAAATGGTTGGCAAATGAGTTCGAGCTATGCTGCAATACTCGTTATAATGTCCTTTGAAAGATGAAAGTTAAGACCAGACGTCATCAGAATCAGTATCTTTTTGTTTCTGTTACGAATTGCGGGTATGTAATTCGTGACAAAAACAAAAAAGTGATGGAAAAGTTTTTATTTTCATTAGCAAATTTCTACGACTGTTAGTGATGTAGGGTCGATCCCCACGTGGGATAACTATTTTTGTGATTTGCATTGTATTATTCTGAGACCAAGTATATATTCTGATTGTTGATTGTATGTGCCCTTCGAAGTACATTACACATTTTTTACACTATCGATAATAAGTCGAAAGGCGATTGCCCATTTTAGTATGAAAATCAGTTTCACACTTTTTTATGCTGCGTCAAATATGTATAAACTGCATTATTAAGCCTGCAACGAGTATTATCCGAAATATAAACGTATATTGTAACATAACTTCGAGTTATTGAGAAATTAAATGCCAACATTAGGTTAAAATAACAACAATAACAACAACGAGAAAATATTGTGACACTGACGTTAGAGTTTTTTTTAATAATGTTTGTGGCATCATGTTTTTGACAGGTATACCATGTATAAATGAAGGCAAAACTAACACTGAAGTATAAATTCACTACATAAACTACGACTACATACACGAAACAAAAGGATTACTAAACTACAACATATTTTAATGTGACATTATGAATTATTCTCACGTACATTATTATTTAACCATTTTATTTTAAAACGATGTTTATTTGAATTCAACCATTAATGGTTTATTTTATGTAACGGCAACATCTCACTTAAAATGGAAACGGTCATTGATTCAAGTTATAGTCCTTGTAAGAATTAATTTCAAACCCCAAGTTCTATAGAAGAGATTTAGGCTCGAAAAGTCACATTAAAATCAATATTTTTTTTTAACATTTAAAATAATGACGCGAAGGTCTAAAAGTGAAACCATGAATAGGCATCATCCTTTGTACTCTTAGTTTTGAGATACATTAAATATATATATTTTTTGAGGCAAGCCTCTGTTCATTCCGCCCTATCTTCTTCAAATTAGGTAAAGTAATTATAAAATTTAAATTGTAATAATAACTTAACACTAACCTTTTAGTAGTTTTCTTGTTCTCGGAATGACTACTTAGCGTTTAAATATGTATTTAAACAGAAATGTTTCTTGGAATATGTAACTAACGTTTAGAGCCTACGTAAGACGTGAAATACCCGTTTTTTAAACCGTGATATTTCATTGCAACGGCAGATTAACGAGAACGAATAGAGTATATATTCGTATTATTATTATTATTGTTTTAAGTGCCTAGTGCTACCTCGACCATTTTTGGTTTTTTGTAGCGCACTTTTTGCTTTACAGTTCACTGCTCAGACTTATGACTTCGAGAAACCTCCAGATTCTTTCAGCAGTGATTGTTTGTATTTTGTGCGGTTGCATGATGTGCAACCCTAGGTTAATATTACGGTGCCGCATTAGTGAGCCACAAGAATAATATGCATTGCAGTTTCTTCTGCCTCTTGACAGAATCGCATATTGTGTTCTCACTCAACTTTAGGTTGAACATATGTTTGTTCAGTTTGCAGTGTGTATCGAGTTACGATACGTAGTTTTCTATGACCGGGTATAATATACGTTAGATTGTTAGTAAATTGACGTTACTGTTAGAATTCAGTTACAGATCATGACAGCGTCGTCGATGGGGATGTTGACTGCACGTTTAGAAGGAAATATGTGGAGCTTTAATGCGGGTTTTAAGGGAATGATGTTTTACAGCGTATTTTATTTTAACGAACTAGCGTGAGCCCCGTTTACGACGATTTAATTAAGCTGAAAAGGTAATTTAACCTAGCTTTCTTGTTCTTCCAAAGATCCGAACAAATTGTGGTAAACAAAGTATCTTATTTGTAGGAGCGCAACTTTACAATACACTACCCGCTAAAATAAAAATTGTGAATTCATTTAACGTATTTAAGGCCAAGCTTTCACAGCACATTTTACAAAACGTCTCCTGAAAGAAAATGCGTTAAGTGGGTGTAAATTGGACTTATTATTGCATTGTATAGCGTCTATTCTAAGTACCTTAAATGTTATCTACTGTTCTCATGTAAGTGACTTTGTCTTTATGAGAATAAAATTCTATGAACATATTTAACTCGCCATACAAGAACTTATATAATGGCGATGTTCTTATTTTTAAGAGTATTTTAGTTTAAGTTTTTTAAAGTAATGTCGGAAGCAACGAGTTTAAAAGTTGGCAACATTGCATATACGATAGGAACTGCCTTAAGAACGATTGACAATGTAACATGTATTTTTTACAAACATGTAAGTTTTCGCAAATTTTTCGTAACTTAGCGTTTCTTTTTATGGTATAGGGGGCAAACGAGTAGACGGGTCACCTGATGGTAAATGACTACCGCCGCCCATGGGCACCTAAAACTCGAGAGTCACAAGCGCGTTGCCGCCCTTTAAGGTGGGAGTAAGAGAAGAGGGGGGGGGGGGGGAGGGGCGAGAGGGGAAGGACGGGAATAAGGGAGAGGGAAGGGTTAGGGCCTCTGGAATTCACGCGGCCGCAACCATTGCTTCACTGCCGGTTTTCTGTGAGGCCGTGTTATCGAGCGGAGTCGAGCCGGCCCATATGTGCCGAAGCATGGCTCTCCTACGTTAAAAGCATTCGTGAATTACAAGTTAATGATTGTTATTAATTTATTATTATTAATAACTATCTGCACGCATAGATTTTTTGTGCCAGAAACCTCTACCAAAGTTTTATCACAATCTGATCAATGGTTTCCGAACGCATAGAGGACAAACATACATTGATTTTTATATTATTATATAATTTTGTTATAAAATTATACATATAGATAACCTGTGACCACAGCCTGTATTACAGTAACCAGACTGCTGATAAAAATTTTAATATTACAAAATACATGCCTATTATACATAAATTACACCCAGAAATAGAACAAATAATCGTGCTACATTAAAATGTCATTGCCATACTCAATAGTATACTCACATTAAATACATCATAATTATACTGACATATAAGTAGCAAGTAATTGATTGGAGTCCGAAATTAGTTCGAAGCTCCGCGCTGTCGGCCTCAGACAAGTAAATGGAGCTAGAAACTCACGGCGAACTTCACTTACAACGGCAACGTGTTTGCGACTACTGTGTACACAGGTGCGCGTATTCCATCAGTAAGCATCTGTCGCCGAGTTGCGTTTTAGATATTGCGTTAGAGATAATTTATTTAGTTCTAGTTAGTTGTTGTTTGTAATAGTGATTACTAGTAATATCAGACTCGTGAATAAAATTAAAAAGTAAAAACGATTTCCGCTATCCACCTCCTGGCTTCATCTTTCGACCATTGTAACCAAGCGCAATCTGTTGGACTCGTCAAAACGAGATATGAGAACAAACTCGAGGGGTTCACTTGTAGCTACTGAAGAGTTCCGCTATCCACCTTCTAGCTCCATAATTAGATCAGCTCCAAGATTCCAAATTATAGTATTGTTATCAAAACTACATATACGTACAGTTTCTTTTCGATAAAATTAGAAGTAGGTTAAAATTTACGTCCAATATTTGTTTACATAGTCACAAGTGAAGCTAATGAAACCGTGTTAAAAAGGTACGAATATAGTGATTTTCTGGGATATATTACATATGATAGCGCTGTGTAATACTATATCCACCCGCATAAAGATCTTTATGGTACTATTTGTAAACTGCCACAGAGCAATAAAAATATGAAAAAAAAGTAGTGAATTGTAAGCACTTTAAATAATGTACTGTGTTTTAACACAAGGTTGTTGGAAAACCACACGTTCGTGTGTAGAGGTTCTTCGTTCCATTTAGCAATTGCGTGCCGCACACAGTTATCACGCCTCGCGACCCCATCCCGGTAACTCGAGCCGTAATTTTTACGGTAAAATTACTTGAATTATATTATCATCATGGTAAATTTGATGTATTCCGCTATTTGATGCGTGATAGGCAAGATTTTGGTGCTTTTTATAATAATTGTAGAGAGCGATCGCGATTATTTCTTGAGAATTTTGAAAGTAAATTTAGAGGTTTCGTTGGTAGTCGAACGGATGAAAAAGTTACCAGAGTCAGCCTTAAAGTACTATTCTATAATACTAATTTAAGTCGAGCTGAAGGCTTATAAATCGTCAATAGAATTTCCTTTGCCCAACTTCTTTTTTATAAACGTCTTATAATTTTTATTAAATATGAATATTTATTCCACCCCCTCAACTACTACTAAGCTATCTAAACGTCTCGCCTAACTCAGTTACACAAAAGTACCCGTCGCAACTTGTCACAAAATGTGACAATAAATTGTCGCACAGTTTTGTCACAGTGCTTATTGTCACTACCTACCGTAAGCATTTAGCTCAGCCTATTTGCTGAACCTTCCAAAACCAGTCCTAAATCAACAGCCGGAAGGAATGTGTATATGTCTTGAGTCAAGGGATACAGTATAGAGCTGCACGGTAAGCTATCGGTTCGGTCGAAATATTCTGTTGCATTAAAATTACGAGTATTGTAGTTTCATAATGTAGCTTTGTCTCTTTTATATTTTTTACACATCAAAATACTGAAGTTGTACTCAGAACAATCTAACCGGACAATTAGTAGTTCTGAAAAAGGTCTGAAAACCGTGAAACTGAAAAAAATAAACTGATACAAATACTGACTTTGTACTCAGAATAACAACTGAACAGTTGCTTTTTGTGCATAAATAGGTACTTAAACGTTATCCTAATCCTAACTGATATTATAATATTTGCGAAAGGGAGTTTGTTTGTTTGTTACGCTTTCACGGCCTTACACTACTCAACCAAAATAGGGGATGTAAGTTTGTATGGGAAAGACCCTACGCAGAAGAAGTCGCGGGCACCAGCTAGCGCTTTCCAATTTTCTGTTTTATGTGAAGGCTTGCAGCTATCAAAGTGTTATTGACGGAAGCCAACGTCATTTGCAAATCACACACATCAAACACAGTCTCGAGCACTGTCACGAACGTTCGCATTTATAAAACGTAGTCCAGTAATTAGTCCAATATATGGCGCACTAAAAATATCATCAAAATAAAAATAAATCGATACGGGGAATATTATAATTTATATTTATGATTTTTACTAAAGCATGTATGTATAATCTGACCACGATCTCCACTGACACACCTACTTCAGCTATAAATATTCCACACTTTTGGTTTCACTGAAAAAATATCACCAAGTACCCCGTCTATTGGCAATATTTTCAGTATTAACCGTTTACGTAGATCAATAAGTGAGCTTCGTCGTGTGCTCCGACATTATCGCCCTTCTTTCTCTCGGAATCAATGACATTATCATTTCTCATTTAAAAAATGGAACCCGAGTTGGGAGTTGAGGGGAAATTACTCAATTCGACAAAATCCTTTACAGTTCATTAATTCCCTAGATTGGGCCGTCCAAATTCACGGGCCGGGAATGGACGGGCTCGGCTGTTCTAAGTTCGACCTTAGATTTTGTTTAAAGAAGAATCTTCAAACCTTGGCTGCGAATAGAACTATAACTTTACACTACAGGTACAAAGAGTGATGATGATCAGTTAATTTTGACGTAGAATTAATTTATCACCATAATGAAGGCGCTGTAACATTTTGAAAGTCAAATGCATTATATTAATATTTTCCCTGTCATACAGTAATTTCATTGAGGCACCACATTGCATCAACCTACTTCGCACAATGAAAAATCTGCCCGTTGACAGCACCGACCAAAAACACTATTATTGGTCTCTTGAGACTGGCTGTTTCAAACTGGCTACCTACTTCTTTAATTTTATATTTGCATGTGTGAGGCCATTTAAAGATTACCACATACCATGCTATAATTTATTTTAATACCTCTCTGTATCGTTGCTACTAAATAAATGAAGTAATTTAGGTTAGGAATTGTTTTTTAGGGATAGTAAAATGAAAGTCACAGTATTACTACTATTCTTGTAACGGAATACGAATGTTAGTACTTTGAAGAATGTTTTCGAATCCACTTGGTGGGGTTCCAAAGATTAGTGGCGTTGTACCAGACTTAGGTCTCTTTTAGATGCGAAATATAGGGAAACATTAGGAAAAAAATCACTCAGGATGAGACTTGAACTTATATGAAAAAAAAAACGTTTGGAGTGGTCCGCGGACGCACGATTCATTATGCGTTTCACGGCAACCTAAAAAAACATCCACCGAAATTCTTCATAAATAACTAATTTACTCGTCTCATCAAAACAAAATAAGGAATTATGGAATTATAATTCTAATTATAGTTCATAATCAAACTTGACAAGTGTCTCGATTTTTCTGAGGAGAAGTGTAGTTACTGAATCATTTTTAATATTGACCTAAGTCTGGCGCAGTGCGCTTGAAATTCCAGGATTAATTTTTGTACTAAAAAAATCTTTATAAAAATAGTCGTAATAAGAGAAGTATGACAGCTAGTTGCTCAAGCTAAATTTAATATTGCTGTATTAATAATTACCGTGTATTAATAATATAATTAACGTTGCGAGTATTCTAGGAAACGTTACCTATCGACGATGCGGAGGAATTTCTACCCGTGCGTATGTCGTGCATTGACACAAGTATCCGTCGACAACAAACGCACTTATCTGAAAAGTGCAGCATATTGCTTAAATGGAACTCTAAACTTAGATCAACCATTTTCTCATTTATTAGTCTTTTGTAGGAAAATTCTAAAAGTGCAGTTTAAAATTAATACCAAGGTATAAATAATACAGATAAGTGGTAATGTCGTGATGAAACTGATACTCAAGAATAACGCGATTTATCTGGTAGGGTATTTATATATTCAATATGCAATTAAGCTTGGCAAACATTATTTAGCTTTGTTAAATATATATGCTCGTACATAAATATTTCGTTTTAAAATGCCACGTCAAAACCATCCGTTATAGATGGCATTATCCTCTGAATTCAGTTCTGTATATAAAGCAGCCTCAGTTTGTTTCATTCAGAACCTATAGAAAATATAATAACTAAGAAGCAACGTAATTTAAACCGCAATTTAATTTTACGTATGGTTGGAGCCAAACTTTGTTGCCAACTTTTTGTCATAAATATCTTTGATGAACTTGGCCATCTAAAATGCATTAATGATGTAAAAATGTTAAAACTTTCAGGGTCCGACTAAGATTGACGTAACAAAATTGAAAATTTCTAATAACAGTTAACTCCAAATTTGGCCATCGTTTCTCTTGGGTACAATGGGGATAGATGGGAAAAATATTAGGGGAATTCTCTTTACGTTCGTCATCTGAACGGTAAATATATATTAGTGGTGTCTATAAAGACTTTTATATACTTGATTTTCCAGTCTTTTCTTCTTCTCACGAGCAATACTATAAAATTATTGCTGTTTTAGTTCCGAATTAGAATGAAATGTGACGAAACAAAAAAAAACCGTTAAACTTAAAAAGTCATCAAGCAAGTGATATTTGAAGTGGGGTTGAATGTAGAAATGTTTTTATTGGAAGTCCACAAAAAAATTCACGCCCAAAATATAAATGTAGAACATTCGCTGCCGACTGGGATATTTTGCTGTCGCGCTAACGGTAAAAGCTCTGCTAGACCCAAACTAAATATAGTTCGCACTATCTGTTTTACAACACGGATGAAACATAGTTATTTGATTTTTCTGTGTTATCATTATTATATATACAAACATCTAAATAGAAGATCCATAATTATTTGCACTGGTCGACTGCTGCGACATTACACCTACATTGAAAGTCTACTTATTTATTCCAATTGTACAATCTGCATAATGTAATACACATCATGTAGGTTGTACAATAGATAGGAAATATAGAGAGCTAGGTAAATATAAGAATGTAGGTCCAAGTTTATACCTACACGGTCCGCCATTCGTTAAGAGTCCCTATTCTCAGTAAGGTTTTTCTTTAAAGTTTCTTTATCCAAATTAATGATTTTATTTCATTAGTTATACCTATTTCTATCATTATAATATTCATCGAACGACTGTGGAGTTGTTTATTTCAACCATTAAAAACCGGCCCAAAGTAGCGTTCATTTCATTAATATAATTAGTCTTTAACAAAGCTTAGGGACAAATTCAAAGGTATTTTGTTATTCAATTTGTTATAGTATCTCGACGATTCCAAACATCAATTATATTTCAAATTTGAATCTATTGCTAGGAACATTTATGGACCAGACTCCGACTTCAATTGTCAAAGACTTATAAAGATCTGAATTATGAGTATTTTTAAGCATATTTTGTTATATTTTGAAGCAATTGTAATGATTGGTTTAGTTATTGTAACGATTAAACTGATCATTTCATTGTAGTGTCCTGGTACGTTACCTTTTGTAAAGTTTAAGAACGTATCAGAAATCAATTACGTATACTTAAACGTTGCTGGAAAATATCACTTCGTTTATTTATGAGAGATACATGTGTGTTCATAATATTCTCAAAGGCGTGTGAAGTCTGACGATTCGGACTAAGCCCGCAAGGTTTCATTGTCGTGCTGAGAGGAGACTTTTTAGTGAATAGGGATAGTTACCATATTATTTTGTTAAAATACGTACGTCTACAATATTTAATCCTCTTTTGGCTTAAAGTAGCAATTTCGATTGCCTTTAGTTGCTAAGTAGCCATGTGTGTATACAGTCTACTTAAATTCATCGTATCGGCCATACCGATTTGAATGATATTTGGGTTATAAGTAGATCACTATTAAAAATGAAGTTTAGAAATTAAGGCAGGTTTAGACGAACTGTAAAGGTATACATATATGTATGTATGTTCCCATTGGCATACCTATGTTTAGTTAGGTATTAGTAACGATAGAAGAGATGATCTGTAAACTTTTCTGTTTGATAGTTTGTGGACACCTAATATCATGATAAATACTGACCCTAGGGATGTGCCCATCTCAGGCCTCTGTATCGTGCGGTGCATAAAAAAACCGGACAAGTGCGAGTCAACAAACTTGTGTGTAGATAGTACGTTCATCTCGGGAATCAATTCCTGAAGATTTTTGTCTTTTCCGAAAGACAAACTTAACTTTGCGGTTGCGATGTACGACAAAGTCAACTTTCCAACCGCAAAATATAAGTTTGTAATCACAAAAACTATTTTTTATGTGTTATAACAACAAATTAAAGACTTTCAGATTTCTTCTTTTACTTGTGCTGTCAGACTTTGCTTCTTACCAAATTTCATAATTCTAAGTCAATGGAATGGGTCTATAGGATTTCATTTACCTTTTTTTTTTGTTTTTCGTGTGGAAACCCCCACGGGTCATCACCTGAGCTAATGGTGAAATGGTATGTAGGAATCGAACCGACTACAACCTCACGGTGTTCCGTCACAAGTGGGCCTATTGCAGGGGACTCGGGAATACTTTACCTGCGAAACCTACCCCTGCATTATCTTTTGATTGCGTTGACTTAAAAGCTTGATTTTTTAACAGCTTCAAGGGACCACAGACTTGTGTATTTGGTATTAATTTCATCTTGATGCGTCCACGAGTTCCTAAGAAAAAGGATCTTGACCGACACACAGACAGACAGACGGACAATAAAGTGATTATATAAGGGTAAGGAAAGGAACCCTAAAAAGAGAAAATTATTGAAATGTGTATATTAGTACAACATTTTGTAAACTATTGTGGTAGTATTGACTTGCTAATAGGGTGTCTTGAATTTAAACGTAGCGTACACAGAAGAACGTTTATTGCGTTTACAGTTTATGGTTCAAGTTTTACACACGCGAAAGAAAGAAGGGGCGAAGAAAGTTAGTCCAAGAAAAATACAGCACTTAGTCTAAGCACAAGCAAGCGAAAGCGTAAGCGTTGGTACCGCGGTGCGCCGTTTATGAAACACAGCCGTCGTCGCGTCATGTTTAATTATCCCCTATAACCTAATATTGAAGTAAGTGACTATCTGTGACAATTTCGTTGCTTAGATCAGAAAAAATATAGGTATTATTCCAAATTTGAAATAAGTTTTCTAGTTTAGATTGACTAATTCGAAAAAAAAATTCTTGGAAAAGACCTTACTTGAATTATTGATTATTATGTTAGGTTTAAGGTTCTTAATGTAAGTCAGAGAGATCAGGTAGCCACTTGGGACTCATACACGTCCTTTTTTAATGGGGGCATTAGTATGAGAGATTTTTGTGTCGTTTGTTGAATAAAATATGTAAATCGAAAGACGAATTAGATGTAATGAAAATGTAGGTGTTTACATGTGCGGTAAATCTGTATGTTGTGGAAATTTTTATTTTATAAATATGTGCTTAGTTAAAAGTTTTTTCTTAGCTAACTACAACAGTTGAAGCCAACAAACAATGTCAATTTTTTTTTAATGTAGTACTAGCAACGGGGGTCACACATTACTGGTTTTCTTGTTAACCCCTCCAGCTAAGCTAAATGCTTGTGTTAGGAGTGGGTTCACGATAATTGTGTCTGTCCAGTAGATCTGGTGTATTGTTTATATATTTTAACATACCTAGATATCCTTGTACACCTAGGTATATTTCAAGTAGTCATACTTTAGCCCAGAAGAAATTTTATTGGGCACAGATTTGTGAGTAACATAGCTTGTATTACAGTAATTTATTTTGCCTCAAAGTTTACACTAAATTGAAAATGGAAAGAAAACGGGCAAATTGAAAACAGTCGACTTTGGCTCGTTATAGAGCAACTACACCATTTATCTTCATTCGGCCTTTCAATAGAATTCGCCACGACGTTCCCCGCAACTCAAACGGTGGAACTACTTATTATTTCGAACAGTACTAGCTTAACGATTTCGAGTGAGCGGTGCGCACCTGTCTTGTGCGGCACTGCCAGAACTTTCCACGAAGCCTGTGCTTCACTTTTCTTTTAATATATTCAGCCTGACTGTTAATAAATAGACATTGTGTTCTAAATTGACTTTTAAACTTTTAGTACTGGCTTTCATAGTATTGGATATAACTTTTTAATTTTATGTTCTTGTTTTAAATTTTTGAATTATCTTGATTTTATCATTTGGTATTCTTTACTAGCAGTTCCCGCTCGGCTTTGCTCGCGTGTACATATTTTGCGCGGAACCCTAATTCTTTTTCCAAAATAAAAGCAGGCTTAGTTACTCCTTATAAAACTAGCTATCTGCCAGTCAAAGTCCCGTAGAAATCGGTCCACCTGTTCCGGAGATTAGCCGAAACAAACAGACAGACAAAAAAAAATTAAAACTGATTTTTAGGCATAGGTATCGTGCAAATAACTGTATGAGCTCATAAAAAAATATTATTTTGACATTACAAACAGACACTTCAATTTTATTTATTTGTATGTATTGATGATGATGACCTTGGAAACTTTTAGTAATGGCCTTCATGGTATTTTCGAAATACTCTTTACTTGTGTGTTCCAGTTTTGATTTTTTTTATTTATCTTAATATCCTAATTATAGTACAAAAGATGTTGTTTAATTAAAGTATCACACTTTGCCGGCATTATGAAATTAAACAAGCACAGCACAGTAGTTGAAGTGGTTACCTCGCCAACTGTCATTGTGTCGAGTGGTGAAAGCTCGATCCCCACATGGAACAATTGTCTGTGAGTTACACAGACAATCGTTTTGCATGTGGGTGGACTTGTTAATTGCGAGTTTATAAAGAACCAATACCGGGGATATAATTCTATATTATCAGGGATATGATTACTTTGATACTCGGTGTTGTTAATCATAGATATTGTCCGTTGGTTCAGGCACATTTCTTATTGTCTTGTTTATAAAACGTTATTCAGCGATGTGAAAATACTGGCTGTGAGTTTTTATGACAAGATTCGTTTTTACTGTCTGGGACAAGCAGTAACTTAAAAATTATTAGAATCCATATGTATTCCTGAAGGTTATTATGCAATTTCGAATACCACTGATTTACATAACACTTTTACGCGTTATTACAACATAATATAGAAAAAGACATCTTATTTCGTATTTTTAAGTACTCCGGTTGGACAAGTCAAAAATAATATTATTAATGCTAAATAACAAATCCACACGCATTTTATTAATAAACACAATTTATAGTGAGTTCTTTCCTTAAAAAAAAAAAATGTCTCCTTTAATTTTTGTAACTACTAGTTTATTCTTTTAAAGCAAGCATGGTGCCTTTAAATTTCTTATAATTTATGTGCATCACTAAATAGTTCAGTTCAACAGCAATATTTTACGTGGAAAGTTTAGAGTTATATTAAACCCTGTGATTGAAAAATGGCCCTGTCATATCCACTTTAAAATATACCGGTTGGTAGGGATTTTATAAACGTCTTAAAAGACCGTGAACGTTTGATTTTTCATTCAAATATTCTTTATGCGAGATAAATTTTAGCGTCACTCAATTTCACTCAACGATGTTCTTTGAAAAGTCCATGACGCAGGTTTGTAACATGACGAACTTTGGAGTAGAAAAAAATGCTCTCTCATGCACCAGTGTACGTCATGCTCAATACTTCCACTGCAAAAGTAACTTGTAACAGGTAAAAAATATATGCAAATACCTAACCCTTTTCAGATTTTTTCTTAAATAAGATCTTAGAAAATTATGAAAAAAAAGGACTTAATGCAATTCTAATCAGTAACTTCCGTATCATCTATCATAGAATTCACAAAATTATTTTGGAAGAAGAAAGAAAGAAAAATCATTTATCGGCACTAACGAGCCAAAAATAATACAAAATAAAAATATATAAAAATGAATCCCAATTTCCCTTGTTCTCGCCTGTTGAGAACGACTAAACCGATTTTATTCAACTTTTTTTAAGTTTTCTAATACTTTGTAGAAGGTTTTTACAGAACGAAAAATTAAGAAAATTGCCCGGAAAATCGGTTGGGATAAATTTGAATTTCCACGCGAATGAAATCGCTAGCAACAGCTAGTACAAAATACAAATACACAGAAGATTAAAAAAAAAAAAACATAAATATTATTATATCAACTTTAAACATTTTTCAATAAGTAACAACATTATAAAGACACCAATTTCAACAAATGGGCCAATGCAGATTTCATATGGAAACCCGGTTCGACCCTTTCATGAATCCAGGTCAATGATTACCCTATAGGGTTTGATTTTCTTGAGTATCCAAATATATAAATAGCTTGCTTTTCATTACACTTTACATTTCAACTTGATCCTCACTTAACAGACAGAAAGACTGATAGAAAATGAAGTGAACCGTAGGATCGTTTTTTATTTTGGGAATCCTGAAAATCAATTGTCTGAATATACCTACCGCCATATCCGCCACGATACAATCTCGAAGTTGCGTAGTGGCTTATCTATACGTCTTTGTACGTACTCTTACGTTGCTTTCGCTTCACTGAATATATCAAATTTCATTGCACAGTTATCTTGCTCCAATAGATATCACTTGACAAATTTGTATTAATTTACATGCTAATATTATTGTTACATGATAGACAAATAAGACCGTCATCGTGAAGTTTGCTTTTGTTTTTTAAATACCTATGCAAATTGCCACGGATGTCGCAATGGTTAACGTGATCGCCTCGCCACTACAGCACGCACATTACAAAAAAAATTGCGATCCACAAAAAGAATCATTCTTAGTGTGGAAATTGTTTTTAAAAAAAGAAAGAAAAGGACTTCAGGCAAATGAGACGACAAGACATTTCATTTTTTACTTACCTTACACTTTTTACCAGACTTCAAAAAATGATATAGAGGTTTGGCAGTTTATTTGTGTATTCTGTTCAGTAGATATCTCCACCGTAAATTTACCTATTTACCTTGGTTCAGAAAGATTAAAAAATCTTAGAAAATATTCTTACTCTAAATGAGATAACCATTTTTTATATCTTCTTATTTATAATATACTAGCAACCCTCCCCGGCTTCGCACGGGTAGCAGTGACATCTTCCACAATCATCAACATATTTTAATCAATTTATACAAAATCTTATTAAATTATACACCTAAACCTTCCTCATGAATCTCTCTGTCTACCAGTGAAAACCGCATGAAAATTCGTTCAGTAGTTTTTCAGTTTATCGCGGACAGATAGACAGACAGTCAAACTTGGTGGGGGACTTTGTTTTATAATATGCAGTGAATATTAGTCGTATTATCGTCAGTTTTGTACACATTTTCAAATAAATTTGACAGCAGGAATTGGATGTAAAAATTCGTTTAAAATATGCATTCCATTACACATTTAAAAATAATATAAAGCATATGTAAACAAACGTCATGAATGATAACAATCATATAACGAAATTACACTAAAATTTCAACGGAATTGCCAGACATTCTGTTTCTAATGTACACGCATACTCCTATTAAGAAACATTAGATAGTACATTATGTGTAACAAGCTGTGTAATACCCAAGTCAAATAAAGTCTTCATAGCAACTTAAACATGACTTAAACGTTTCTACATATTACTTGATAAAGCAAGCAAGGGAGTAATTGCTAAGGATACTTTACGTACATTGTGTTGAGTATCTCGAGTTATTCAGACCATGTTTACAAAATTTAAATGGAAATTGATTTCGACAATAAAATACTGACACGCAACTTAATTTTATGTTATTGTTAGGTCTTGTATTACAGTCAGATTAAGGTACATTGCACCTACAGGAAAATACTTAAGGACATCTTAAAATTGAATATCACTTGAGTATATGACTATAACAATGTCTACTAATAGACTCTAGAGTCATAAAATGCACAAGATGTGATTATAGATTATACCATAAGTAGAGTAAAAAGAATTATTGAAATGTTGCATATTTATAAATTCGTGTCGTTTGGTTGCGTTGTATAGGATACTAGCTTTAGCTCGTCTAAATGATATCTCCTATCCTCGATGGATAGGAGATATCTTTAGTACTTTTTCTAGATGAAAGGTATCTCAGAGAAAATATGCAAAATTTAATGATGATTGATTGAGTAGATAATGCGTGAAAGCGCAACAAACAAGAAAACAAAGTCATGTTTACATTATTTTATTATGTTAGTTAGAATTACTACAATACTAAAAAGGGCGGAGCGACAAAATAGGTTACAAACCTTTATAACGTTGAGAATTTGAGACAATAATCCACAGAAATAGTTTATAATTCATATTCATATGGACAATACAATCAGTCGGGAGTGCAATGACAATCTTCAAAGCGCTATTGTGTCCTTAATGTATCGCATTGCACCCTAGTTAATTAAACATAATATATAGCTACAGTGCATATCCGCACAACAATCTAGATACCGCCACAACCGCTCTGAGGAATTGCTATTGTAGCCTCTTTCCACAACCAGGTTAAAGAGTGATAGAAAATATAAATGGAATGCTTTCAGTGTACGTATATATTATGAATCGATAAATATACATTACTTATAAATATACATTTCAATTAATGTTGAAAACGAGCTAACCGCCATTTTTTAATTATTCTTTTCAAAGCACCGGAAATGTAAGAGACTACTTGGCGACAGTCGAAATTAGGTCACCATTTTTTTAATAAAAAAAATAATTTGAACGTTAAATTTTTTTTTTTATAAATAACGGTCGAAAACCTCAATTACAGCTTAGTATTAGTGTTTTTAATGAATAAAAAAATTAATAAAAATTGAACGAAAAATCCATTTAAGTATAAAAATCATAGTTTTTTTTTACTTTTACGACAACATCTACTTGTAGGCAACGCTAACTGACTTGACCGTTAAGATCAGGCGGCCAGTGTACCCCCAATCCCAATTCAGTTGCTTAAAATAAACCTAGCTAAAAATAGTATTTTTATGAATCTTTAAAAAAAATATAGAAATATTTTCCGCTTATTTATTTCACTGTTGCCAACTTGAGCATATTTATTTTACCATAAATATGCTCAAGTTGGCAACAGTGAGGGCCATAACTTTACCAACTGCAAGAAAATAATGAGGCATGAGACTGCACACTGGTGGGTCAACACTGGGTGCACCTGAACACTATTGACCCAGACAAATAAAGCGAGTTAACAAGTATGCCAATAATTACGATGGAGGAGACAGCGCTATGTGAAAAATATAGGGCCTCTTTGTCCCCTTTGTTACATTGGCCAAGGGAGAAGCGAAGCGTACTGGATCGGTTCATCGATGAACATTAACGTCAAAAGATCATGAGCAAGGTAACGAGGTAAATCCAGTGAAGAATTGAAATATCTGGTTTAAAAGGAAAAGTGATAAACAGTTTTTATATCTACGAGAATCACTCATAATCTTAAAGGTGGCTGCATTCAAAGGTGGAAGTAAATCTGTACCCTTGTCCAGATGCAGTAGTAATAAAATCCTAAGATTAACGAATTCATCAGAAAATCTACTAGAATATGACAAAGATTCGTCATAACTTACTGCGAGACTTTATTACTGAGTCTTATTTTTTTTTTCTTGGAATAGGTCATTCGTTTGTCTATGCTAATGTGTCTACTTATTAATAATAATCTTTTCTTATAATGAAAAAAAAAACGCACTAATAATGTCAATGCAAACTGCATTGACATTATTAGTGCGTTTTTTGCTATTGTGTAAGATGGTGTGCACAAATTACAAAAAGTAGAATTAAATATCAATTAGTTAACAAAGTTAGAAGCGTACATTGCCAGAAAATAACTAATGAAAATGAAAAATGACAGTATGAAGCTATAACGACTTACGATAAACAAAGTCACTCCACTCGTACATTATAATGATTTAACTGATTGTTATTTTCAACTAAGTAAATTACTATTTTCCGTATCACTCAATTTTATTACTAGAAGCCTTTGTCAATATTAGTACACTTTGATGCTTAAAAATGTATGGTTATTATGATTAAATTACACGTCGACCTTATATTGAGCTTGTGATTGATGAATATTCTAATCATACTCCTTGTTGGCCTGATTGCCTTCTAACAAAATTTCCTCATAACACCAAAATATCTTTTAGCTACTAAGCCTAGGAGATAACCGCATTTGTTGCGGGGAAAAGCCACTCGCCTGGGAAATTCAGGTCTGTGTTATATACTATAATTAAATTAATTAAGAAAACTTGAAGAGTTGGTTTTCTGGATACGATATCCGTGAAAACGCTTTCGCATCCAAGCAAAATTATGACGTGAGCAATAACTTTAGCACAAAATAGTCCGGTAACTCCGAAAATTCGTTTAGATATCCGGATTTAGCGAAAAGTATGGAAAACTTTTGATTCTTTGTGAATGGTTGAAAATAAATTCTGGATTGGCTTATAAATTGTATCCGTGTTTTCTCGGATTTATTCCTAATATAAGTTACTAATTTCGGTTAGTAAATATCGAATGCATTTCTGAAATTCACCATTCGCGTAACTTGCATTAGCGGTTTTTGAAACTCATACGGTTTATTTTAAAATTTATCTGAATAAGTTTTTTTTATTGTGCTTAATTTAACGCTGTTTATTATTGAAGTACCTTCAGAGCTTGAAAATGGTGGGATTAGATAAGATTCTAACCTGGAAATTAAACATAGAGAAAATTTAACCTACCTAGTTAAATTTTTTCCATGTTGCTTTAGCCTAAAATCGCTCCCGTTTTTTGTCTTATCCCACCAGAGGTTAGCTTTGTCCCTAGCCTTTGTTGGTTACGGTTGATCGCGCGTGACTCCGCTACAAATGTGCGGTGTTTATACTCTGTTTGTTGGCCGGGTCTTTGATTGACATGGATATTTGAGGGTTCAGGATTACCATAGTCAGGGCTTGCGTTATTTTGTTAATTAGGAGCATTTGGCGGTCATTTTACTTGTATTTTGTATGTGTTGTTTACGTTTGTATGTAGTTCAATATTTTTGTTATTCATAAGCGTATTATTTAGAATGATCCTTTTTATATTTTAGATGTTAAATTGTAAGAAAGTCACTACAAGCTTCGATCTTAAATTGCAACTATCTTAATACAGAGTTATATTGTAAAAGATTGCAACATAAAATAATCCTTCACCGTGTTGTTAATACGGTAAAAGATTATTTTTTTGTAATGGGGGATCTGTTTTAAATGTGCTATTCCTATAGCTAGTTTGTTGAACTCCAAGGTTACGGAATGCCTACTGGTGTTATTTTAGTGGTATTATATTTTTTTAAATATTGAAATATATTTTTGAAATTTAATTACTTTTATTATATTTTTAAAGACTGTTTTACAAATAAGAGTTTGCAAGATAAACAGACATGTGGATTGAGTACCTATGTAATAATAAAATTAAAAATCATTTTGTAAATTTAGTTATATAAACAATTGGAATTAACTACAATCAAGGGTAGATCGAGGAAACAGCACAACGTAATGGATACATGAAAATGTATGTGACGAAATACTTTAAATATTCAAGACATTATATTTCCCTACATACATACGTACAGTCACGCGTAAATATCTACAATATGCCAATTATAGTTTTATCCCACTCACATATTAGCAGCTTATTGCCGTCAACCGGGCATTTTGGGAATTAAATATGTGGGAGTATATTTAAAGGGAAAAGTCGGTAGGAAGGAAAGGGCTGGTGCTTACACGCATAGATTGGGGAGTGTAAACAATAGGTCGTGAAGGTCAGGGTCGCATACCTGCAACTTGAAGTGGTTGTTGCCGGAAAGTCCTCTAACACTCTTGCACACAAATTTTAATCACCCAATGCTGTTGTGCATGGGCGTAACGGGAGGGAGGCAGGGTAGGGCAGCTGCCTCTCCCTGACTTTAGCAAGTTTACGTTGCACTAAGGTAATTTTGAGTAAAATTTCTGATTTGCCCCCCCCTGAACCGACAAAATCAAATTATGCCCTCCCCCCCCCCTAGACTAAAAGATGGGTAAGCCCATGCTGTTATGTATTATGTTATTGGAAGTAGTCGTTCATTCCTTTAGAGCACACAAGTTAGATTATGACACTGTCTGACATGACTCAAAATTTTGTTAATTTATCCTTTGCCCGCCAAAATCTTCCCTCAAGTGTCAGTTAGCGTTTTGACGCGTCACTTTGTTCCACATTTGAAGCGCATTGATATGATGGTGGTATGTACGTTTTATCTATTTATTATTTAGTTAAATAAACCAGTATCGGTTAACTTGAAGTTAAATCTACAAAAATAACATTATCAAATACCTTCTTCGCAATGTTTCTAATCTGTGGCAGCTCGCACGTTGAAACACTTTCCCAACTTAATTGTTGATAACAACCAAGATACGATGTCTGTTCCGATTGCGATCCCGTAGTGGATTCTTTCTTGTTAGACTGACTAATCGTTGGCAGTTCAACGGGAATAAGATTTTGTTACGTGCGGTCATTTGCAGACATAACGATTGATGAGATGCGTGTTTTGTCTTGGGAATTACTGAGCTATTACTGGGAAATTGATCTTGATTTCTATATTTATTTCCATAATATTCAGTCCCCTACTCCATCTACAAACACAAAAGAAACTAAAGATGTTTGTGTTCTTCAACTCTTTCTCTGATCATTAAACAAGGAAAGGACGGTCAGAAACAGTGACCACACCTTACACAAAGGGCTTCTTTGTTTAATTAGGGTACTGTTTTATTTACTGTATTCTGCTTTGAAAACTAGTATTGCGAACTTAGTTTAATTGAAAATTTAGGAGAAGCTTTAGACAAATATTTGCCCTATAGAAAAAAAAAATACTTGCTATAAAATAAAAACCGTCCACTTTGGTCTACAGGGTTCAGCAGAACTCTCCGGGTCATGAACAGGATAAGTATCTTTGCCCCCCGTAAAGCCGCCAATTAATCTGATTCAATAACCTTCTGATTCTAACCGAAATGCAACATTTCATAGTTTCTCGGATCCTGCCACTGTAATAAAAAACTTTTTAACAAAAAATTCAACCGACGAAAAGAACTAAAAAGAAAAAGATAATTAAACCTTTTAAGTCTTAGTATTGCATTTTTATTAACTAATTTTAAGGGTCTACGTAGGTAATTGTTCAAATAAAAAAAATTGTTTAGTTTTACTAAACTATAATTATATGTATACTCATTTCTTCATATTTATTATGAAGAAATGATTTATAGAGACATAAAGTTTCTGTTAAAGCAACGACAAACTTACTTTATAACCCGTAACATGAGTGAATCCTTTACAATTATTGTTGAAAGGGTATTTCGTATGACTTATTTACAAATAAAAAATCCAGCTCTTTGAAAAACTTTCCGCTACGAATTCTGCTATAAAAGAAACTTTGTTGCTAGTTCTATATGGAGTTGTATTAAAGTTCTTTGGAAAAGTAGGTATTAAAGTGAGTGGTGTCACCTTTGCCAACCCTTTTGCCTTCTCTTAATTGATCTTAAACAACCCTACGCACCACCAGAAAAACAGGCACTTCGCTTGTAATGCTGTTTAACCGTCTTTAGTAAGGAGCTGTACTTTTATTAGGATGGCTACAGAACTCGAGAACTTGTGCTACTTGTGGTGACTGGTCATCCTTGTTTGTCTTAGGTTGGGCTTACATTTAGTTTTACATGATCCATGCTTTGTCCTTGTTTATAGCACGAAACGACTGGAGCTTCTTTTTTCTCTCGCTCACACTTATCTAGAGCGAGAATAATTAATTGAAATCGTGGCAACCACAGCTTGTGGCCATTTTTGTACTGGCAACCATGGGTTATCGTGTACAGCATATATTAAACATCAATTTGATTGAATCACTACATATTATAAAACAAAGTCCCCCCCGCGTCTGTCTGTCTGTCTGTCTGTCTGTTCACGATAAACGGAAAAACTACTGAACGGATTTCCATGCGGCTTTCACCAATGGACAGAGTGATTCAAGAGGAGGAAGGTTTATATGTAGTATACATGCATATTATTGTAAAGTCGAGAAATTCAAAGATTTGTAATGTCATGTCGTAACAAACATATTTTTATGCGCTTACATTGCAAACGCTGGCTAAACCTTACGAGATAGATCAAATTAATGTACTACGGAATTGTATATCTTAAAAAGATCAATAAAAAAGTCCGCGATGGTATATGTTTATCTCCTAAGGATAACCCACAGTAACCATTTTTATCTTTTACATATTACAAAAAAAAATGGGTTTTTTATCAAACTATTTTAAACAATACAGTATTATTCCTTATCCAATTAAATACATTAGATACGTTGTGCATTTCATGTAGATCAAAATTGCCCTTTACAGCATATCTTTAAAATGAATATCTTAGAAGATATCAGAGATTTAAAAAGTGGAGGCAGAGCGGCTGGCGGGCCGGACCGATTTTGATTATACTTTTTTGTTAGATAGGGTACCTCAAGTGTGGTCCCATGTCAATGAAGTCAGGATCTGATGATGGGATCCTTATAAAATTGAGAGAAACCCTCGAAAATTGTAGGAACGAATAGTGTTTCTGCTTACTTTTCATTAGTTTATGAGGTTTTTGCGTTTAGAATCATCATCATATCATGTAGCTGAGCTAATGATGAAAAAAAATCATGTTATAAAAATCTTCACTACATATCCCTACATATTATAAAACAAAGTCCCCCGACGCGTCTGTTGGTCTGTTCGCGATAAACTGAAAAACTACTGAACGGATTTTCATGCGGTTTTCACTAATAGACAGAGTGATTCATGAGGAAGGTTTAGGTGTATAATTTGTCCCGTGCGAAGCCGGGGCGGGTTGCTAGTATTAAACATAATCAACAGTAATGTACCTGTTTACACCTGGCAACCCAAAGGTTGCGGCTGACTGGGAGCTGGCAACCATTGTTTTTTGAATTCATCACATCATTTCCTTATAAATGACGTATAATTTATTAAAAAAACATATAGTTGCAACTTATTTAAATAAATAAATTACACTAAATTTAATTACAGGTAATTGCGGCTGATTTTTTATAGGCAACCCGAAATTAATACATTGCATACTCACTAATCATTAATTTAAATTAAGTTTCATTAAAAAAACAGATCTTGTACTATAAGAGCGCCATTGCCACTGATTGCGTTTCAAATCTAGCAATAGATGTAGGTAGGAAGCAATATAAAAGTTTTTTTTTACGTTAATAACTTTGTGATTTTTGTTGCTTTTTTACCGTTTTTTTTTTTGTATCAGAAATAATTATTAGAATCAGAACAGTGGTAAAAATGCCAGCCAAGATTAATATCAAAATATTTATTAGTTTTACACATTATGTAGAAAAGAACAATGGCGTACATACTTAATACCATAATTATTCTCTACCAGTCTTCCTTTTTTTTATCGTGAGGAAACCCCCACCGGTCATCACCTCACCGAGGGTGAAGTGGTATGTCGGACTCGAATCGACTAAAACCACACGGTGTTCCGCATGTTGGCCTCCTGATCAGCAGGCGACCACACCGTGCAATGGACCCCTCCATTGCACGGTGTGGTCGCCTTACCCCCCCTCCAGATGACAGAGGCGCGCGCGGAACCCGTTGCGCAACCGTGTCAAGCCTGCTTCTGTGCTTCTGCTGGGGTAACGGTCAGCCCCACCCGCTACCCCCTACCAGTCTGCCTTAGACTAATGCACAAATTGATAAAAGTAGCTGCTAACTAAAAAAGGAGGAATATTTTTAAACAATAATCTACGATGAATTTTACATTTTAATAAAATAATATTAAGGAACTGAGAGTTCATAAGAAGGAATATTAAAATATGTGTCATACGCTTTGACTTAATAAAAATATTTAGTTTTGTTTCTTCATCGAAAGTGTTTTTTAAAAGCCAACTTCTGCACTAGGATTGATTCATATGTCGCGGGTTTTACAAACATTGAAACAACGGACACAAAGAACACCCAGACTCGGGACAGCTATTTGTGGATCCAACAAATTGTTGTCCCGTGCGGGAATCGAACTCACAACACTCAGCGGCGAGGCAACCACTTTAACCATAGCGCCATCCGTGTTAAAAAAAAAGAAAGTTACACAAATTTGTCGCTCAGTCAAACTTCTATTACGATTAAAAACTCTCACCAGAATATAATTCTAAAACTCCCATTACAAACCTCCATCTCAATTTTCCCAGAGTATTTAGCAACTGATTGTTTACGCCCAGAGGGGTGCAAGGTTCCTTCATATATAGGATATAATCCACCGCTCTTTAGCGCTGAAATGTGTACTGATTAAGACATTTATTAACATTATGTTTCGGAAACGGCCGGAATATTTTACTTACTTCTGTTAGGTGTTTTAGCTTTGTGATTATGTGTGATAGAGAACAGATTTATTTCGTGTATTCGTAAGGAGTATAGTGCACTTGCCTCTAAAGCCTGGAGCCCTACCACCATTGAGATATGACTAACTATAAATCTCTTTCTAAAAAACCCAAAGACTTTCGTCACCTTTCTGCAGCCTTTATGGTGAGCACCTCCTTAAAAATCCTCTCGAACTCCCTTTCTCCCTTTCCAGATACTCTCTATGACGAGCCTTACCGCCATAAAAGACATTTCTCTACAGTTTGTTATATTCCTAACTTCTGTATTTTCGGTTATTTCTAAGTTCTGCCAGCTCATCCATATTAATTTTGGGAAGTTCTTGTAACAATACAAAACAATATTACAAAACCGCGGCGTAGGTAAATAACTGCTACCAAACAATCGCTTGAAATCAATAGGCTATATATTAACACAACATGGCACAAACAAAAGCACATCGAATTTACTGGCACAAAATAAAAAGAAAAATCAAAACATAAACAAAAACGACTACAAAGGTTGTTGGTAATATAAACAAGTGATCCGGCTATCGGGTTTTTAAGCCTTCTAAAGCGCACTGTAAAATCAAGTGTCAACATTGTGTTCACACAATCAGTTTTGCACACACATAATCAGGTGGACACACACATAAATTGTTCTGAGGCTTTGTGTACAGAGGCTAATTGATTTCGGTATCCTGGCGAAGAGTTTGAGAATGCCGAATGAGTTGTTGCCTTCGATGCGGTTTAAATCTGATCAAATAATGTTCTGAAATTAAATGCTTGTTAAATAATGAATATTGTGTTTTAGGGCTGTCTCTGAAATTACGTTCTACCAAGAGTTTTGAATAACATTCAATTGGATACTTGCTGCTACTCAAATACTGTAACCGAATATCTTGCAATATGTTTGAGTCTATATAATATACAGAATGTTATAGAAAAGTGTGATCAAATTTTATGAGCGCTATGAGTAGCCGATTTAGGTTGAAAAAAAAAGGATTTCTGAAAAAAAAGGATTTCTGAAACAAAAAAGTTTATTCTTTCTTCGGAAAATGCTTTTCCAAGGTGCACATTACAATATAATTTTAATAAATGTTCATGTCAATTTCAATGATTTTGTTTTATAATTTTTTTTGCAGACATTTTCAGAAAAATCTGGATATTCTTTTAATTTTGTGGTAAAATACCAATAGTTTTCATTTATGTTAGCCCTTCTTCATACTAAATACCTATTAGCTTTATCGGTCAATTGTCAAGTTGAATTTATAGTTTTAAAAAAGTACTTCTGTATTAAAAATCGCTGTTAGCGTTTTGCGTTTTCCACGGGGTATAGACCCCGTGAATAACGCCAAACGCTAACAACTATACGACCCTAAAAATAACCAAACCTGTCTGTAACACTCTGTGTATAACAAAAAAAAACATAGACAATAAAAAACAACAAAGGTTTAATAGAAATGCAACAAATTGGTACACCCAACATTTTTGACTCAGGGACATAATTGTAAGAAAGAGTCTCACAACCACTGATATAAACTATAAAAATCACTAACTAACAGTAACTGCCAAGTTGTTAGTACTTCTCTCCGCACCACAGGTGATAGTTCTCCACTTATAATACATTCCTACCCTTTTATAACCCCACTATTCATCAATCGTTATAAAAATAATATTTCTTACTTCAACCCATTAACACGGATGGCTTGTCAACTTAATGATATGATAATAAATAATGAATCATTAGACATTTTAAATAGTAACTTTAATGCATTTGTTAAAATTGTGAAAGACATCCTCCATAGCAGGTTGGCCTTGGAAGGCTCTGCGTAACCCAAGAAGCGTCTATATCTACAGTCGAACCTGTATTGCTACTCATTATGTAGTGTTGCTATCTGTCTAGCTATTATGTCATGTTGTATGCACATATTTTTAATAAAATAAGTAAGAGTTTTTGATGTGGTGACAACATAATATAGGTACAATGCTGCATGCTCGTATAATGCAAGTAAAAAAAAATGTACCTACTTATACGGGAATGAACGCGATCATGAAATAGGTATTACATAATACATACCTCTGAATTGCATGTACTGTCACATACTATACATTTAGTATATATAGTACGTGACGGTACATGGCGAAACAAAAATATCGAGAATGTGTGGGTAGATGAAGAATCTTCTACCTCACGGTGTCGACGACGGAGGGCCACTGGTCAGTGATCGCGGCCAGTGCAACTTGGCCGAAACGTCAGGCAATTCAGAGGTATGTAATACCTATTTCGTGATTGCGTTAATTCCCGTATAAATACATTATTAAGTATATCATGGAACACGTAAGTTAAAAAGTTAGTAAGTCAAAAATGAACGTAGAATTTTAATAATATATTCAAATGACTCGTGATTTGCCGCTAGTAATTTATTCTTAGAGGTCTATCATTAAACAATAATTAACAGTAAATGTAGGCAAAAGCCCTCCCCTGTTTGCTTGAATAATGTCTTTCGAAAATCGATTGCCTAATGGCGTCTCACTTTACATATCTTTACTTAGTAAAAGGTAATTAATTTTGTTTTCTTTTTTTCACGGAAATTGAAAAATTGAGTGTCCCGATTTCGTTTGCTCTACAAAGAGGACATACTGTTTTGTAATTATAAATTTGACGGTGTTTTTCTTAGCTAAATTCTGTCTTATACTTTGCCATAAGTCGAGGAGTGTCTATTTATCTTCTTAGTAATTTAAAAAGATATAAGATAAATTAAGTACTCATATATAGCAAATGTAAATATAAACAGGTCGGTCGAGTCGACCTTGATGAACATACGCCGATCGAATTCGTGATATTTTGAAAAAGGTCAGGCTAAAAGCGCGAAACCGAGCCTGTATGTAAGATCCAAACAAGGTAGAGTAACTACTCTACCGGAGAAAGGCACAAATTAAAGACTAAGTTTTTTTGGTTTTAAGAATATAGGTCCAAAAATAGGAGAGGATTTTTAACCAAAAGCTTTAAGCGTCTTAGCCATTAAGTATTTCCCTTTATTGGTTTTGTGACGCTAAGGCAAAGTTGAGTTAGCACACTCCCTTTACAAAATTTTCACAGCATAAAAACAATTCTTTGTGTAAATTCGATCTATATTAAATACGCACATATTCGTTCCTATCGTTCATTGGTTATAACACAAGAAAGGAAACTTCATTGTACTATAGTATATATATATTGATTAGATACTACACTACAAATGGAGGACTTATCCAAAAAGCCAATCTTATACCAACAATGGGAGAGGGGAAAATAATTAGGGACTTAATAAAAGGGCAGTTTGAGGTCCGATAATATGTGGGTTAGTGCGGTAGTGGCATGTCTTTTGTGCTTCGAAGGGTAACTGTTTAAAGGCTTGTTATGTCTTTGTAAGTTTAAAGCGTTGGTAGACTTAAACTAGAAGAATGAAAGATATTTCTTGCCGCAGAGGCAGGCCTGCCTTACTTAACGATGTCCTACTAAATATTTACTTACTTCGGTCGGCCACCGCTAAGTAGTTAACTAAGAAGAGAACCAAACTAGATCCAGAGGTGTGGTTTAATGTGGAAATCAATCACTTGGTGCATTTGATGCATACATTTTGTAGTGTTCAAAGATCCTTTGAACTTGTCAGCTTTGGATAAAGAATGGGGAGAAAACCAAGAAGTTGTATTTTAATGTGAATGCATTAGTTAAAACGTATAGTACAATAATAACACTAGTGTACATAACTTTTGCTCATGTCATGAAACATATACGGTTACGTTACTTTGGGTCTCTACATCTACGGAAAAATATTTAAAAAAAAATACAGTACGTAAATTTTTTAAGATATTTATTTTAAAAAAATTGACAAGAAACTACATCTAAACAAACAATAGATAATTAAAAATTAATAGTTCTGGCACTTTTTTATAAATATTTTCATCTGTGTCTCCCACGGCAGACCAACAAAATCACCAATATATATGGTCCCAAAAACCTTGTTAACAAAAGTAACAATCGGTTACGTGGTTAATTGGCTCTCTCCATATGATTGGTTTACCAAATTTCAGTGATCTATTTTAAATAAATACCAGGAGCTAAGGACCAATCTACAGTTAGTAAAAATCACACGAGGAACCCAATTTTTATCTTGATATCCAAAATAACGTAAATAGGCTTCTTGAAATGGTTTTGTTATAGGAAAACCACGATTTAACTGAACAATTTTGCCTTGCCTGATTAAACGCACACTCCAATCCTAATTTATCTGTATTTGTATTTTTTTATCGTGTGGAAACCCCCTCGAGTCATCACCCCACCGGGGCTGCCAGTGAAGCGGTATGTCGGAATCGAACCGACTAAAACCACACGGTATTCCGTCATAAATGAGTCTATCGCAAGGGACTCTTGTATACCCTAGGAAAGAAGTCTCCGAGTACCCTGGCAGACCTTGGCCACCTCTTCAACAAAAGGCAGCCACGATGTTTCTTCTAGAGTAACGGGCAGTTCTCGCTGCGCCCTAGCGAAGTGCTATAATACCTAGGTAACAACTTCAACCTGCAACCAATTACTTGTTTATTTATTTAATAACTTTTGAAGAAGGCTTACAGACTAATTATAATTATAGTTATAACAAATATATATCCATGTTGCTAGCAACAAGCCTGCATAATTAGGTAACAATATACTATGCTCAAAGAAAAATCCGTCATGAACCAATACATGCAAATTTACCTCGGAACTAAATACCTTTTTTTCTTTACTTCTATCTTACACCAAAACTACACGTTATTCTTTTATCTATTATCGATTTAGTCCATCTAAAGGTTCCCTGTAAGAGATCGCTCTAAGCGATAAGGCTGCCTGCCTATTGTACATATCCACTCTGTGTATTTTTTTTAAGCAATATGGCGTTGGTGTACAATAAAGATTCTAATATTCTATTCTATTCCGTACATACAAAAAGAGACTTCAGAAATAGTACTTATTAATAATGTAGCACTAATGAATTCGAAATGAGATGATATAAGATGAATAAGAATAACACTATTTACTGCATTACCTAACAGTTTGGCATCCGACACTATCAGTGAAAAATGGTTTTGCTAAAAGCTGTCTCACTGTGCCAGCCTTGGTGCAAAACAAATCATAGTGCAGTGAACCATGTAGTTCATTGTAACCGCATGCACTTCGCAGTAAGAAGGAATTACGCCTGTAATTAGTAGTCACAAAAGTTACATGGAGCAGTGGTCGTTGTCTTAGACCGATTTGATTAGTACGTAATCCTCCACCTTTGAAAGCAGGTCGGTGGAGTCAATTGTGCCATTCGCGATCCTAGTCAAATAACTAATAGGTATCACATATGTCGCCTGTATTCGAGTGGAAGGAAGTTATACCGTCTGCAATGTATGTTATTCTAATATTTATTACTCGCTGCAAGTTATGAAACTTGTGTATATATAAATTATTGTATGTTTTGGCAAAATTGAAAATTAGTAACAATTAATAAATGGAAAAGTTTCTTTTAAATTATAAAGGTTATGTACTTTATAACATTTCAACAGCCATTACAGCAACTTAGTTATTCACACAAAAAGAACAGTCATGACAGTGAAACTCTCATATTAGTTCTAAAAAATATGTTGAAGAAGCAGCAATTAAACATATAAAATCTAAGCCTTAAGACAATAATCAGCAACTATAAATCATGTAAATCGCCCTCCATATATTTGCCAAATTAGTGGTTTAAATAAAAAGAAAAAATGTTAAAGCGTCTTTACAACTAGATACCAATCTCTTAAAAAATATAAATAAAGAAATATCAACTTCATACAATTTTTATCAAAGTCTCTGAATGTTGTCGCCTTGAGAAATCGACATAAGTGACTTTCCCCGTACCTCTCACAAGCTTTAAAATAAATGGACTGCCTTTAAAAAGTTCAACATCCGTATTTATTCATTTAAGTAATTGAATTTGTGGATCCATTAGAAATGCGCTGTTATTTTTCATTTTACTCGTAATCCTTCGAGGCCCGCGTTTTTTTTATTTGTTTATAGCAGCGTATACTTCAATATCAATTAGTTAAGGTGTTTTCTCAGAAGAATTTTAAACCATTTAAAAATGTCACAATATTCTGTTTAGCAACAATGTTTTATATTACAAACAGCTTAACTTTTAGACGATTGGTGCGCATTGTTCAAATGTTCTTTGACGAATACCTTTTTTCACACGATTGAAGTTATCATACAGTTTTGCTTGCGTTGTCATTTGGTTGACATATCGTATTCATGAAATAATAGCACATTTTATGATCGTGTCAATGTGCTTTCAAATATTCCTTTCAACATTCGATCAAGACACTAAGGCCACACATAGTTAGTAAATAGATCTCATGTTGATATTGGATGATGTTATATGTGGTTACTGCACAGCTGTACATTCAAGCGTACATGCGGCCTTGATCGTAAGCGGACAGCGGAACATATGCCAGTGGTTTGAATCTGTAAAGGTCAATAATGGTTGGCAACATGCATTGCCAACTATGTAAAAACGTTATCACCTTATCTTTTTGTAGAACATTGGCCAGATTTCAACAATTTGACCATCCGTGAGGGGATGCCTACCAACATCTCCCACGAAACTCTGGCGACTTTACTCAAAAACAGGCAGGCGGCAGCTTTGTGGTGAAGGTGCTTCCGCAGTTGTGTGCATTTCCTACGCACAAAAAGCTTCTATGCCATTCCTCCACAAACCGTTATAATTTTAAAGAGTGAAGATGAATCTCCCGTCTTCTTGATGGTATAAAGTACCCGTGGGCAACATCTTAAAAAACACTACACAGTAACGTTATACCCAACCAAATAAAACTATACAGTTAATAATAAAAGTGTAAGTTCGGCAAATCAGTGATTACTATCGTGAAATGTTAAATTATGAAACTGGCCAAATCCGCACACTGTAAAAACCCATAATTGACCTTTATTATCTTACAATAGATCCTGATCTGACCCTAAAAAGAAAATAACCCCCGTATCACCCGTATCAGCTTGAAAATAAATCATTAATTCCAAATCCGTAGCCTAATTCCATTTACAAGTACAACTGGTGGACGAAACCCGCTAGTTTGGGTAATTAGGAGCCAGTAACGCGCGGTAACGTGTGGTAAAGTGCGGTAATAAGTAGTAGTGTACCGTAACGATATGTAACTTGGTACGATGGTGCGGTAATCTTTGAGTGCTGAACCGCCGAACTATAGTTAAAATTGGTTTTATGGATATTCTCGTGTTGTGCTTCCGTTGTTTTGGGGTTAAGAATAAAGTTTTTCAACTTGTAATAGCAGGTAAGCAGTTGTAGTATCTACCATAAACAATTGTTTTTAATTTGGAAGGTGCATAGTCTAGCACGGTTGAAAACTCATGCCTGTATTCCGGAAGGGGTAGAGAGAGGTGTATTAAGCAACCATGTTTTGCTAACTATAATCTGGTCTCACTCTCGTAAAAGGGGGCAAACATATTGCCGTCAACAGGGCAATGTGCAAAGCTTTGGAAATTAAAGATCGGAAAATTGGAAATATACTGAAAGGGAAAAGTTACCTACCTAACTAGGAAAGGTAATGATAGGAAAGGTATCTGTTACTCGAACTGGCTGTTGCCGGGAAGTCCTAGCCCTCTAGCACGAATATACCTAATAATTTCTTGAATGTTCATGTATACAAGAAGCGTGATTTGGCAGCCCATGTTTGTTTGACGGATGTACAAGTCCAGTTACAAATACAGGGTACACGTACAAACGTAATAACAAGTACGTATATCCACCAAAATTTGAATGAGAAATGAGAATGCCGGCCATATTACTTAAATAACCAGTTAACTGAGTATGTTTAATGCATAATCTTCTGCTGGCTTATAGTAATACTTATTTCAAATGGCGTAATTGCTTTAACGAGCTACCTTGTTCCCTGTAGAAGCAAAACACATGTCAAAGTAGGTATGTACTCGTATCTCTACGCGCCAGCGGAAGATTGAGCATTACGGTTTAGGGTTAACTGCTACTTTGTTTTGTAAGAGTTTGGTTTGCCATGCTTGTCTATCGCAATAGATTGATATATTTTTTTTTTAAATCGTGGCTTTTCCCATTATCTATTATTATCCCAACTAATGTTTTTTTATTCAGCTAAGTTGACAAACAAGCACACGCCTCAGACGATGGTAGGTGGTTACTGATGCCAATAAAAAAATGACTGCTAATTCGATTTTCGTTTGAAAAGATCTCTTTCGCCTACAGCTCTCTCGTCGAACGCATTACACGAACAAAGCGCTGTTCGCAGCCGTTGCGCAGCACATCTAAAAGGTATACCACAACACAGAATTGTAAAGTAATAAAGCCGCTTTGCCTTTTTAATGAGGTTTTAACAGCATCCACGAGAAAATGCAGAACTAAATAAGATTACAGTGCAGACCAACGTGTGAAACACCACAATTGTTTTTCCCCTATCTGCAAAATCAGCAAATTGGAGCGATTTACATGAGAAAAAAACATACGTTTGTGTTTTTCGATTCGCTGTCATCAAACCCAGGAGGATCTTACCTAAACAAATTGCAGACAAGGGCAATACAGTGAGATGAGCGAATAACGTGCGCCCGCAATCAGCTACGGAACGAAACGAGGCCGTGCCTGAAAAGAAACAAATTAGATCCGTCTCAAGAACGGAGCTTTGAAATGCGAGTTGGTAAAAAAGACCCGCGCGCTAATGAAGGGTTAGCTGACTCAGGCCATTGAGTGATGCTTACGCTCTTGTTTTGGAGTATCTCTTCCACACACGTTAACCTTTACGGGCCCGGCCCTTGCTTATTGACAAAGTACTGAAGTATTTCAAAATAAATTTTATTTATAATAGCAAAAAACAATTTTTCGAGACTTAATAATCAAAATCGGTTCATAAATAACAGAGAGAGAGGGCTAAATACATAAAAAAAAAATACATATACGGTCGAATTGAGAACCTCCTTTTTTTCATCGGTTAAAAAAGGAAAATTTTTTTCTTCTACTTTCTTTCGTTTTGCTTATGTATGTGTGTATGTGTTTGTTGATTGGAATTCCATGAATGATGTTTTTTTTTAATTTGGTTCATGAAATTTAATGAGATTCAATTTTAAATTATTGACTTATGACTATATAACTTGAAAAAAAAAATTTGCATCTCAGTTTGTCGGAATCTTTTTTTTTACGTGTGTTCCCTGATTACTCAAAGACGGCTGGACTGATTTAGAACATTATTTTGTTTTTCGATAGAATGTCCTACCCAGGTGGTCCCATTGTCATCAGGTCTGGACGTGAGGATGGGATCCTGGAGAAATCGAGGGAACTCTTCAAATATTATAGGCGTACAAGTGGAGACCACAGATGGCTACCAGAACGACTCAATAATAAGTATGTAATGGGTTGCGATTCCATAAAAGCTCGTCACAATGTATGTACATGGTGAAGTGCAGCTGATAGTGAAGAACAAGCAGAACTCAATAATTAACGTCCCTGCTTGGGGAATAGCAATATTTTGTAAGGGGTGATGAGCAGTTGACATTAGGCTATTGTAACATATTTAAAACTAAGCCGAGATATCTAGTTCCACACAGCCTGATTACAAGGTATGGAAATATCTGTATTTTGACAGACAGAGCAAGAGTTTTGTGCAGGTTAGAAGCTTTACCACGGGTTGTCGGGTGATTACCACAACTGACATGTAATTTTAGACGTCATGGCTCGCGAACCTTAACAAGTAAATTAAACACACCATGATGTGATAATTGCTTAAATTCATTTGTAAGTATTTTGGTATCAAATTCATATTAGATTAAAATGGTTGTAAATGTTTTTTGACTTACAACCAATAGAATGAACAACAAATAAAGATGTTTAATAAAACTAACTATATATATTAGTTAATCCTAGAAAAGCAAAAAAATATTAGGGAAGTTACAATAGAATTTATACTAAATAGCAACTTAATAGTTCTAACAGAATTCCTCTACATAGCAATTATCCTGTAAAGTTCTTAGACAGGTAATATTATTGCTATAAATTTGCTGCTAATAGTTGAAGCGTAACAAACGGACAAACTCACATATTCATAATACTAGTTAGGATTTTGTTGTTTTGGAGTTCTAATAAAACCTTATGTATAGTCAAATACAGGAGAAAATATATCGCCTTCGTCAGTAATTCGTTTCCTATTCTCGTCTACTAATGATATTACGGAGCCTAAGGCGTAAACGTACAAAGTTTTTATTCAACATCGTCTATACAGGTGGTTTAATTGCAATCTCTCTATTCAGCCCTTTCAACACTGAGATAGTCTTGTTGATTGGTATTGCTTGTTTAGCGATTGGAGTCAAATCAGTGTGAAGTGACCCGTGTAAAGTGTGTTTCGTTGGTGGTTGCTATTTCAGGCGGTTCTCGGCTACTTATCTAATTGAAACCACATTAAAAGTGTATTTAAAACACATCGTCATTTACTGGTAATGCACTAAGTACATTTTTAATTTGAATTTCTGTCCATAATAGAACAGCTTTGGCCAAATCTCCATCATTAATTACTTCGTCCCCTTTTCCGCTTCCTGCAAAGGTAGCTATATTAAAAAATGCTTTAATTGATGATAAAATTAAGGTAATTTTAAATATGTAAGGTCCCCCACAATTATATGTAAATGTTTTATTTGAAAACACACTTAAACATACAACAGCCACAACTGTAGAATATGGATGTGTTTTTTTTTAATAAACTTTCATATGGCATTAAAAGCCCACACCGTAAGTCAAATCAAGTCAAACCGACAATTTACAATTTATCTGACAATTTTTTTTCTATTCTGAAGAACTCCATAATATCAGCGTCTATTAAAAGAATTTTCTTTTGAAACCGCATAGTAGCCATTATACTTTTTAAGTGGGAAGTTGAAACTCCCAAACGGTGACGAGGGGTGATACGATAAAAAGTGGTGAATGGGCAATCAACTCGAGCAGTTTCTAAGAATACAAGACCATTAAAACATATATGGACATTCTCACCCCATTTTTTTCTTCTTCGGTTTAAAATCATAAAGCTGTTGCATGGAGTAATGTTTCCACATTAATATATACTTTTAGTGTAAAAGTACGCCTAGTATAAAGAATTGAAGAAAAATCGAATAGAAAGAATTTCTCAAATTTCACTATTGTTTTATTTTCTTAATATTTTCTATAAAGCCTAATAAAAAATATTCCAGTTTTCAAATGAAAACAGAAAGTATAATGTAATAATAAAAAATAATTATTACACATATACCTTTGGAATTAAATAACAAATTAGATTGCATAATATGTTGCGTATTAGCTGATTGATCTTCTATCACCGGTAGATGAACGATTTCGTAGGCTTACTTCAAATCAACTATAATTGTATGAGTTTTAAGGGTTTAATCCCTCTTGAATTTCTTTTAAAGTATTGCGAGAGGTTTTTTTTTTGTAACCAGGAATTAAGGTCTCTGTGGTGGTTCTTACCTACATTGTTTATATACTTATCGAACAAGCCTTCAGAATTTCGTGTTTCAACCGATTTTACAAAACTTATTAAAAAAGCTTTTTTAATGAAATATAACAAAATAGAAAATTTACAAAAACGGTATATTTGTTGGTCTACCAAAATCATTTACTTGCGAATGCCTTGTTAAAATATATCTCATTACGAATTTTCATTCGGTTTATATGAAAATTAGTTGGCAAGTTTGTGAGTGTGTCACTGTGGTTGCCAAGAGATGGAGGATGATAGAAAGATAAAATCTCATAAACTTTTACGACAATGCAAATGAGCGTATTACATTGTGAACGTGGAAATCAGAATGAATTTACCATATGTTATCAAGCATGTTCTCTTTCGTTCATCTTCTTTTTTACAACTATCTTTACAAACAAGAAAAACAAACCAAAAAAAGGAGTGCCTGGTCCTCGAAGGATTTGCATTAAAATTTTAACGCAGAAATGTTATATACTGGATGAAACCATAGGCATACGGATACAGAAATCCAAAACGGGTCCGGCGGACAGAAAGAAATAAAAAAATTTGGGAATACACAAATTATGTACTTTTAGTTAGGTACATATTTCTTTTAGCAGTACATTGCAATAACAATTTGCGATAATATTTTCTTCTCAAACATTCGCTTGAGTTTGTAATACGTTCTGATAGTACTTCATCTCTGAACGCAAAAAAAAGCTTAAAGATTTCCTTTTTTTATTTTATCCATGTAAGCCTTCCTTCAGTTTCGTTCTTTCTATAAGCTTTCTTAGTTTCTTAGTTCCTTAGTAAAGTTGCATAGAATGTGCGGTATATTGTTGGAGAAATATTGCATTAAATAATGCTTATGATGTTGAGTTACGCGATGTACAGCCTTGTAATTCGCTTAAAAAGCATTGCCAGTACCTTTTACTGGTTATAAAATAAAAGCCTTTACCTGTACGTGAAATATTTGACACAATGTTTATCATTGTAAAATTTAAGTACCTATGTATAATAACAAAAATTGCAAAATGTATTTTTTTATGAAAATTCTACGTAGCTCCACCAATGGGTACTTCTAAAACTCGATTTTGTACTTTATACTTTTTTTAAACTTCTTGCTCTCTATGGCAATTTCCTCAACACTTACCGAGAAACAGTTTTCAAGAGTTACATTCCATCCAGTGACATTAAAGTTTTCTAGTTGCAATAATGAGATATATGTATATATTTATTTAATATAAGTATTGTGTATATAGGTATTTCATATTAAAATGTGTAACTTTAAATATAAAAATTTCATGCCCCGTCGTTTGTCCGTGATGAAATGTGTAGCTTTAAATTTAAAAATTTCGCGTCCCGTTGTTTGTCCGCGATGAACTCCTAAACTATTGAACCGATTTTGATAAAATTTTACACTCTGTGTGCAGTCTGGTCCAACTTGAGAGATATACATAATATATATAGTTTTTATCTCAATTTATAGTCACAATATTTTTTATTCCAAATTACTTAGCCACAGCAACGCGTGGCCGGGTAGCTCTCTTTTTTTATTTGTTATTTATTTAACGCTTAAAAGATACAAAAATTTACATTATTTTTAAGATACTGTAAAACCACTAAGGTTTATAGTAACTACCGTTAGTTCACGTCCAGATAAATAGTCGAGACATAAAGTGTTTACTGCTACAGCTAGTAAGGTATATATACGAGTATAATTATTATGTATCTATGATCTCTTCCATTCATATAGTTTGTTACTGCTACTGAGCTGAGTTTCTACACCTGCAAAATGCCTTATGCACTAATTCTTTGCAGCTATCCGTCTAAAGATTGTCTGGAAGATTGTACCAGTCTTCATGTTTCTTCTTATGTTGTAACTTTTTCAATGGTGTACAATAAATAATATTCTATTGTGTGTGATTTTTGGAACATTTGAAACACAAAATCAAAATTCATAACGAAATCATTTCCGTAACGAACACGACTAAGTCCCAACCGAGATTTTGGATCTACTTTATCCAATATTATTAATTCAGTCCATCACAATATTGTTTATTACCGGTTTTGGTGGTAAAAATATCAATGTTTATCTGAATTTATTTATTTCTGAAGCAGTTACTATTTATACGTCTATAAAATTTTCAATGGATTGTCAAGAATATTGCGGTCGTTTTATACATTGTGTGATCGCGTGCTCGCTACTTACCGCGACGCATTCGCGAGCGGCGAACCGAGGCTGAGTGCAGGAAAGGTTCTAAAGTGAACTAAGCCAATCCCCAACGATGTTCGAAAGAGTTTCTTCCTACAATATTCCAATATTGCTTGTGCGGGTTTCAACCGGCTTACAATAGGGTAGATGACTGTCAAGTCAAATCAGTATCTTTTTAGTAAACGTCAAAACGGTAGCGTCCGTACATTTTGTATGAAATGCTGAGGCGTGACGCCACGCCTTAGTATTGTCAAATCATTTACTTTTAATGTTAATTTAACAATTATAATTTAAATTAAAAACGTTAAAATAAAACTGGATCACATTTTGACACAAAAAAAAAAACAAAATATAAAAATGAAATTTGGCGAGAGCCAAATTTCATTTTTATATTTTGTTATTTTTTATACCTGCTAAGTGTTAATATTATTTTTATAGTGTTTAAATAAGCTTGGGTTCCGTTTTTCCATTTAAGTACAGAACCCTAAAATCATCGTATACGTTTTTTTTTATTTAAATCTTACTTTTGTTTTAAAAACGTGAATAGTGTGTAGTTATCTTTTTAATTATTTAATCATTTTGTTGTGTTTCTCTTGTCATATTTTTTGCATTTCTATTGTCATATAATTTAATCTCTACTTAATCATCACTTAATTTAATTTACAATATTCCACCCAAACAAAAAAGCAAGCATAGTTAATAAAAAAATGGCACACAGAACTCTACAATATTGACAGTTAACAGTTTTGTAATTTTATCACAATACTTTATTTCACAAACAACTGCAAAACCCTACACAACTTTCCACCGCCGTGCCGCGGTATTCCCTTTGATGAGAGATGTCGATCGATGAAAGCGGCCAAACTCTGCAGGACGACTATTGTTGTCATTGTTAACTAGGGACAGTGAAAGCCCTTTTTACTATATTGGGTGGTGGTTGGATATTCTGCTTTACTTCACTGATTTCCGCCCACATGGTGTATCCATTTAAAGTAATTTATTTTCCCAAACATTTAAATAATGCCTCTTAACCAGACTTTATTATAAACATATTATTGAAAAATGTCGTTTTAAATTTAATGTATATCAACTTTAAATTTCGATAGACGTTTAAATACAAATATCTTGAGCATTATCATGACCTTATCTTGCCGAGCAATGTCGTTTGTTAATCAGTATATTTATTGTGTCTTCATATTATTATTTAAATCTTACGATCTCTCTCTTGTTCGTCAGATTCAATATTATAAAATAAAATACCAAGATACCGAATCATCTTATTTAAGCATTTTATCCTCTCGCATCAAACATCAAATAGTATTTCATGATCTAATCCAATGAACGTTAGCCTAAGGGTGGGCCCACGTACGCTATGTCCATTGACGTATCAATGGACCTTTTTGTTGTGATATACTAATACGGATGTTGGTGGTGTGTTTCGTAGGTAAAATGAGTTGATTCATGTGTAGCGGGGAACGTACTGCGATGCGGCGTTCGACCGAGTGATATTCGAAAAATGCTGTTATTATTGTGTATGATGCTATAGAAATGATTTTTCACAGAATATAACATTGCACAGCATGGGTATCACACTCTGTTGTAAACCCTTATAAAAATGTTCCAATACTTTTTTGCATATTTTTTTTACTGTAAAACATTATTATTCGTAACATTTCCATCCTGGCAGTAAACACTTACAACGCCAGCAGTGTGGCGGGCAATGCTAATCCTATCTTCTGGACAAGAATCCATATTTTTGCTTCTTACTTTCAAAAGTATTTAAAGACATGGAAACATGAAAAGACGTACAGTAGAGTGTAGTCATTCTCAGAAACACAAAGCTATGTTAGAATTACCGTTCAATCGTAGTATACTGTTAGATGGGGCCACTTACACAGTTGTCTTCCGATTCGATCTGTGAAATCTTTTGTGGATCTTGGGATACTTGGTGCACTGACTAATGTCATGAACTAGATGTAATCGTATGTTCATATGTATTATTCGCACAAAATGTAATAAAACATCAAAGCAAACACGGAGTGTACCTACTTACAAACGCATTACGCATAATCCCTAAAAGACATTCATCAGCGGGACTTTTATTTGCGTCCAAAGTATTGTTTACTATGGCAAAGCCTCTTACAAGCCACAAAAGAGCACCAAAATGGACTATTCCACTCGCATTCACGCACACAAACGACTAATATAATTCACTCGGCCTCGGGCTAAGAAAAAATTACCCAATAACTAAGTAACTTGGGGTGAGCCGAAACAAAAACACGATGGATGGACAAATTTGCGCTTACTGACTTATTTATCTGAAGCGGGCGTAATTAACAAAATTCCTTGTGAGCAAACAACCG
This sequence comes from Euplagia quadripunctaria, assembly GCA_963859945.1. NCBI lineage: Eukaryota > Metazoa > Arthropoda > Insecta > Lepidoptera > Erebidae > Euplagia > Euplagia quadripunctaria. The sequence goes on along the minus strand of OY982574.1, from coordinate 17,277,622 downwards.
CAGATTTCTTTCCGATATTTTTCCATCCACGGCTGAACGTCTCGAGTGTTGCTGCTATAATATTCATTAGCGACGTGACGGGCAAGAAATACTTCCTAATTATTCATCGGGACGTCGCTAAATCGTCAGCATGGCCGCCTTTTAATGGGGAACAAAATAAAAAAAGAAGTTTCAAACATAACAAGAGAGGCGTTGTACCCGTAAGTTATTCATGAGCATCTAAAAAGTTTGTGAAAGTTTTTAGCAAGATTTTGATTATGCGCTTTGCATGAGAGAGACTACTAGGAGAGGTAATTTTGAGCAAGAAAAATTAACAGATTTGTTAGTGAATTTTCGTCTAAAGTTACCCGTTAGCTTGTAAAGTTCCGGCTTCGAGTAAAACTTGGATATTGCTTAGATCATCGTTACACTCGGCTAGAAGTTTTAGGAACTAATTAATTAGTTTCGAAGGATGTATATTTAATTTTTTTTTATGGTATAGGGGGCAAACGAGCAGACGGGTCACCTGATGGTAAATGACGACCGCCGACCATGAGCACCTTTAACTCAAAGTCACAATTGCGTTGCCGACATTTAAGGTGGGAGTAGGGGAAGGGGGAATAAGGGGGCGAAGAGGGGAGAGAGAAGAACCATTAACTTGGTTCCATTTAAAGGTGAAATAAAATTCATGAAAGTAATCTTTAAATCATACGATGATTAGTTTTCTGTTGAAATTGGTACAGGCACACATAAGTAGTTTCCGAGCAGCCTAAAAACTTTTTCTAACGAAAAGTTAAAACGGTGAGATATAAAACAGAACGATTAATAATAAGTCTGAATAACTAAATTCATAAAAACGCTTTTTTATGGTTTTTTATTTGAAGCGTTTAATGTTTTTCCCTATTTATTATTTTAACATCTCTGTACAGTTCGAAATGCAAAAGAGCTCTTTTCTGTCTTGTCTCATGAATTATAAATGCTTAATATTACGACTAGTGGAAATGAAAAACTACTTTTAGAGTACAAGCGTTAATAAATGTTCATTTTTTCACATTCTTCGTTTTATTTTAAAATTGAGTTCATATGGTCTTAGCAAGTATTGGACGCCATAGTTAATAATATATTAGATAAAAATTTTAAATAGTAGACAATTATAATAAGATAAACTGCGAAAACGAATTATAAAGTAATTTTATTTTAACTGAAGTGTACGTATTTGTACGCATGGCATTCTATTTACCTTTCATTAAAGAGGAAATATCTCATTTATAAGGATAATAATATTCTCTCTTTTATAAAGATGAAAATAATTTATTCTTCAAGAACGCTGATATTTAAATTAATATATCGCCTACGTTTTGAGGTAAGCATTAACGAAAAATACACAACACGAATGAACATCAGCATAATTGTGTGTAAATGATTGAATTATCATTGTATCAATACAAAGAGAGATTATACTATAAATCTCTATATTTACGGATGGCTGAGTAAAACCTCTTTGTGTATTTGATTATATCTACTGGCCACTCTTCCATCCTCTCTATAACTTACACATTATTTTCAGTTGTTTGCTAACAAATTATTTTTACGTATCAATGCAAAATATGTTGTCTTTATATGTTAGCAATGCATGTACTTTAAGCGCGTAAAAAGCTTTTTTCTTGGTCCTCTTTTCCGGTTACATACACGTTGCGGTATTCGTGTGAAGTCCATGTTATTTCATATCGTGTAATGCACCGATTTAAAAGTTACTTAACCTAAATAGAAAATATAAAGTCTCTGAATTTTCTTAAGAAGATATTACATGCAGAATACTTCATTTTCGTCGCTAGACTTTCTATTTTATACTTGTTAAAACTTCACACATCTAGGTAAAGTTACTTGCTTCATAATTCACTTTACTACCCAACTTCGGGTGCAGTTTTATACTTTTTTTATAACACTTACTTAGTGTCACTTTACGGACATTTTTGTTCCACTTTTTGTACTCGAGGGTGTAGCTCCACTTAAAAAATATTGCGGTTGAAAGGTGTAATAGAAGATTTTTCTACAGTCACAGTTATATTAAATCTTACACTGCAGTTTATACAAAAAGGGATAGAATGAATACATTGATTATAAGCAAAAAATTAACAGTCGATATTAAGATAATTAAAAATGGATAGATCTATTGGTGCGTGTTCATTTTCAAATATGGAACCGTGCTGCCGGGTGTTAAATCTTCATGTCTTAATATTCTTCGGGTGAACTTAAGTCAGAACTTAATAAGTCACAACTTACGGAGTAGTCTGTCTGTTGACCTGATGTTGTTCTTCTTGTGAATTTTAAAAAGCGATGAGTTGGTGATTCCCGTCGTGACCATAAATGACATGCATGCTAAAAATACGGGTTTATACCGTTTCGTCACATGATAATTAGTAGACATTCAACTAACTGTTTTTCTAGTATTACTGCTACTACTGGAAATGGAATCCGTTGTCATACCAAATTTCCGTTAACATTTAGCCACACTGTATTTGCATACTGCGGCCTCACCCTTAGTAAGAAGATGGTATATTAACAGCAGCTCTATTCTGTTAATAAATTAATGCAAGACGCTCCGATTCCAAGTTGTCCTCTAAGAGAGCACTTTGCGAGAAAGTTAGATTAAACGCTGTAGATCGACGCGTAGTAAACTGGTATTTTAGTGCGGTTGCCGAGTTCCGCCGCATTGTATTGCAAATTAGTTAGGAACGGGCAATTTGCCGTAAAAACGCTTTGGATGCAGCTGCTTTATAGAGATGTAAATAGCGAGTCGTAATGGTCTACTTTGCATAAAGAATACAACTGGTGCGCTTGTGAGTTGTTAATTTTCATGTTTTATGTAGAAATCGTAAAATTACGTCGACATATCGCTTAAGCAACATTGTGCAAATAGTTACATTTCCAGAATTAACTAAGGTTCCGTGTTAAAGGTTCTTATTCTTAATCTATTGTCATCGATCAGGCCTGGGTTAAGATTCTGTTGCGGTTCTTGGTAAAAACAGTTGATGATGCAATCCGGACCATGCATTAGATAACTTCAGTTATAAGTTTATAACCATGGTACGACTATTGTATATCATACTGCCTATACCAGAATAATTGGAATGATGCTATTGAAGTATCTTCTTGTTGAAAATTGTATGGAAAATCGCTGAAATGGTGGACTTTCAGACTTTTAAGTTCACATGACATTGAAAGCTTTTTTAAAAAAAAATCATTTTATTTGTCAATATTTTTATGAACACATCTCATATTATGTCAAATAAATCTCACAGTAGTGTTTTGTTTTATTTAAACACCCTTCTAATAACGACCTTCGTAACAACTTTCTTACTGCTAATATTAAAACTACTGCCTAAATAAATATTATAATATGTATATTATTATATTAATTGATTATTACTATTTGATTCCCGCTGTTGCGATCCCGGGTAACACAACTGTCAGTGATCGATTTGTTGAACCGTTTTCCACTGGAATGACACCTACAAAAAACATTCCGCATACTGCAACGGAACCAAATTGCAATTCTGTGAGCTTGTTTCGCAATAAATCCATGTGAGGGCGCTGTCGCGATAAAGGCTAACGAACGGCAATATTATGCACGATAGGCGTGTGGGATTGACAATATATTTAAGAACATTGATATGGCGAGAAGTTGTTCAGGAATTTGTAGCCTTTTTTAACATTTTAGTTTTTTTCCAATTTTAAAGGCATAGTTACGATCGGTTTCTTTATCTAATGCCTACTACGACAACGGTTAGGTTATATTATAATTTTATAATATAATAATAATTATTTTCCATAATCGTCATCATCATGCCATGTTGGTCAAAGACGAAGGACCGTTGTCCGCACATGATTGCTTGTTGTTAAAATCTTTTGGTCGGCACTAAAATATTTTTGATATATTTCCAGAAATGATTACAGTAATGCCTTGACGTTTTAAACTTCAAAGGTTTGTGCAAATTTCTGAATCGGAAAACGAGCATGAAAGAACCTTCGTGCGCGTTTAAAGTCGTGTAGGCGTGGCCTTATGAGGACTGACATTTGATAGTATACTGTATCAAATAGCTGTGTTTGTTGTAACTCAAAAGATAACAAAGATTGTTTTATATCATAGGATTGGCGAAGGCGTAAATTATTTCTTTACTGAAAATAAACTGTTGTGATCATATTACGTCAATCTTTTGTCAGGCTTTCTAAAGCCATTGTAGTTAGACTGCATTTAGGCTTTTTTTTTTTTTTATTTTTTTTTTTTTTTTATTTTTTCCAATCATACATTATTTTTACAGGGTGCACCCTAATACAATAATGTAGCTACTTTGTATATTATATACTAATTTACTAACATTTAAAAAATATAAAAAATCTATTATATAATAATTATATTAACAATCACCTGACAACTTTTAGTACATATATATATATACATATACACATACATATATATACATATACACATATATACATACATTTATTTATAACAAATCACAAATAGTGACGTTTTTGTGAATTCACTCAATGTACAAAAGAAGATATCTATAGTATCTGCAACTTGGTTAAGCGTACTGTATGCGCGCGACAGAGGCGCCCTCTGTAGTAGGTTGGTGCGTGCGCGCGGCAATCGTAACAGTTGTGGGTTTTTCCGTCGATATATGTACTTATTGGGGACGTTAAAGTGGAAGCGTTCTAATATCTGTGGGTTATGTATATTGCCTCTTAATACTTTAAATAAATACAAGAGCAGTGCTAATTCCCTTCTCACCCTCAATTCATTATATCCAACCATACCCAAGATGAATAAGGTTGGATACAACAAAGGGTAAAAGGGGTACACCCCATAATATTTCATGTAAAGGTATCTTATAAACTTATTTTGAATGCGCTCCAACATGAGACTATATTTAATTTCATGTGGGCTCCAGATGATTGCGTTGCTTTCTAGCTGACTCCGTACCAATGCATTATATAGTGTAATAGTGTGTAGTGTTTTTGTGCGCAAATGCACGGTTCCATAATAAAAAAGTTAAAAAACTTGTTTGTACAATTTATTTCAGGGACCGAAAATAATGCCTACCATTCTCCATGAGCAGAGTTTAAATATTTTAGCAAGCGGTAAGTAAATAAAAAACACGTTTCGTGTCGCACTACTCTAACGATCCCTTCAAACGATAACCCGGTTAAAGGAAGTTGTTCATAATATTAATTACCCTACTTTAGTCAAAGTGTATCTTAAACACAGATGCATAATAATAGCCTTATGAATTTTACATAATATATGATTCTTTGTGTGGGAGTGGATTTAGGCAGTATTACGGAAAAAGTTTAAGCAAATATATGCTAAGTATTGTAAGATTGGGGGCGTACGTATGGTACGCTAGATCAGGATGTCGCTGTCGAGAGGAGTATAATTAAAACATTAGCGACTACTTAAGGCGTTATAATGAATATTAAGCTTTTAACACATTTAACATTTAGAACAATTTCCATAAATTCTTGAACAAATCATCAGTTCTTGAGAAGACAGTGCAGACACCACGCTGTCTGCCCGAAGACTGTTCTCTTCCCTGCATTTTAATTTTCTAAAAAGGTACGATTATTCTTAATTCGAGTTTGGTGCTACCAGCCAAGACCTCCGTGCCTTGTCAAGGAGTTTTCGTTCCAATAGGAGGTTGAATGTAGCGCAGGAGGTCTCGTCACCACAGTATGTATATGATTTTAAAACTTTAACGAGTTTAACCTTTGAATGCCTCAGGGACATATGGCTTGCGTTATGAAGTAACTCACACATATAAACTACAAAGACGGAATAATGGTTAGAATGCTTTTTCTCACAAATTAGTGTAACGATTAGTGCTGCCAGCCTTATTAACGTAGTAGAATAGTAATATAATTATGTGAAATTAACGCTATCACGGAATAGGTATTACATACCTCTGAATTGCCTGTCGTTTCGACCAGGTTGCACTGGCCGTGGTCACAGGCTGACTGGCTAAGTGGTGCACGCCCTTTGTAGTCGAAAAACCGACGTCTTGCGGCGTGCCAACTAGTCTGATGAGCCCCTCGGGTCATAACTATATTGTAACCCGAAAGGCTTATCAGACTAGTTAAGCCTTTTCTAGCCTAAATAACTACGCTAGCATTCTCACACTTCGTTAAACTTTAACGAATATGAACGTTTATTTCACACATTAAGGTTTCACTCTAAGTAAATGCCATATCTTGAATTTCGAATTCACGGTCGCCCTGGAGGCAGTAAGAAGCAAGGGGTCGTAATATCGTTGATTCGATTGGTTAGTTATGATGTGATCTTTGGACTCCACCAATAAGACATTTCTTCATACATTGAGATGTATAAATAGGTAGTATTTTATTTGATGGGTATTGGTTGTTAAAGTTAACAAAAAAATCGTACTGTCCACTTCTTTTTACTTACTTTTTTACAGATATTGGTGACCGCTTTTGATCAGGCCGTGTTTAAAATCCAACCGTTAGGTGTTTAAAATAAAAAAAAATGTTATAAATATAAAAAGATAAAAGGTCATGTTGTTAAACATTTTGGTGATATTTAATATTTATTATTTAAACGTCAAAATTTGATCAACAACAATAATTGCGTAAATACTATCGCGATTAAATACACATCGAATATGCAAACAAATCGCGTGAGTTATAAAATAATTATACTGTGCTGATATACTAGGCCAGTCGTTACGTACGTATACGTTATTAGACATAACTATTTCAAACGAACATTACCTTGGTAGTTCGTCAATTAAACCTCTCCCCAACGCCCGAACACTACACCCCAAAAAGGCATTTATTTAATTAAAACAACAGTGTAGAAATCGCTTATTCATAACCAAATGACTGATCGTATCGTGCCACTCGACAGTCTTTATCTTGAAGCAACAAAATTGTTTCATTTTGTTAATGCTTTTAACGTACCAACTAGTTTTTAAATGTTTACATTTATTTACACGTGTTTTTGTAATTGATTTGTCAATAAACTAACACCCGTATGCACAAACAATGATATGAGGTCTCACAGTGAGCCCGGACAAAATTTCAATTCTTAAACAATACTTGAGCGATTGACAACGCTAAGCGTTCATTAAAAGGAACCCTTATGTAAAGTAGCTCGACAGCTGTTTTACGCAAAGCATAGCGTCGGTGGGAGTGACAGTTGATAAACATTGCTGTTTTATTTCATACTTTTTATTGAACAATGGACAATAATTACGAGAATAGTATTCGAGATTTTCAAACTCCTTAAAATTACAGTGAGGAAGAATACTGTACTTTTTGTACTCGCACTACATAAATTTAAATCGAAAAAAAGAAAAAATAAGCTTGAGATTTTATTTGTGTTATTTTTTTTTATTTTTTTAAAAAGGCAACTCCCGCATTAGGAATTGCCCCTGTGTCACGGGGGACTTTACAAACATACAAAGAACGGACACAAAGAACACCCAGACTCTGGTGGGAATCGAAACCACGACCTATGGCATAGCAGTCAGGGTCACTAACCACTAGGCCAACAGGCCAGTTGATGAAGGCCTTTTCAAAATTCTAATATTTTCTCCCTCTGCATACTTATAGAATGTTCAAACTGCACCGATTTTTCTTTAGCACACAAAAATCACCACACGATTATAGTGCGAGAGCCTACGATCAAGACCATGGCCATCAGACAGATGCAATGAAACAGTTCGGTAAAAGTTTTTAAAACATATTTGAAAACGCGGTCAGGTTAGACGTTTGAAAAAGTTCTGAAATTAGGTATTTTGGAATCAGAATAACCAAATCTATCGATTTTATACTGTTTTGACCGTATATCGATGAGGCAAAAATATTGGTCATTCGTACCATTTATTTATCTATCAATCAAATATCGCAGAGACCCTAGGAACGGAAATGGACCAATCATAGATCAGTATTCGATGCTGAGCGTTCGCTTAGCAAAGGGTAACTTGAGTTTTGTGTGTGAGTGACTAGGCTGGCCACAACGAACGCTGTGAAAAATTGGTCATTTATCTTAGCGTTGCTTCTACATGCTACCCAAAGTGTTGTCTGTAAATACGGGTGTAACTTTCTGTACACGTGAAGCGGTGCACGTGGACTTTAAGTTCGTATAGTTCTTTGAAAGCACGTGATCTGTTGCCGATATGAAAGAGCTTTGACGTATGTTTTGTCAGTTAAACCTTTCTGTTAGTAAAGAAAAACTTTATATGTATATTCGCGTTCTTTATGACTAAATAGTTAGAAATTAACTCTGAGTCAACATTGAAACATTAGAATTCATAAATAGCATTTAGTTTAAAAATACTGAAGTCAAAGTATAACCGGCTCGCAAGGCGTATACGGCAGTGTATATAATACATTGCTGGTTCTGTGTTTGTTGGTTGCAGAGATTGACACTAACCACCGCGGTGTACCTAATCCATTGCTTACTCGGTGATCTTGATAGTAAACGCATTTCAATTTGTTTTTTTTAATTTTAATTTTAAAAAAGAATTGTATACTGGTTTGAAAACATTACCTAAATCGATATTCAAAAATATGATTGGAAGTTTTAATTACAATAGATTTGTTTCTTTTCAGTATATAAAAAGATTTATCTTACAATCGCTGGATTTGGTAGTTCGGCATAGAGCCGTGTACTAGTAGGGTTGTCAAACGACAACATTTTTATGTAATGGGTTGAAACTAAAAGGTTAAAAAGAATAAGAATGATTATGGCCCCATTTGGGTGGTAATTCGAGTAGAAATATGCTGTTCCCTACCTTACCTTTGATTTATATTTATAAACAACAAGAGTGGCATAACTCGCGATTGCTAAAGACTGTACCAGATGACTACTAGGCTAGATATAACAGGTTTTTCTAAAGCAATATTAATATATGCAAACGCGTCCTAGTCTAAAAGAAGAAAACAGTATTTTTTTGGACATTACAACCATTTCATTTCACGAATTACGCTCTGTATAAAATAGAACACAGCAGTGTTTTCAACTTTTTTCAATTTTACACTTGGCAACCCTACTTGCGAGCAAAACTCATACACTAAATTCCTTAGTTTCAATTAGCACACGTTTCGGTACAACCGGCCAAATAACGTATGTGTTTTGAATCGTATCGAGCTTACTCCGGGTCGTACGTATTTATGCGCAATGTGAATGGAATTGCCTAACGCGCCCTCAAAATTGGACGTTGTGGCGGATTATGAGGAGCATCTTTAGGAATAAATTTTTATACCACGAAAGTAGCAAAAACATTTTGACCATTATTTTTTATCGTACAGTATGGTAGGTGCCAAAGGTGATATGCAGGCCCAAAATCCTTTTAATGCAAATTTCGTGGAGATCATATTTTACATAATTGAGTTGACATACAAATGGCCTGCTTGTACTTGGAACACCAATGGTTTCTATTCTCGCATCTCGCTCTGCATCAGCGGCAGTTTTGGGAGCCCTTACTAACTGAAAAGAATAGCAGTAGTACTAGTACCAGTAGTGCTGCTTTCTTCTAATGTGGAGCTACTGGGCCAGTCAGGCGGATACGAACAGAGTAGATATTTCAAAATTCAAGAAACATTAGAAGCCCAATAGTCGTATTCTCAAACGCTGCTAGACTTTCAGATGTCGTTAGATCTCTTTCTGTCGCTACAGCACGAGACACTCTTAAGATAGATAATATATTTTTTTATCATTTTGACACAAGCTAAATCTGACAAGAGACACTTATTTCTGGACAAAGGGAAATTAATTGAAATAAATGATCACCTACACCAACTACTACCGTTCAAAAGTTATGGTTATTTAAGTGGCAGACTGTCCGGGACTTGGCTTTTAAGACAATAGATGGTCCCTCACCGTGATGTTTATACCTCCCACAATAACCTGACTATATTACTTAAAACTAAGTATATTTAACCGGTCCATTGTCTCTCGAGATTAACGTGTTTAAATATACTAAACAATAAACCTTAAATATTGATCCTTGAAAAATTAAGACCTTGATTGTTATCGGCTCTTAAATTTGTCGCCTCCCACCATCAATGCTAATTGCAGATCAAAGCGAAATTGCTCATTAATTTCTCATTGCCAGTGTCTCGGCCAGCATGTCAAGGGCTCTATTGGAAATTTCAATTCAAAAGGATCCTTTGTTTTATGAATAAAGTCTAAATTAGCTTGCATCAATTGGGCTTATAAATTTTTGTTTTTTTTTTACCTACTATTATCCTCACTTACGCTCATAAACACAGTGTTGGTTAACCGCGGTCTAATATCATAATGTGTTTAGTTTTCAAAACTGTTGTGACGGATAAATATTCCTTTTATGACTCTCAATATTTAACGCACCGTATTTAATATATCGTAACACTCAAACATACGCGAGTAAATGTTCTGTTGGAACCAAAGGGGACAGAACTGCAAACATTTGCGCTCACGTCACCAACATAAGATACACAGTCGCAGGTCGATTGAATCGCTCTTTGTGAACCGGTCCTTAACGATCTCCGATTCTATTGTCACCTAGGGTTGCAACTTTTGCATTATATTTTCGAGAGGCCAGCGCAATTAACATTATTAAGGTTTACTTTACAAAAACATTTTTATGTAACAGAAGTTCTTAGTTATGGTTTGAAAATTAAAATATGTAAGTGGGTATTGTTTTTTTTTTATATTTGCACAACCAATCTTCAGAAATAATATTTGATTATTATTGTATATTAGATAACGAAATTACAGGCTAAATAATATATATTTTATTTTTTGTAAACATTATCTCAAAGTATTTTGTCATTGGTTTGGTTTCAAATTATAAGATCATAACATTTCAAAATGATTACGTAATAAGACTCATAAAATATTTATGAAAACTCACTATTTCTTCTAACACAGTTGAAGAAGTGCCGAAGATATGGGCAACTATATTAAGTACAGTAAGTGGCAACCCTTATATCTCCTCGGCCCCTTCGGCCAAACACAGTTTGAATTCAAATGGCAAATATCAATTATTGGAAGAAAACCAAGAGCTTCCAAGTTCTCCTTGCAGTTTTTAATAATATGTTTTGTGTATATTTATTTGATAGTTTTAAGACCCCGATAGGCATCGTACGTGTTTCGAATGTTTGTTTTAATGGCAGTAGTATCTTGTTGGGTAGGAATTGGCTTTGTAAGTAGGTCGCGTAGTCACTTCTTTGATCGCATGTGTACTTAAGGTTTTTGTTCAATTCTATTTCATAAAGATTGTGATGCTTAATATATTATCTAGATGCGTCCGTGTTATCAGGAAACATGTTGTTTGTAGATATGTACAAGGTTATTATGATAGCAGGATATTACAGGTCAAAACAGGTCAAATTCGACCATTTTTAATCAAACAATAATTCGAAATGATGAAAGTATTTTATTATGCCAAGGCTTTCGGTATGATATTATGATGAAAAGGCCACAGGTTAGCACTACTTGGAAAGGTCGAGAAGGCGAATATTTATAAAACAAGGTTCGCGCTCCACGAGAACTCGAAACAAAAGTGGTGGAGGGTAATAAAAATGAATAGCAAAGATCCCTCACCGGTTTCACACATTCACTCTGCGGACGCCTGCACCCAATTAAAACTTACGTAATCCAAAGTTTTAATTAAATTGACTCCCAATAAACTGAAACTATTTATCAGTTAATCTTGACATGTTCTGTTTACTATAAATGGCTCCCGTGATTCTAATGCTATGCCATGCCATGATTGTGTTGTCGCCACATCAAAAACTCTTATTTATTTTATTGAAAATAGGGGCACACTATAGTAGATGATAAAACAGTTCACTATGAGTTAATAGACATTATTATGACTGGTTATGCTGGTGAAGCAATGCTATTGGTCCGTTGATAAATATTGATGAATAGTGGGGTTAAAAAAGGGTAGGAATGTATTATAAGTTGATAACCATCACTTGAGTGCAGAGGAGAGGTACGGACAACATGGCAGTTACTGTTAGTTAGTGATTTTCATAGTATATAGCAGTGGTTGTGAGACGGTTACTAACATTTGTTTTAGAAGAAATTGTTTTTAAGTATAAAGACTTTGCTTTTTCCAGACAGATGTACACACACAGGTACACATTATGAATACTGCATTGGTTCAATTTAACAAAACCATCAATGACCATATGAAAAACACAAAGAATTTCTTCCTACTTTGTATCTATTTTGACTTGACTTGCCGGTACGGATGGCGCAATGGTTAAAGTGATCGACTCGCCACCACGTCGGGTCCAATGATTAGGCTCAGGCCACCATTCCTTATTTAAACTGTAAAAATTAACTTGTTGTCTGGTAAGTGGTGTGACAGCTACCGTGAACATTATGGGGAATTTAAGAAATATGTCTTATATTTCCGTAATACTGATACCGATGTCATAACAATACTAGCTACGGCAATGGGTACCGCATGTGTTAATCCAAATCATAAACTATCTGTGTGTCAAATTTCATTTTAATAGGTTTCGTCGTTTTTGCGTCAAAGAGTAACAAAATTCCATCCATCCATCCTCACAAACTTCCGCTTTTATAATTTTATTAAGATGTAGTAGTAAGAAGCTATTATTTGAAAGTTATTTCAAACTACCTGCGCCCCGCGATTTTACCCGCGTAGTCTCGATGCCGTGGGAATACCGGGATAAAAAGTGCCTATGTGTTAATCCAGGTCTCGAGCTCGAGCAAACGGCTCAGTAGTTTTTGCGTGAAAGAGTAACAAACATCCATACATCCTCACAATCTTTCACGTTTATAATATTAGTAGGATAACAAACTCAATAAACATACACACAGAGGATTACATACAAACGCAGAATTTTTGAAACCCCAACAGCAAAATTCAGCAGTTTCATGTTAAAATATTTCACACGACAGAACTCGTAAACTCGAAACTGCATTACGAGATTCGATTTGTGGACGAGTTCTGTATAAACAAAGATCTTTAGAGACTAAAAGTTGAATAAACAAAGCCGACTTAGGTCTTAGATAGAGCAGTGATTAACTAGTTTTGGCTCGTTAGATGGCGCTTTGAGAACGCGACTGATTGTTGCTGTAGGCGAGATGTAGGTGTGTTTAAAGTGTTTAAACTTGTTAATGAAGGTTTAATAACGTAAACGTTGGTAATTGATGTTAAATATACTTGATTTTTTGGAGGATAATTTACACATATATACCTAGACTTCGTACTTATAAGTTTCAAGCTTCTAGCTCTAAATATGACGATACTTCCATACAACTTTTCAACCCGTGCTTTCTCAGGCTATCTGTGTACCAAATTTCATTTAAATCGGTTCAGTAGTTTTGGCGTGAAAGGGCGACAGACAGACAGACAAAGTTACTTTCACATTTATAATATTATATATATATATATATATATATATATATATATATATATATATATATATATATATATATTAAGTAAGGATAGGATATATAGGTAAAAATTATTGACACGAAATAGACATTTATTACGGCAAACAAAACATAAATATATCGGATTGGCTAGTGCTAATCCGATAACACTTTCTCTTCATGTAACCAGCAAGTCTAATCAGAAAGTTTACAACTAGCTCAGACGTAAAACAACCATAAATTTCAAGGTATAATATCTGAATTGAAATTTTCAAACCCCACCGTGCCCGGCGCTCTCGCTGTCACAATGATTTGAAACTGGAAATTTGGTCCGGAAGAGTATATTCTAGAAAGTTTTATTCTGTTACATAAAACTTAGTTTTGGCGCTTCTCCCATTTGCTCGAGTGAAATTTTATGTTTTGAAAACCGGTACCTCCGGGTATACCTACTCCAAATAATGTTAAGCATTCCCTATGTTAGTAAAACAACCGTAAAAGTCATGTTGAGACAGAGTACAGCAGTTAAAGTTATAGTTTTATTTTTTTATAAAAAAACACTTGTTTACTTTGTGATCATGAGTCTTACGTATTAATCTATATATTTGTATAATAATGAGCTACTCACGGCAATTAATAAAGCCCTTAAAAATATTTTTTGTATTTTTATTGATATCGATTGAAAATGATTTTTTAATATATTATCTATGTAGTAAAGAATATTGCTAAACTTCTAAAATCGAATAAATATCTTTTGCTATATTTTGTGGGTATGCCATAAATTTGACCTATGCTAGTTGCACGAAAGCAATGCTTTATAGCAAATGCGAGGCACGTGTTGATTGCTACGAAACAATCAATTATTCTAGTCAGAAATTATATGGACAATCTGATTCAAATCGTAACAATGCGAAAGCAGGTTGCTCTCAACGAGGGTACGTCTGCATTCCTAAACAATGGCCACGTATCTTGAAATGTGGTTTGATAGTAGAACATGCATTGTTGTGTTCGAGTTGCAGCTGAAGGGATGGTTGCGCTCGTTTTCGTCTGTACACATATAAAACCTAGGTGTAGCAAGCTGACAAGTTTACAAAGCTGAGCTTTTGTGTGGACTTTCAACATGTCGTCGTTGTTTTGTGCCTTGATCAAATTTTTGCATCAATTTCGTTGAGTGTTTTTGCTGTTTGCACACCATGTTTGCTGTTTAGTTTTAAATACATACATTTTGTGTAGACATTAATCGTGAATATTTGTTGATCCATGTAAAAAATGTTAAATTCGACCATATTCATTTAAATATTTACTATATAATATTACTATAATATATCCCCTTTACACTTATCATTTCTCTAAAATCTTCTTGTTGGTAAGATTTAATGTTTGTATTCAAAATATTTTTCTAATAATAAACAATGAATCTGAAAGAGATTCAAGATATATTTTTACAGCATTTACTTGTTTCCTCACTTCCTTTTTATTTATCATTAAAATCATCTTTTGGATCCATTTACACAAATTTCTGTTTAATGTTTAATCATCCATCATTATCTAAACACGTCCAACAACCCTGTGCAAGTTGGTTGGGTTTGCCGGACCTTTATACATCAGTAGCTACATCCAACGTTTTCATTACCGGCCCCCATACAAAGTTTCCATAAACTCGCTTCTAAAAGCTTTCTCAATCGTGAATAATTAAACCTATTATTAACGAAGTCCAAAATTGGATTAATAAAATCCTACTGGCCGGGGTACCAGTTAGACGGTTCTTTAATTCATTCCCTTGGTAGCAACAGTCTCTAAATGATTAGCGTTAAAACAGAGTTGTAAAATTTTGATAGTATTTCTCTGTACGATATTTAAAAGTCAATTTCGGCTTTGATATTTTCCACCTAGCCTTAAGTGGAAGACTGTGTGATATATATTAAGTTCTTTTAACTTTATATCTCCTCTTTCGGTGTTACTTTTCATTATGTTCAATAAATATTTTGTTCGATATTTTGTAGGATGTGCAGTTGTGCACTGAAGTACTCGTAGTTATGTATGAAACATGTATCGTTACCGTTAAAAGGCTTCTGTTAGTATATAATCTTATAGTAACAACATGTATTTTATACTTTCAAAAATTGGTTATATAAAAAAAAATCATACTTATTATGGGTAATTTTTGTGGTCACATTACATACTCATTCGCACACCTTGTTTCTATTACTTACGCACTGGTGCGGTGCTCTTGGCTCGAATGTGATTGTTTGGGTTATGCAGAGAATTGTGGCATGTGAATGGTGGCAATAGTTTCCTTAATTTTTTATCTTAAAACGAAACAATTTTCCGAACTTTTTTTTTAGACAATTCTGAACAAACTAGTTGCAGTGCGATAGTACAGTATGCGATTCCTTTTAAACCTCGTTTATGACATGTCATGTCTCATGTAAAATGTACTTTTTAGTCTCTTGGTGGTCGTGCTTTAAAGTCATCATTAATATCACATGTTTTACTGTGACTGTATAAAAGATAGCTCGTCTTACCTCCTATTCCATCCTGAAACCAATCCAGAATAACAATGTGTGTAATTTATATGCACCTCCGCCCCTTCGGTGGTTGGTGTTTCCTCAGAATGCACGTCCATTGTTAGAGTTCGGTACAGCGGGTTTTAGATTGCTAATTTGTAGCTACAACAAGTCTGCCTTACTGCTTAATTTTCCACGGATATTTGAGCAGAACAACGTTATTTTATGAGCATAATTAGATGTTTGTAAAACCTCTGCAATGTTGTGCAATTTTGATAAGCAATGCCCATCTTATTTCTGGATAAGGCTGTTTATATATTTATATAGGTGATAAGTTTAGTATATTTTTTTATATTTTTATTTTTATAAAATAATAAAATATAAAACTGTAACGAATCATATCTAATAACTCATGAAAGTTATTAGATATGATTCGTTACAGTTTTTCAGTAAGGAGTCTTGTAGATAATACCGTTTGGCTCACAGACGCATCCAGATTTTTTTATGCCTACTCTTGAAAAATACATAATAATAGTTTTAATTGCGATAACAATATGAATATTTCACAATAAATAGTCATACATTTGTTAAACTTAGCGGAAAACATTCAACTCAGTACTATAGATCCGCGGGAAAAAATTTCGAAATATTTTTTACATTCCGGTATGTGTTTTTGAAAAATTCGTCAAACATATTGTATGAGTGTTATTGTTTTGGGTATGGATAATGGAGTACTTACACCATAAAATTCGATGACAATGCATTTTGTAAGTCAAATCAGCAGCTTCAATGTAAATGCATCCTTAAGATTATTAAGAACAAATTATACTCAGTTCCTTGAATATATTTACACCGACTTCGAATCATTATAATTGAATTTTCTTCAAGTAAATGCGACGAGTTGGTTGGAATCGCAATTTCTTTAAAACTTCATAGCTTAAATTTTAATTTAATTATGGGAACATTTATAATTTTGCCCTTAAACTTATGTTTCGACGTAAATTGGCAAAGTTTCGTATTTATAACCGCGATTTGTTTAGCATCTTCCGGTGACAATATCCGATGTTACCTTCAATGGTCTTTAAATTTGTATTTAGAAATTGAATGCTGTTTTGTTACACAAACGAAAATAATGCGGCAATTAGTTTGGGGGTTAAATAAAATAGCATCTACTGTAATTCCAGTGCCGCTTACTCTTATTATAAATAAGAATGCAAACAAATTTCATTTCATATGTTAGGTTTTGGTTTTGATTGCCACCTATTTTGACTGTCGAGTTTAAGGTTGTGATATTCCAGAAACAAAACCTAAATTAAAAAAAAAATAGTACAGTATGTACTGTTCCAGTCCCCAGTTAAACTGTATTAATGCTCTGTAATGTTCAAACACCTGCAGTAGAGGTTACCAGTAGGCGCCAACAGTCTTAAATCTTGGCAATGTTCGCAGCATGACTTACATTTAATTTCGAGTCATATTATTCGAATATGCTGCTATACTATTATAATACTGCACCGGATTTCATGTAATCGTCGTATAAAAATATCGAACCACAATTAACAAAAAATATGAAAACTTTTCTAGTGCAAGTTGTCCCTAATCAAACCCTGGGAGGTCCTGAGTGACATCCGGAGATCAGATTAATTGTCTGGTCCCCGTGTAATGCGAACGCTCACTGAGCAGAAGATTGATGAATCATGCTCCGCCCCTAACCCGAGCTCCGAGCGAGATAGATCGATCATGTATTAAGTATATATCGTGTTATACCTAACATCTTTGATGTTTCATACTTTAGTTGTGAAAATACTTTGAAGATTCAGAAGGAAAAATTAAACAGTGACCTTTATGGACAATGTTTGACTGTATCATACTTAAGTTATTTATTAATAGCTAGGTTTGTTTTTTAAAGTTGTAACTAATGTTAAATACTAGACAGGCAATATCCAGGTCATTTTTATGTAATTTAATAAAATATTCTGTTTAATATCTTTGAATATCAGTATAATCCGGGTTTCCCGGTATAAAAATAATGTTGCTTGCTTATGGTGCTCTTTTCATGCTAGATTTGTATACATTTAAATATACACATAAGTGCTCATAATCATTCTTAATGAGGTCACGATGGAGGGCGTGCACCGCTGAGCCAGTCAGCCTGTGATCACGGCCATTGCAACCTCATCGAAACGTCAGGCAATTCAAAGGTATGTAATACCTTATCGTGATCGCGTTAGTTCCCGTAAATATATCATGGAACGCGAAAGTTAAAGTCATTCATTGTCAGATTTTAACAGATGAAGTTTCATCGCTCAACCTTATTTTCATAGCTGACTCAAGACGTTGTAACGGAGCATAGGATCAAAATGTATTTAAATTAGCAATAAGCTTCATAACGTTTTTTTAATCACTTTATAAAAATCAAATATTCCACAAGACATCAAATAACACGTATTATACACAGTGCTAGATATATATATATGTATGTACAATTGTAGTACATACTACATAGATGTGAATTGATATATGACAAAATAATTTGAACAAAAGATCGATGAATTACATATCCAAAACACGTCAGCCTGTACCCAGCTTACAATCCTTGCATTAATTGAAGAAACCACGCCTTTAATTAAACATAGAGTACCGTTTCGTGTCCATTAATGTTGGATCCTGAATGAAACATTGATACTTCCGCACCAGATATGATACCCGTTCCATATAAAACATTCAAAGAAATATTTATAGGAGTGAGGATCTGTTTAAAGTAGTTAAGGGTAGATAAGCATTGTGAGAGGTGTATGACGTAGTCAGACGATTGACCTGGTCAAGTAATGTGCCCCGGGTCAGCTGTAGATGGGTGACCGTTTGCAAATAGTCATGCCTTCCCTACAAATTCTGTCTTCCTCATATGCTTATCTGTTTACAAGTAGAGTAGTATTGTTGTATCGTATGGACATCTTTTGTGTCCTGTCCTTCATTTATAGAAAAAAAAGTAACATAAATATTTTCAAACATAATTGCCATCTTTTTCTGAAATTTAAATTACGCCGTCGTTAAATATAAATTATTGAAATATTGGCAGTCTTCATTTTTTGCCTTTATATAGGCATGACATTCTCTTTACATGCCTACTTTTTATGAAAAATAACTTCATATTAAGTTCTAAGAGTCCCATATACCTACGAGTATACTTACTATAGTTGACCGCTGACCCAGTAGCTGACATTAAACGCACTCCGCACTTTCCGTTACAACGTTACAGATAATCTTGTCAGAAGGGTTCCGTCTGTCCGTGATTGCCCCTGTGTTTCTAATTACCACCCTATACTAGGGTTGTAAAGAAACTATCGAGTGGAGAATATCTTTGAAAGATTTTTTGTATAAATAGTCGAGAAGCAGAAGTTTGAATCTCAGCTAGCGTGGCGGTCGAAAAATCAGTCTGTGAAGTCCAAGATCACGAGTTCCATTTGTCTCAGTGCAAAGATTTGTATGTATGATTATGTCTATGTGCATTGATCTGAATGTTTCTATGTATAATGTGTATGTATTTACAAAAATAAACACGTTATGGAAATATTAACACTAGCTAATTCGTTTGTGTCTAGACGGCGCTGTTGAATATGTCAGAAAAAGTTCAGAAAAAAAAATTAATAGGTCGGCAACTGCTTCTCCGTCGAGTATTCTGCGCTCGATCTCCAAACGGAACATTAATTTTGAACTAACTAATGTCTAAAGTAAGTTTGTTTTGTATTGCCTAATGTATTGCTGTACTGTGTGAGAGAAACAATACATTATTATTATTATTTTTATAATTTTGAACAATTTCCTTATCGCACGTTACACTTCAGATGCTCGGCTGATGCGGGCTAGCCGGAATAAAGTGTTAACGCAACGAAAAAGGCTGACCGCGAGTAGAGTTATTTTATTCTTACGCCATTTGTGGCTTCTGCGCGATACTACTGTAATTGGATATTAGGGCAACTTTCACAGATGGCGCAAATTTAATTTCGAGTTTTAAGAATATTTACTAGGTATATTTTGATATAATATATTCAATCCATTAAATATAAATAGCGAAAGGAAGTTTGTATCAACCGGGTGTCTCAAAGACACCTCACGTGTTTTTTGTATAAAATACAGTAAATTGTTCTAAGTCCGGGTATACTTTGTAGCCAGTAGTGGACGTATATACGAAGACACCGAGCTTGTAAATTTTCAACATTCATCAGAACGCTCAAACAATAGCGCTTAACGTAATCTCTTTTCACACCCAACCGTTAAAAAACCGCAAAAGCCCATCAATTCCTCTACTATTATATATGATAATCATATTTACCTAACATTGCATGCATAGTTTTCAATCCATTAACTGTTCTTTTCCCTGTTTTCAAAACATAAACGAAACTTAACCACCGATGGATTCGGAATGGATTTATAGACGCGACCGACCGAGGAGTTCTAAATCCTTTTGGAACGCTCAATGGTTTTTGTTTTACGTTGTTTGAATTGCAAATACGCAAGTTGGTTGATATGTTTGTGTTTCCAAAACGTCTGCTGTTTACATTGCGCCTTATCTTTCCTGATTGTGAATGTTTTACTTCCTTAAAATTTGTTTCTATACTCTGTTCGTCGATTTTATGCGATTTATTTTATATAAAGGTTAGCGATTATCAGTACCTCTATATATTCGCACGACTAGTGCTCCTTCTAGGAGAAGACGGAGCAGCTCTGGCAACCCTAACACGCGAAGAAAAAAGAGAGCACGAACTTCATTAATTCACGTCATTAACTTTAAACATCCAAGTAACTTTAAAACATACCACACTTTTTTTAAAGTGTTAATAATTTTGATATTAATTTAGGTATTTTGTATAGAGAATTGAAGAGAGTCTGTGAGTTCTTCTTATAAGAAGAAGTCATACAATAATCGTCATTACGACAGCGAACCCATTTGGACAATGCAATACCATCTCAAAGTTAGCTATATAGCGGAAGCATTAGTGATCTCAGCCGCTGCAGCACTTTGTAAAGTTCTGATTCAAGTTTTAATTCTGTTTCTTATAGCGCTTATTTCGCTTAGTTATTACAGAGCAAGATGCCAATGCTGTTTTATTTAAACGCTATTTTCTTTTTATTTCTTTCAACGAGCTCGTGTACTTTGTTATTAAGCTTAGGTCGCGAACAAACTAGACGTAGTATTTGCTGTCTAATGTTAAAATCATATTAAAATATATTAGTAGTATGTATTAGGTATAATTAGTACAGTGTAAGCAGACTAACTCGACACTTACCGATCAGCATACTTTTATTCAGAAAGTTTAAAATAGAAAATGAAAAATGCTTGAAAAGATTCCAACGATTAATTTAGTTGTTCTGTTTTTATCATAAAATCTTTAAGCTGTCAAATGTCGTCACAAAATTTGTTACAGCTATCACCTTGTTATGGTTTTCATTAATTCATCGACAATCAAGTGCTATCGAGGGCGTATGATTTTAAATTTGCTATAAACTTGAATTGGCAATTAAATAACAATTAATTTATGAAGTACTACCAGGTCCCCCGCGGCTTCGCTCGCGTAGACATATTTATGTATTTTCCGCGAAACCCTAATACTTATTCCAAAATAAAAGTAGCCTTAGTTACTCCTCATAACAGCAGCTATCTGCCATTAAAAGTCCTGTGGATATCAGTCTACCCGTACCGGAGATTAGCCAGAACAAACAGACAGATAGACAAACAAACATTGTGAAAACTGTTTTTTTGCAAAAGGTATAGTGCAAATAACTGAATGAGCTTAAAAAATAACAATTATTTTGACATTACAAACAGCCACTTCAATTTTATTTATTGGTATTAATTCAGTAAAGATTTAGAGTTATGCCAGTATTTTAATGCAAACAAATAAACATAATTTTTTTATGTTTGGTAAAATGCTGAATAGGAATGACCTTTCATTGTATACCTGTAGGTGTCGCTAACCTGTTATTACAGCACTATTTTATACAAAAAAGAAAGTCTAGTTATCTCCTAGCTTAGTAATGTGCAGTTTTAATATGGTAAAATCTTCTACTCCTTACTTACTGTTTAAGTATAGAATAAAACGCCTAAATTTAGAGCTGCACCTGCTTGCAACTCTTAGCTAACGCAACGTGCCACTTGCTTGGCGAAACGCGTTACAATTAATTAGTATTGTAATTAACCATATCAAATTTAATTATATTGCGAGTTGGGGTTTATAAAGTGTAGTTTGCCTTGTGATATACAATGGTTATAGGAGCTATATATACCTCGGCGGATACACCTGCATTCAATTTGAATGATGCATCTCGACTATCGTTCTTAACTACAATCTCCGTATTATCAGACTTAACTTATAATAATTGTAGTAATATAATATTATAGTGACGTTTTAAAACCTTATAATCTTTTTCGAATCACAGGCTATTTGAGAAAAAAAGATCCTTTAGTTTTTGACATTAAAGAAAAAGAATAAAGAATGAACAATGAAATCTAGTGGCCTGCGTTTTGCTTATTCGTATTTTATTATTTATTTATTGTAGTGTATGGAGAACCGCCACACATTACAATCACCTACATGTATTCCATAAGGTAGGTATGGCAACACATACCGACACTTCGCACGATGTATTCAAGTCCTAATAATTGAATTAAACTTATAAAATCTTTGATCAAACAATTCCTTCTCCAAAGACGAACTATTTTTGTTATTGAAGAAGTAAAACTACAGAGTAAAAATATTTTCAATTGTCGTTTTAAATAAATTATATTTCCCAGTGCAGCTTGAATTTAAAGTACTATATTATGCCCAGCATTTTAAACACTACACAGAGCGCTAATCAACAATCCCGAACGACACCGCAGAACTTGCGAATTTAATCCAAAGAAATATGGCGCACTACGAAACAGCAACTAATTAGGTAAACGAGTCGCATGTGTCACGGAGGTTAAAAATTTACGACTTGTAACAACTTGTACTGTAATTGTAATAGTGTTGCTACATAAGAAATTCATTACTTAACTTTATCAATTACTATATTCTATTTATGTATAACTTTAGTCAGGATTATATTTGCTGGTAACTTTGATCCGAAAGTCAACACAGTTTTGTATAATGTTTTATCGTGTCCTAATGCTTTCTAATGCCTACCCTTTTAATATTGGCAAAAGGAAGTCAAGTTTTGTGTTAAAGTAGTTTTGTCCATTTGTTTTAGGCGGCGGTAGTCACTTACCATCAGGTGGCGTCTGCTCGTTTGCCCCTATACCATAAAAGAAATGTTGACCTGGTTTATAACAAATTACAGTTGAACAGTTTAGTTTGAAATGTATTATGTATCCTATTTGGTTTTTGTTGGCCTATCGTACTAATTGCTGTAACTAACCTCTGATATAAGAGTTTTGTTAGTTTTAATTGCTTACATTGATTTTGGAGTGTGTTTGAAAGCGGATCACGTTGCGTGAGTTTGAATTTAGATAAAGGGTGTATTGATAACATGTATTTACGTTGAATACGTTATTAGTTTTGCGAGGGCTATAAATATCATTTTATATTTATCAGCCTAGATGTTATAGTTACTGGAAGTGTTTCAATAGGGTTTCAATAATGAATGTGCGAAGAGAACATTCATTGTTATAATATTCTACGAATTGTATATTTTTATGTCTTTATCATTCGATCCCTATTTCGCGTCTGTGGTATAACATCTTCCTTTAATTTGGATAAATTACAAAGGTAGTAAACAAAGTGATCGGAATGAGGCATCGGCATGAGGTCGGAAACGCATGTGTAATGCGTTTCCGACCTCATGCGCCCCCACCCTATTGAGATAGGAAGCCACTTGGTTGAGCCCAAACAGCTCTGGTGCATTAAGTACTTTCCAAGTCGGTTCCAATTCTAATTTAAAAGTTATTTATATACAACAACAAACAGACATCCAACATAATAGGCTACTAAGAATATCATTTGCGAATTGATGACCCTGTAAAATCCTTCTATGTTTATTAACTTTAAGAATTTGAAAATAATTCTCGAAAGAAGAGCATTGCCCCATTCCATTCTCTTGATTATTTTATCTTGATATCCAATTAAGTATTTTTCACCACAATTTACAACACGACCATTCGACACACACGTTGCATTAATTTTCAGCAACAAGATCTAAATCTATTTCTTATTACACCTCAGTTGCCGAAACTTAGGTCGTATCACAAATACTTAGTTATCAGTGAGCCCAACAGTGATAGTACATTAAGCGGCAACGCTCACGTACCATATGTTAGTAAATCAGCCATTGCGGGGCACGTATTCCAAGTGCACACTCTTTGATTAATGCCTGTGAGGGTTGGTTTTAGCTGTATTCAAGTTGCATTTATCAAATCTACGATGAAATAGTATAGAAGCAATGACATTTTGAAAAATCTGCATGCTGTATGCGAAGCAGTGCTATCTTTTTATGTTAAAACATAACTAAAAGATGTTACTACGATAGAAGATCGCGGGTAACCAACACAAGCCGCAGGAGGAAGGACAGGAATGAGGAGTAACGTCATTATTGCTGTTGTGACATAATCACCGTTAAATATTCTATCATAAGGGTGGTTTTCTTGTTTTACAACATAGTCACGTAACTAAATGCATTTATCGCTTTTCCCATTTTACGAGACTCCAATTGTATACGTACTCGTAGCTATCTTTTTATCAGTCATCTAAATCCCAGCATGTGGGCCAAAGCGGTTTAAACGACTAATTCTCAGTCAAAACTCCCGACTAGTTGGCCCATTAATTGTCAAAGTTGGTTCGTTGGCACATACGGTATCTGTGAATTAAGTTCGTTCAAATTATTGGTGGTAAGAAGAAGTTTGGTGTATTGGTTGTAAATCATGTATTGTTGGAATAGTCGAGTGTAGTAAATGTGTAATGGGTAATTATGCTATCATAAAATCGAATCGAGTTTCTACGAAGGCAATTTCGCCTCAGGGTATGCCCTAATTTCGAAGCAATTTAAAGATCTTCTATGACTACAACCTTACATGATCTCTTAAGACTAATAGAAAGCGACGAAGATTTTATCTTTTTGTTCAAGGTCACTTCAGATCACTAGATGCAGCTAAAGATAGTCAGATACCGCGTTTTATGCTTGTGTTGCACTCACTTTTTAACTGTGTATGCAAAGAACACATTGTGCGCAATACAAATAGTAGTAGATGTATGGATGTGTGGATGTTTGTTACTCTTTCACGCAAAAACGGCTGGACTGATCTGTATGAAATTTGGCACATCGATAGATTATATTCTGGAATAGCACATAGGCTTCTATTTATCCCGGATAAATTTACTCCTCCCGTGAGATAGATGTCACGAAAATTTCCACGAGAACTTCGCGAGCAACAGCTAGTATATAATAAATGCGAATGTGAGTTTGTTTGAATATTATCATGAAATTTTGCAAACACGTTACCAGGGGTAAAGAAATGAACATAAGAACATTCTTCCAAGGAAAATAACTTTTGCCGATTGTTAATGGATTGATTCACGGAAACCGCGGACGAAAGCTAGTTATGTATATTTTAAGGTTAAAAAAACATTCGCTTCTTACACTGTCTAAATGTGTAATGGATATTATATGACTATCCAGTCATATAATATCCATTACACATACATTACGTATAACGTTTTTTCTTAAAGCGATGTTATCATAAAGATAACAATAAACTTAAAAAAAAAATTAACAATATATTAATATATTACAATACATAAATAATAAAGTAGATTGCGAGAAATTCAAATAAAGAACGGTGACGTCCTTATTCAAAACTCAAATAAAATGCGCCGCCATCTTGCTTTCATACAATAATACTGACATTTCCAACACGCTTATTACACGCCATTTTTAACTTTCAATTTTCACGAGCCAATAAGCCTTCTAAACATTAAGTTGAGTGCTTAAGCAACAGGATGTTTGTAAGTGGACAAGGACATTAAGTAAAATGGCTCTAAAACTTTAGTCGGTTTATATGAAAATGGATGCTGTAAACGACCAAAGAGGGTAGGTACCTATTAGTTAGAACAGTATTTTGGTGGTGTCTGTAGTTCTCTGTTTTAGTCAAAAATTTACTGCCAACTTAAATACTGGGAAGTTTGAAGCTTCAAAATTGAACAATTGAGCCTTATACAACTCTCAAGAAAAAAGAAAACCCGTGAACATGCTTTATAAATTGTACCTACATTTTAATGGTATACGTTACGGATGTGTAAATAGCCGGTTTGAGCAAACACTAGTTGCAATGTAAATGTTTCTCTTACGTACCAGGTTTACTTGATATAGCGTAGTAGCAATTATACCATGGAACAAACATCGAAGTTATCCTGTGCTATTGTATTCTGTATGTACAACGAATTTCTAAACAAGGACGCTTTAAATTGGGCGAGGTTGATAAAACGTTAATATCTCTATGAGTAAATGGTAAAAAAGTAACTCTAAAGTATCAATACCAACCTAAAAAACTAAAATAAGATAAGACGGAATATAATAAAAGTTTCAGTACGATATTGTTAAGTAAATGCAAACGAAGGCAACATATTTTGTGTTACTTGCTGCAACTTCTGCTAAACGTATGAAATTAGACTGCAAATGGTAATTTTTTGATTAAATAGTATATTATATTACTACGTTATCTTATTTCTATCTATTAATTTATCTATTAGTTTAATTTCTCTAACGTTTTGTGTTGTTTTTTTTAAAGTAGGATTAATTAGTCCCAAGATTAGTTAATCTGTACTAAATAATAATACTAATATAATAAAGCTAAAAAGTCTTTTTATTTGTTTGTTAATCTTAGATACTACCAGTCGGATTCGAAAAAATCTTTTTGTATACGATAACCAGATTCATGAGGAATAGTATAGGCTATGTAACATCACGCTATGACCCTTAGGAGTAGACCAGTGACTATAAACGCGGGCGGAACTGCAGGAAACATTTAGCTACGCTTATATTGAGCCGAGGTCGAATGAATCTACATCTCTAACGTTACGAGATTACCTAATGTTAACATTTAGAATTCCGGCTATGCTATTACTTTGGCTTTAGACGCTTTCTTTTAATTCGAAGGCACTGGAAAATTCTTAGTAGCAAAGCCAGCCGCGTCTTTTGACTAGTTGATTATGCAAATGTAAACTCTATTTTAAACTGTATTAGGTTAAAAGTGTTTGACGATTTGCATGCGTGTATCGTGCATGCATGGAGCGTTTCACGCAAACTCGGTTAGTTAAATTGGTTACATTTAAAAGTCGATAAATAAAAGTTAGATAAAGTTAGTTAAGTAAATACTGAAAGAAAAATGTTCATGTTGTTTAAAGGAACTTAATATTTATGTTCTTAGTTCACTTAATTATTATGGACGTATTAAAATTAAGTTGTACTAAAATATTGTCATATGTTGAATGAAATCGATAATAATGAGAACGCAGGCTAATAGACACAAGGAGTTAGATTAAATGCCTAGATTTTCTTTGTGACCACGCTTAGGTATTACCCGTTATAAAGTAAAACTATCCGAGCGCAATGTACTTCCACAGACAAACCGTTCATGAATAAAGGCTTTCATCTATCTATCTATCTATTTATAAGTACAAAAAAATCTTAAGTAAATAATGTTCAAGTACATTGATAAAAAAAATCTACTTATTTATTGGGATAACAACATGTTATTATGTTATGTAAAAATTGAGCTCCTTTTTTTTGTGCACGTGGAAACTCCCTCAAGCCGTCATAGAAATGTCCAGTCTCAGAAAAGATTTGATTTGAAAAATTTCCAAAATAAAAAGAAATACATTTTCATGCTCTTTTTTGTTCTGTACATTTATTGCAGTCAAATTCTCTTTTTATAAATATTAAAATTAGTCTAAGATTAAAAACACAGAGCAAGAATAGATTATATAAATTTGACCAATGATCATTCTGTTCTCTATGCCTAAAAATAATTATTTCAAATCAAAACTTCCACAACAAACGCAAATTACAAGACAGGACCAACTCATACAAACCCGCTCCGTCAACCAAATCATTCTCATTTAGCATCTGAAGGCGTTTGTGTATGAATAGGATATCATTATAATGACAAAGATCTTGCCTCCCCAGACTTAATTAATCATTGTGTTTACTGATTAACATTCGCCAACTTGCTTAGCGAATTTACATTCAGATGGAATAGTTAAGTTATTCTGAATTGGGTTTGCTTTGACCGAACGCTGATCGGATGGAATGGGGAACTTGCTTTTTTAAATTTCTAAATAGAGGTTAGAGGCAAGGGACTGATGTTGTATATACAATTCGAGTGAAATTAAAAGGATGTCATAATGGCAAATAAATATTTAATAACCTTACCGTTCGTAGTTGCTCGTATAGTAACGTGTTCGGGAAAGAACAAAATATTATAACATTAATTCTTAAATTTTCTTTCAATTTTCAATTTCTTTATTTTTGCTGTACATAGGTAAATTTTCTTATCACTTGTCGTCGTTTGTTAAAATCATGATATTAATATTTTTACACTTTTACTACTTGATGCAAATACGTATATATTATTTTTGCCAATAGTTTACTGATAGAGAATGCCTTTAACAAATACAGAAAAAAGCAGCTGCCGCCCTCGTCCTCGTCGCGTGGATTTCTTTAATACAAATTTAATGGAATAAAAGTTTACCAAAAAGTACAAGTAGTAATTATATTATTTGTAAATCAAATTTAATTGATTATTGATTTACAAATACTTGCCGTTTGAGGATCGTACCCACAACTTGACGGAGCATCAGTTGATTAGTTGACCACATAAAGCTGTCAAATTGCGAAAAATTATGAAATACTGAACTAACAAATATTATATTAGAATAACATTGAATACATATTATCAAATAAAATCACTTGTCAGCACAACTGCGTATGTACCATTGTTAGTCAGTTCAAATGCATTTATAGTTTCCAGAAATTTCAGCAAGTTATTTATAGACCAACGGGAAATATAATCAAACATTTCAATGAACATAACAGTGCTAACTACCTCTCCCCCGAGGAAGCTATAGACGTGCATGTTAACCAGAACGTTTACCAACATAATATAAGAATGTTAAATAAAATTGTCTTTAATGTCGGCAGTTCGGAGAATGAAAACCTACATTGTATTATAGCCGTATTGTAAGGCTCAATGTTATCGAAAAGTCGTAGCGTGTTGGGAATGTAAAATGTGAACTGAGTTGTTATAAAAAAATTAAAAAGGAAAAATCTTTTGAGAAATAAAAGTAGCATGTTGTTAGATGCCCACGTTGGCAATATACATCGTGAAGGCAGGGCGTTTTGGTCGCGTTGGCTGGTTAATAAAGCAGTACTACTGCTATTGCATGTATGCTAGTAAGACTAGCGACAGAGCTCCAAAGGTAACTACTAATTATTATGAGTCGCGTTCGTGTGCGTGTTTGCAAACCTTGTTGCATAAGGAAATTCAATTTAAACGCAATTTAAAAGTATTTACTAGAATACTGCGTAGAAATACATTCTAAAACTTGAAGTACCAATGGATCGACAAATCTGCAATAATACCGAGTTAACGCAAATTGATTCAGCCGATGCATTAATTTCCTGTCAACGAACTTGCTTCTTACAAATATGCGATAAATAAAAACTAACTTAAAGCTAACAGGCGAATGGTTGGAAATTCAATATCCGTTCAAAACTAAAGAGTACATACAAAGTCGGATTTATTTTACGAATTGTATATTTTGAATGGCTTTGTAATAACGGTCACGGCTTGAACATGGCTGCGGCTTATATTTGCTTGCATGCAATTTGCACTTCTAGAAATAGAAAGCTATTATTCGCTTAAAAGAGGAAGGGCTATAGATTTAAGTTTCAGACATGAATCGATATTAAAAATAAGAAAAACACTTTCACAAATATAAATACAAAATAATAATGAATTAAAATTCTATACTTATCCAGTGGGTTCGCTCTGATTGCCGTTCGAATTTTTATCGCCCCATAGCGGATGATGTGTGACATCACTCGTTTGTTTCGCCTACCGTCACCTGACTATAGCATATTGTTAATCGAATGAGATAGCAGGCTGAAAGAACTCCATCCTATAGAAACCGCAGTTAGCCATTATTGCTGACGTGGCCCTATCATCATGCGAGGTGTATAGGATTAGCAATGCACAAATTACACCGGCTGTTACAAGTATTTTTATAAGTGATGGTAGCCGTAGTTTGAAATACGGTAAGTGGATGTCAAGTCAGATCACTTTGTTTATACTAAACGTCAAATAACTGCTTGTGACGTAATACTTATTTTCTATCTTCAAATCGTTTAATATTTGTTTTACAATAAAAAAAATGACAAACTAACTTGAAAATAGTAACGAATCAAACTCTGCATGAGGTTTGTTAAATACATAGTTTTGAACAGTAGGCAAGTACCTTGTTGTGCCCGATATATAACAACAACAACAACAGACTCGCGACCTGTTACAGGGTGAAACATGGATGTCACTAAACTAAGACAAGTCAAACTATTTAGTAACTATTGATCCTGCATGACATAATGAAAATCCTTCCACTGAGTAGGTACTAAATATATATACAACTTCCCAACATCTATCAACTAGCATGCGGCTAATCGAAGTTCGGTTTATACAGTATCGTATTCCCGGCTATTCCCCCCCCCCCTCCCTTTTAACAATAATTTGTCAACCTTTTTGAGAAAGAAAGGATGCTATGTTTCTGCAGACTATATACTTTGTGATGAACTAAACATGGAAAAGGCGATAAAGTGTCAATGCAATAATGCAATTGCAAAATCATGCAACGTAAGCCTTACGGCATTGAGTACTCTTACTTAATCCTAATATATTTTCCGCCTGTTACAACATAGTTAATAGAACTATCGAATGTCAATGATATTCATAAGCGCATTATAAATTTAGCATTTGCCGTTAATTCAGCCTATTGGAATGTACACAGTGCTTATCGGGAAACGCTAAAGTTTTATTCTGTATTGTAAAATTTTATTACATACATCTACTTTTAATCTGAACCGAAATTTGTTGTTTACATTATATTCTTGTTCTTTTAATATATTTACCAAGTTTGGGTACGTATTCTGTGTTTAGTTTAGAATATGTGCATTCAACGATAAATAGTTAACCAAATGAATGACAAATTAAACACTATACTATTTCGTCTATGTTCCATAAAAAGGGTTGAAAAATATAGATATAAAAATTCTGATCAACTTTATAGTTACGGTGATAGAGAATAGAATTATTTACAACTGACCAGTGGTAAGCAACATGGCGTTTAGTCTGTGTTATATGTATATGTTACCGGAAATGTATGAAACCTAGGAATTGTACTCTTGTCAGATTAATTCAATTCATTCATATTTTCGCTAACACGCGACTGAATGACGCAGTAGCAATACCCCACCCGCTGCGTTTACATACCGACATCTAGAATTTAGTACATTTCCGAGTGCTGTTTAGGAAATATATATATTTTTTTGGAAATATGTATAATAACGTTTATTTAACACATTTTCTGTCAATTTTATGCATTATACACATTTCTTAGAAATTCCATATGAATACGGATTTTTTCCAGACAACCTTAAGATGGACAAATGTGATGAATTAGTGCATATGCCAGTTTGCAGGTGTAGAAACTCAGTTCAGTAGCTAGTACTACATAATAATCATATAAGTATTTGTAAGAGATCGCAGACGGTGATAAGACCGCCCATTGTACTGTTACTTAATATTCCATTTCTAGATTGTTTAATAATTTTTTGGTGTGCAATAAAGAGTACCTATCTATCTATCTATCATATATACCTTAAATACATTTTATAGGTTCAAACACAAATAAATATAAAATATCTATAAACACATACATTTACACACATAGGAATATTAAATAAATAGGTATATACATATATACCAATTTTGTCAGTGACTAACTATGAGGACAGGTAGTGATCAGTTACCATTTTTTTAAATGTTTAGCGATTGAGCACGTCTCACAGTTTCAGGCAATGCATTCCACAGGCGAGCTGCATGGACTTTAAACGATTTGTGGAGTGCAGTGGTATTTTCAGGCGCTGGTTTTCCGATGACCTTAGGAGCCTTGCATGTGTTTCATTTAGGAACTCGAAACGTTCTTTGAGATACATGGGAGTAGAAGAATTAAACAATATTGTACATATGTTTTTATTTTACTTTTGCAATGTCCATTATTATTTCATAATACTTTAAAGAGAGAACCAAAAATAATGTCTACCCGATGAGGACGTGTCAATATACAGAATGAATCCGGCATCAGCTGCTGTTATGGTAGTAGACTGATGTTCTGTTCGTCGTTATGGTTACATTTTTAATGCCGCAATGGAAGCCTCTAATACATTCCATTTAAACCTTTTTGTACGGGGTGTTATTTTATTCGTTTCCTTTCTTTTTAAACTATATCACATTGTCAACATATGATTTCAGAACGCAAACAAAAGCAAGCAAAAATAAAAATATTTTTTAAATAAGAGAAGCCCTTTTAAATCTGCAGGTTGTGTGTGTTGTTTGAACTTGAAATTCGCTTTGTAGACAAGTAGCACACTGTGCAAATACTTATCACCACTTACACAATGAACGATAACATCAATTACATTAAAAACTCTTCAAGCTTTAGGTCCAACATGTTAAACATACGTATACCACAGCAGGTACCACTGGCGAACACAAAGTCTCCTGATTCGATGACATGGCATGATTGCACCGCCGAATAAATGATTGATTTACGAGACGCGCCATTTAGCTGTTCACTATTCCAACTGTCCTGTGTAGCAGTGTTATATTTGTGTTTTACGACTGGCCCTACAAGCTATTGACACCATAAAATAACTTCTATATATTCAAAACTTCTTCTTCATTTTAACACAGACATTTTTAGAAAATCAGCCACTTAAATATGATTAATTAAGATTTATATATATTAAGTGTGGGATTTAAGTTTTAACGAATGTATTTTTATTCTTACCTAATATATTTTTCGTATAATCTTAAATATAACATTAATTCTCTCACCGATTTGAAGCATTAATACAGAGGCTTTGAATATTCATTCTAAATTTTCCCGAAATTCTTGTAGCAATTCAAAATCACATTAATTTGTGTTCTCAAACTTGAAAAAAAAAAAGACGCCGTCAACCAAATAATTTCACAGCAGACTTAAAAGGAAAAAAGTGACACAGCTAACGCTACACGACCCAGAACTTTTCACCATCTTTTTTTGTTCGAAAACTTTTTTCTACGTCAACTGTTTCGTAAAACACTGTACAGTGTATACAGTGTTGTGCAATTGGAAAACAAAGTATGGGTAAAATGCTATGCCACAAACTCAGCGTTTCGTTTTTGTACAATTCAGTCTTTAAATAACTTTTTTAGTATGTGGTAATTTTCAACACAACACTGTGTGCACTGTGTAGAAGCTAGTAGCGTTGTTTTCTCTGTCTACAGCATAATTATGGATAAAGGTTTGAGTTAATGTATGTTTGTGTATGAAATGTAAGATATTACCTTAATTAATATTTTTTAAGAAAATCATATTTAGTTTCGACTTGAGGGCTTTTCGATGTATACCACTGAAATAAGGTTTTGTTAAACTAAAATACTTACCCGATGAAAAATGATTATTAAATACAGTAACAAAAAATACATGCAGTCGAATTGTGATTTTTCATCCTCTTTTTATTAAATCATCTTACTCTAAGTGTGAGTGTACCCTTTCACCACCTTCCACTCGTTTTTTTAAAAGAATTTTAAAAAGGTTCTCTCTTTATTTTATGTAAATTTCGAAATTATATTCAACTACATGTATTTAGTGGACCATTCAGTTCTAACATTTTAACCCAGACACTAAATATTCATTAGGCAAACAATTCAAATTGGCTGGAATTATTCAGGCACTAGTGGAAATAGACCATTTCAGAAAAATAAACATTATTAATAATTCAGTGGGAATCTTTAGAGTTCAGTACAAAAGGAGAGTAATATTATGACATTACAATTTCGTATGAGCTTTAACCACGATACACATTAAAAAAAGCTATGATTGTCGGGACCGGTCTCTCGCAGACCCTGCCGATCCTTTTCGTTAATAAAAACCAACCATAAACAAATGTTTACTTCTTGTGACGGATGAATGGAAGTACATTCTTCACCATACACTACATACAACAGGCCCCTCTCCTCTTCTCTCTACGTATTTAGTTTATACTGCCCCTACCTTCCCAACGCAATCGTTATAACGGTAGGGTCAGTATACCTGCATGTCGTTCCCCAAACCAAGGTCCCGCGCAGACCCCAGTCCCCCCCAACGCAGAGACCTTTATACGGCAGGTCTTACCTCCAACGCCATGGCGCCGGCACTAATTAAGGCTAGTTACCCGTATGAATATCGGTCACAGGGAATCGCCACTCGTGAAACCACACTCGCAGCAACCCCCGTTCGCGACCGGCACACTCCCTATTATCCAGATAGGTACCGTAGCTGTAAGGCACGCTCACATCCCGCATATTTAACAGTACATACAACAGTCGAAATAGTAAAAAAATTCCAATCGAACTATTTTTTTTTTCTAATTTTTTATATTGACAACGCATTAAAAATATTCCTGTTCCGTGGGGCATGTGATACACAAACATTAAAACAACGGACATAAATAACATACCCAGACTCGGGACAACCATTTGTGATCACATAAATTTTTATCCCATGTGGAATTTGAACCCTCACTCACATTTGAACACTCAGCGCGGCGTAGTGCCGAAGCGACCACTTAAACCATTGCTCTATCGCTGCAATCAAATCGAGTAAAAATCTGCTCTACTC
This sequence comes from Euplagia quadripunctaria, assembly GCA_963859945.1. Classification (NCBI taxonomy): domain Eukaryota; kingdom Metazoa; phylum Arthropoda; class Insecta; order Lepidoptera; family Erebidae; genus Euplagia; species Euplagia quadripunctaria. Next base: position 17,242,775 of record OY982574.1, on the reverse strand, counting down.
TATCTTCACTAATTTAATTAAGAAGTTAGACCAATTAATACTTACTAGAGATCGCGTGGTGGTCGAATTTCGACCATGGTTTATTTCAATGGCCAATATTACTTGACCTGTCATTGTATAGACTTTTGTACCATGGCAGGTCAAAATATATACTGGACACTCATAGCTGTATGTACTCATTTTTGCATTTTTTTTAACTTTGTAGCAAATATTGTTCAAAAATGTTAGCATTCGTCACTTCTTCTCTGTATAAACTATAAGTGTGCGAAATTTCATACTCCTCCGTCCGCCCAATTTTATTAAAAAGAGATCCAAAGTTCTTCACGTATTAATATATAGATACTTTAATGAAGTAGTTACACCTACGTTCTATTCAAATACCAAACTATTTTTAAAACCGGCCTGTTGGTCTAGTGGTTAGTGTTCCTGACTGCTGAGCCAGAGGTCGTGGGTTCGATTCCCATCCAAGACAAATAATTTTTTCTGTGTCAGGTTGTCATTTATCCATAATATGTATGTATTTAGTAATATAAAAGTATGTTTGTCACCAGTCTGGTTACCATAGCACAGGCTCTGCCTATTTTCGGATCAGACCGCTTTGTGTGAGGTGTCTCAAGTTATTATAATAATATTATTTTGTTTTTATAGTAGAATCGTGAAATCAGCAGATATATATGTATATTTATTTATGGATAATATGATTTCAGATTTGTAAAGAAACGATAGAACCAATATTTTGACAAACTGAGCGTAGCTACTTGAAAGTTATAGGCCAAGTGCTACGAACTATCTGCTACGTTCCGTAGCTCGTAGCATATTGAAACATTGACTACGAATTTCCGAACTATTTCTTAGAACGCTTCTTAAGCACTAAATAAAGCCTTATAGCTGGCAATGGTGTCAATTCTGTTGAATTTCTCTCTTAACTATAATTGACTAAATTTTCATCATACAAGATGTAAACCTTGTACCCTTCGAAACAAGGTCTGATTTCAAATATATACAAATAGGTACGTATGTTACCTACGCTACGCTATCGAAATAAGCAATTTATTTGTCGACTAAAGTCTGACACGCTTAAATAAACTTTAATACCACGTAGCGAAAGCCGCTATCCGTTGAATGCCATCTCTTTTGCTCTGTGTTTTTAGTAAGCGTCTTCGTAGGTGTCAATTAAAATAACGTCATCTTAGTTCGTTTTGAACAAGTTTTTGTACGGCAATTATACGGGATTTGAATAAATGGGGGGGGATTCTCGCTGCGTGGAAATAAAGTTGAGTATACGTTGACAGGTTTTAGTGAAATTTAGTGGCGCTGAGAAATAGATGCCAGTAACAAATAGACCTTGTTGCGTAGAAGACAAGGTTGATTTCATATGAAGAAATTAAGTTAGGTTTTAGTTTAGTGAGTCTGACAATAGAATCGCTACCAATGTGTGTTTGGTATATTATTATTATACTCTCATTTCTCACTCTCTTCTCCGTTAATCTCTTTTTCTGCTAATAATAAAATATACTGGTCCTATTTGATAAGCGCTGGTATCAATAAAGTATCTAAAGTTAGGGGTGCATTAGATAGACTTTGATGTAAGGCGGCCATAATGATTTTAGTGCGGGAGCTCTGATGGCCGTTTGATAGGACTTCTGATGAGTGGCGCTCTATCAATATTCAAGAACGTCTCTGCTATTTTGCCGTTTTATGGAAGTTAAGATTTCCTTTGTTCTAACAATATTTGCGGTTTTCGTCTTTTATAAGATAAAAATAAGTATTCCTGGACATTAAAAATATGTAATATCGAATGAAATCCTGTTTGCCACCTTTTTCAAACTTAAAATAACTAAAAAAAATATTAAATGTTTGGCGTTTTTTACAAACGTATAATGAACGGACCCAAAATACAAACACAAAACAATTAATAATAATTGTACAACGTGGCGATGAAATCCACAACACTCAGCACAGTATTGGTTACCAAGGTAGCTACTTTAACCGTTGCAACATCAATGCAAATACTTAATCACTTTCTTAAGATATCTAAGACTGTTGTCCTCGTATAACCTTTATATATTACAGTTCAACTGAACCCCTCTCTCAAAACTCCAAACTCAAAACAAGCAAACGCCCGAAACATGAATCTCGCAACATATTTGGCTGCGTTATAATGCAGACAGTGAGCCGGATTAGCCCCGCGGTGACAGCCCTATTTATTTTAGAACTTTGTTTATTCACAATTATAGCGAAGGTTTCGTTTTGTATTGATCCACTACATTACGGGTTTTTGTTCTGGACTTTGGTTTCCTAACGATTTGTTTATCTCTTTTACTAAAACTCATAAAGCTGGCATGATGGATGGCCAGTTTTTTACCTAATACTAAAAACGGATACGATACCAGTATTGGATATCCACATACACCGCATATGAATATTGCAGATATCAGAAGTACGGTCTCAATAGCGGCACATCTGTGGCAGGCTTGTCTCGCTCCCGACTTGAAGTCAGTTGAGTGTTGAGCGTTTATATTTTAAAAATAAATTCTTATACCTTAAGTACAGTTTGCTGTCAAATCAAAAGAAACTCTATTTTGTAATAGTTCGACACATATTAGTTTACGCGAGGCATCGATAGTCCGATGGTTTTGGAATGTTGATTGGCATTTTTTTCGCCTTGCGAGCCTTTTGTGTTTTACCATGGACAGAAGAGATCCTATGAGAAGCCAATAGTAAAAACTTTGGCTATGTTGCTTTTTGTTTTCTATGTAATAAGGTTTGATAATAAAAGAATTACATTTTTTAATTTTTGTGACAGGTTGTGTCATAGTAATATTGTACGAAAACACTTTATTCAAGTATAGCGCCGTCACTTTAAGAAGCTTATTTACTGTCAGCAAAGTTCTCGGCAGTCTAAAAAAACAAATTCTAAGAAATGAGTTATGTCACTGTGTCGGGAACGTTTTTCATATTTAGAAAGTGACATTAAAAATTTATCGATAAATTCATAATAACAATAACACCATGCGCAAGAAATATACCTGGATGTCGCCAGGGGTACAATTATTTTAAATGAGATGGTGACATACTTCATTAAAATCAAGGATTAATTAAATGTTTCCTTTTTTATCAAATTCAAAATCTTTATTTCAAAAAATTGATCAGTAATTATTCGAAATCGTCAATTAAAAAAATAGTTAATAGTTAGTTGTTATAGTTAGTTAAGAGTCACCGCAACAATAGTTCGCTTTGTCAAATGTAAAATTATAAAAAGTATAACATAATATCATATCTGCCTGTTTCGATCTATAACCGCCCGTTTCCAAATGGTTGAGCCTTGTGAGAAGAAATTTTTTAAGCAAACTCACGACCACTCTTTTTGTTTTCTCATAGTGTGGAAACCCCCACGGGTCATCACCACACCGGGGCCACCGGTGAAGTGGTATGTCGGAATCGAACCGACTAAAACCACACGGTGTTTCGCAGCAAAATGAATCTATTGCAAGGGATTCGGGTATACCCTAGGAAGGATGTCCCCGAGAACCCCGGCAGACCTTGGCCGCCTCTTAAACAAAAGGCGACCACGCCCTTGCGTGCGGAGGGCCTTGCCCACCTACCGGTTTAGAAAAGCGCGCCCGGAACACGTCGCACCACCACCTCAGGCATGCTTCTGCCTCAGTAACTCTCCTTCGGGACGAAAGAATACTAGCCCTCTCCCGTTCCCTTTCCGCCGCCTCTTTAGCGAACATCACTTCCTTACAGAAAGAGGCGGCGGATTTCCACGAACTCTCACTTTGTACCAAGGACAGAACCATGGGTTCCAGTGAGAGACTGAGAGAAAAAGTTTCCTGCTGATGGACTGAAGGATGATTAATGCACTGCGATTTGATCTCACTGACTTCCGGGATGATGTGGAATTATCGATATGAAGTTAGCGTGGCGGGCATGTATTAGATAAGTCGACCCATTTCCCGGCTTTTAAGGTATATTCTTTAAACTTTTGATAAACCCTAGCCCTGAACCAAAGTCACAGGCTGACTGCCGCTGAGTCAGTCTGCCACGGCCCGTGCAACCAGGTCGAAACATCAGGGAATTCAGAGTATAGTTGAGAGAGTATGTAATACCTATTTCGTGGTCGCGTTAATTCCCGTGTATGTACATAATTACAACAAAAAATTCTTTTAAAGCATAAACGGACGAAATTCCTCTCCCATAAAAGCAGCAGATTATGTGGTTTCAAGGAACTACTCGTATTCAAATTCATTCTATTTAGGATAATGCCTTAATGGCTATCATCACAGGTGGTTTAATTAAGATATCAAAATTTGATTACAAGAACCGGCGAATTTTAAAGGTTTCACAATATCTGAGAAAATTAATATCCCTATTTAATATCAAGGTTCTCAGTATTGTGTATTAAAATTTCCTTAATCATAAATCGATGTCCTCCGCCTTCGTCTCAATTTGCAGAAATTCATGTCAGGCACCGTGATATTTGTTTTTTTTGGTGTACAAAATTTGGTGAGCAATTTCAACTTTACTGTTAACTTGAAAACTGACAACTTCTTATTGCGATCTTAAATATTGAAACAAAATTACTTAAACTATACCAGGCGAAGTTTAATTTCTCTCTTAGTAGAACTAAACATGCACGTCCGGTTTCACGTGTATCCCTCATAAACTGCAACCAGATTTATACAGCCATAGAACTACTGACCTTCACCAATGATTATAAAAAGAACTCTCGTACGTTGTGATAAGCCACGTATCACTGCGTGTGCCAACTTGATATTTATTTAAACGTCTAATTAAAAAAGTAGTCACTCTATTACACTATTAATTGATCTATGGCTGTAACTGAATGTTATTTTGTATAAAGCAGTAAATCGATTCTCTACAATGAAGTTAATTACTTAAACACATTGTATTTTACTATTAACCTCTCTAGGGGTTGTTAGACTACAAGGCTATATATCTTCCAAGCCTATTGCAGTAATAACTTGGGAACTTGAGCGTCCGTCATAATAGTTCTAACGTCCTAATTAATTTGATGGCTGTTTTAACTGTTACGTCGGGAAGGAAACTTTGGCTTAGGTTCGTTTTAATTTGATCAGTTATGTCTTACCATTACTTCTAGAACAAGTTTGCAGGTTAACGAGACGGTCATATTTTTTATGGCTTGGTTTATACAAAAAAAACTATCACTCTCATGCTTGATGGAATGCATTTTCTGCAAATATCTGGTTCTTACGTCAGCCGATAGACTATACTAATTCTCGACGGACTGGCTTTACTGGCTGCTGTTTTTACTGAAGTTCATTAATCAATGGAATTTCACTGGCAAGCTGAAAATATTTTTTATTACTTCAATTGTAACCAGGTATATGCCTAAACTAGATGTGATTAACTAGTAATCCTAAATTCGAATATATTATTTCGCTAGCACAGCAGCATAGTGAACTGGAAACTACCTTAAATTACTCAAACTAGTAATATCGTTACAGGATTCAATAAGACCTCTGATTGCAAATACTCCAAAAGAAATAATGTTATCTGTTTTAAGAATTCTATTTGAAAATATAAACTTTCGTGAGTGGCATTCTTATTTATTAAAGATGTAACTTTAATAAATAACAACGCTATTTCTCATAAATATTATTAATGCGTGAAAATACATTTAAATTTACTAACATTTTTAAAACTGTATGCGGTAAGCGTTCCCGGCACCTATAAGCTTACACATTATGAGATACTACTGCTTGACAGCGTTTTTCTATGAAATATAGTAATTTCTGTGTTGACGAGGCAAATATGTACACGCAGGGTTCCGCGCAAAACAATATAAATATGTACATACATATTTATACTTTTTTGCGCGGAACCTTAATTTTTTTTTCTAAATTAAGAGCTTAATTACTCCTTACAACATCAGCTATCCGCTAGTGAAAGTCATGTGGAAATCGGTCCACCCGTACCGGAGATAACTGGAATAAACAGGCAGACCGACAGACAAAAAGTTAAAATATGATTTTTTGGTACATTTTACAGGTTTACATTGGTCGTGTTACATTCAGATGCATTTCGGAAAAAGCTGTTATTATGACATAACATACAGACACCTAAATTTTATTTAGATGTGTACATTTTTCAAATTGTTAATAGTTACTACCGCCAGCCTGCCGCCATTAATGTGGGCAAATTACAAATCACGCTTATTCAGTCCGACACCCTGAAGTTAGGACGGAAAACTTTTATTTTGTTTTTACCTTTCACCGGATAGCTGAAAATAATTTGTTTACTTTTAAATTATGTTAACGTTACTTCTTTAGGAAGCAAATTTAATAAAAAAAAGCTCGGAGAAATAAATACCTTCTTAAAACTGATCAAACTATCAGCTTTGTGAGGCGTAACGAATATAAAAATAATCAGGATCAGTTATTCAAACAAACCTATTGCAGTAAAGCGCATGCAAATTTCTCTATTCATAGCACCGATGCCAATGGCCGCACCTGGCCGGTCTTATTGAAACTTATAAGTTGTGCAAACTGCTCCGCACTTGGCCACTTTATATCATAGAATATTTAGTTCTAATACATTTGTCTCTCTCATATTCTTCTTATATATATATCTGTTCCACTCTATACTGGTGCTGAGAATTTGTCTCAGTTATTGGAAACTGTGAGTTATGGCCTAGTTATATATGTCTTTGTCTCTCAAAGGCTTATATTATATACCTCTTTCATCTTTTGGTTCTGAATTTTTAGTAAAGTTTTAAAGTTTGACGTTAAAGTTTCTTTGACTATGTATATTGTTGGTAAGACTATTTATATACTAGAGATCGCGTGGTGGTCGAATTTCGACCATGGGTTATTTCATTGGCCAATATTACTTGACCTGTCATTGTATAGACTTTTGTACCATGACAGGTCAAAATATATACTGGACACTCATAGCTGTATGTACCCGTTTTTGCATTTTTTTTAAACTTTGTAGCAAATATTGTTCAAAAATGTTAGCATTCGTCACTTCTTCTCTGTATAAACTATAAGTGTGCGAAATTTCATACTCCTCCGTCCGCCCAATTTTCGTAAAAAGGGATCCAAAGTTTTCGCTTCGCGTATCTATTAATGTATAGATTATATAGGAGATTTTAAATTTGTTCGACTTTCTAAATGAAATATTGCGCTACACATGGAACGCAATCAATGTATATTTCGTTCATGCACAAATTCGAATTTTGATTCGAACCCCGGTCAAAGGATAAACAGCTTTTTCTGTTAGGAAGTTGTCAGAAGTGGATTCTGGGAACGTGCTTGGTAGAAGACAATAGGCTCGCCCCCTGTCACGTGGGATCAAAAAGATAACCTATAAAAGGAGGGGTGTTATATGTATAACTACTACGTTAAGGCATAGGCAGAGATGTCTCTGCCTATGCCTTAACGTAGTTGTTACTACTACTACCTACCTTACTACTACCACCTACATTACTACTACCTACCTTTAAGGCGGTTGTGCATAGATAGGTATTCTTAAACGGTTAAAAAAGCATAGCAAAACAAAGTCGAGGCAATATAATTGACTTGTAAAGCTTCCCTGTGGGTATTTGTTAAACTTATACTCGTATGTTATATTAACTTTGAATCCATTATGTTTAGAATAAATATATTTTTATTTTCTTTAATATAGATTTATTAAACCTTACAAGATTGCAAGTATGCAATTGAAAAGTATGTCTTTATCATGGTACTGATATAATACAACATCTATATACTAATATAATAAAGCTGAAGAGTTTTTTGTTTGATTGTTTGTTCGTTTAAACGCGCTAGACTCTGTAACTATCAGTCAGATTTATATATTTCTTTTTGTGTTGGATAGAGTATTCATTTAGGAAGATTATAAGCTATGTAACATCACGCTACGACTCTTAAGAGCGGAGCAGTGGCCATAAACGCAAGTGAAAGTGCGGAGAACGACTAGTTAGTTTATAAAGTAAAAAAACAAGGGAGTCGAAAAGTTAATCCTTCAGCCGAATTTATGGAGGGCAGTCACTTTCTGAATCAAACAGACTAGTTGGTTAGTGGTCCTGACTGATGAGTCACAGGTCATGGGTTAGATTCCCACCCAGGACAAAACAATAATTTTGCGATGAGCACGATCATTTGTTCTGTGTCTGGGTGTAATTTTATCTATAACATGTAAGTATTTAGTAATATACATATATTAAGTATGTTTATTAGCAGTCTGGTTACCATAGTACAGGCTCTGCCTAGTTTGTTATCAGATGTCCGTGTGTGAGGTGCCTCAGGGTATTATTATTATCACGTTTGGATATAATATTAAAAAATAACTTTGGCGATTACATAAAAAAAAGAACTTTAAATAAAGCCGACATAATATTTGCTCCCCCTTACAGCCAGAGCATAAAGGCATTGTTACACAATAGTATAGATCTTAAATATATGTCTCTATTTTGGGATCTCTGGGAAAATTTAATAGTTTCAGCAGATGTTGAAAGTGATTATATAGAGGGTGCGCCACCGAATATCCAAACATCGCCGAGGTTGTCCGCATTTGAAACACTGCACACGGTTGTGCTCGTGACCGCGAATGAATTAGGTTTTGATATTTATTTGCAGGAACAAGTCTCTTGTTTGTGTTACGGTTTATTATTGTATACTTTACTTTTTTTCGGTTTGAAATATACGATTCTACTCAAGTGTGTAGCTCCGGGATCCCCGACTAGTTATCAGCCCGACGGGGACTCTTTGTCAAGGGGTTAAGCGACTGGCTTCTCCACGTCAGGTGCTACACGTTCGGGTATGCTATGAGAAGGATTAAATTATAGTTTTTTTTGTCGTCGTCGTTTATGCTAGAAATTTATTTTCATGTCAAGTTGAGAAAATTAAGTCAGTAAACATTTCAGCTCCATTAACTTTTCCTTTTAGTACTTACCCCTGGTGAAGTCTAGCAATTTTATGCTCTCTAACCCATTCGATTTGATGGGTATTTAGATTTCAATTCCCAGTCGACTTCGCTACAAACAGCACCAGATGTGGAAAGGCTTAGATAAAACGTTGTTCGGGAAATTAAATGCCTCTGTTACGTTTTAGTATTGAAGGGTGCGCATTCCAATCCTACACAAATGTTGTTTGTCAGCATGAGGGAGCGTCCCAGTCATGTTGATAAGCAACATTTTGTTGTCTCTGTTTACAGGTGCGAAGCTAGCAAGGCACAACACATGATTCAGATACGAAACAACAAAAAATGTGTTTGATTGTGAAAATACTTAGTGTGTTTTGTGACAGGCGGACGTGCCAGCTTAGTGAAACAGAGTTCAGTTGAGAAGACCGAAATACTGTATAACAATGGAATATGGTTGAAATGTTCTCCAACAACCAAACTGTGCTCCGTACCATGACCTCGCGCAGTGACAACAACTAAATAACGAACGTCTAGCTTTGACTTTGTAAACAAAAATTTAATAATATCGTTGTAAATATAGCTTTTATAAACAAACCTCGTCGTTGTCTACGTGTTTTAAATCTAACTCTAATTAATATTTTGAAATTTTTTAAATCATCGAAGCGGTTGTCGTATTTTTGTGATAAATAAATGATATCAATTATTGTAGATGTAATTAATTTAAGTGGCAAAACTGGGTTGTGATGTGTATATGTAAGGTGTATAGTAAGTAAGGTTTATAAATCCCAAAATATTTGGGTGTTTGTATTGCGCGCGCGCCGCGCGGTGATGTTGGGGGCGGGGCGTGCGCGTTGTGACGTAACATTTGGCGCAGGCGCGGCCCCGCGCCGGTAAGATGCGAGAGCGGCGACGCGCGCTCCTACGCACCGTCGCTCTGCTGTTCGCCTACCTCCTCTTCCTCAACTGTCAAGTCGACGCTGCCGGTGAGTTGCACTACCTTTTTTCTAGCATAGAAATAGGCTCTCATTTGTTTTCATGTACGTATAGATGTAATTTCTTATATATAATGTAGGTACTTACTTGAAATAGGGACATAATGGCCGATGTGTTTGCTGTCTCTGCAATAAAGCCAATTTAAAAAAAAATTTTGGTTGCGATTGCAAAAATTATTTAATTTGACATCAGAAACGTTCTAAATTTATAACTCCGTTTGAAATCATATTCAATAGAAAACAGATCATAGTAAAGAACTTTCGAATATAAATGTATCTATATGTCGTCTATAACAGCAATACTATTGCTGAAATAGACGACATAGGTTCTTAATCTACTGTAATCTTAAATGCGAATGAAACGGAATCACTGGCCCCTTAATTAGCGGAATCTTGTATCTTCGTAATTATCAGGCCAATATCGCAGTAAAGATTTCTTAACGAGCAGATATATTGGGGTCGATCTGATAAGCAGCTAACTGCCAAAGTTCAAATTACCTCGAAGACAGTCCATTTGCGCCCAAAAATTGATGAGAGAAGTCTGATATACATTATATAATGATAATTGATCCTAATTTCTAAGCTGTATGATCTGTTTTCATTAAAAAGTAAGGACAGGTTCAGAAATATCCTTTTAAATTCATGTAAATAAAAATACTTTAATAATTTTGTCAGTATTATCTATTCCACGTTGGCAGCACTTGGTGAAATGTCAGTTTTAATTCAAGTAGAGAACAATATTTTTCTTTCTTCGTGAATACAACAAATGAGGGCCTATTTAAACCTGCATGGTAATTTAAGGTATTTACGTTTGAAAGTGTAAAAACGAACTGACGAATTTATGGCATAAATATCTAATAAATATTTTTTTCACAGAGGTCAAACACAGTAATCACAGCATATATATCAAAGAAATAGCAATGTAGCGTGTCTATCAAGTATTTAATTCGTTCTTTTTCGTATTTCACCAACTGTAAGTGTAATTAAAATGTCCTTGTTTGGACCATTTCACATGAAGAAAAATACTATGAATTAATACTTGAACGTGATGACGTCTTAAGAAATGGTATCATGATATAAAATATTATTTCTATAATAGCATTTTAAGGCGGTTTATTTGATTAATGAAAAAATCAATTCAGTTGTAACTAAATATGTATATCAACTAAATAATCAACGGGAAAATGAAATTCCATCGTAACATTTATTATATTCTTATGTTGACCTGATTAAAATTAAATAGTTACGTACGTCGTAACTTTCTATAATTTATAAACCATTCAAATAAAGACACTATTAGCTAGCATACAGGACAGAGACTACATAAACATAAAGTTTCCCCAAAATCGGGTACAATTGTCCCGCATAATTATGTCTCACTGCTTTATGAAAATGAGACATAAAAACGGTTTTATGACGTAAAATAAAACGGGTGTGGTATAAACTGTTGTTTCCTACATATTTGGTTTGAGTTGTTCATCGTGGTCATAGAGACAATTTCATACAGAATAGGAAAACAAAACGGTGATCATTAGGTAAAATGGTAGATAAAGGATCTTTTGGCGCTAAGATGACATTGACAGGATGCTCAAAAGTGACTTTATGGTGCCCAGTCTGTACTGAAAACCCTTCAGATTACATCAAATCGATCAGTCTATTGAAGCCCGCTGCTATACGTAGGCTTCTCCCAATTTTTCAATTGACCAATTTGCGAATTTAGGGAACTTCGCTTTACTGTAGTCAATTATATCAAACCTTTTGGATTACTTTCTGTAGTTCATATGGCTCCTAGTCTGTCGCTGTTTAGTCTATGGCCTTACGATCCATACTCAGTATGCGTGTTGTGTCCGGGAGGCATGACGCTTTGCAAAGTCGCCGAAATATGGACAGCGTGTGTATGCAATAACTAGTAAAAAAGTCAGGAGCTCGTTTATGTAAAAAATGTAGGGTAGAATGTCTTGCTGCAAATGTGCGGTAGTATTACGGTGTGTAGGTACCTATGGTAATTTTATTCAGAGGTATATGAATGGAGCTTGCGTGCCTTTGTAAGTATGAACAGCTTAGGACTGTGAGCAGTTCTTAAAACTGTAAGAGCACTCACAACTGTAAAGGCACATATTGTTGGATTTACCGATTCGATTAGCAGATTATTATTTACACATATCAGAGCCGCCAATTTTAATAAACCAAATTAATGCTTCCGCGTTGTAGGTATCACACAGGTATGCTCATAAGGGAATTGTTTAAAAAAATCCAAAAAAATATACGAGGAATCGAGGTTGTAAGTATTTCGGAAAAAGTGAATCTATTTACGAGCTTAGTAAATTAAAAATAAATTTGTAAGTTGTATGTAAGTTTGACAGTTAAACAGCGGAAGATTATGATTGGGTTTTCAACCGCTTCGCTGCCTGCCTTACTTTCGAATTCACAAAACCAGTCGTTATAATTCCTCCCACGTGCTACAGATCCACCAGAAGGGTTGTCTGAAGTAAAAAGCGCAATTTGGCTAGCCGTGTTGTATCATTTAGGTTCATTAATTGCGTTTGTGTGTTCGACGGCGCGGTTTTATCGCAAGCCCAGCCGTCGGCCGTTTATGCAAATGATGCCACCGAGTGTCCATAATGTGATATTGTAACCGTTTAAGAAGTAAAACAACAATAAGTTTATCTAATACAGTTATATTTTCAACGGTCGGTCCGACCCAAATTTGTATGCTGAAGCCTTTTTGTCTTGAAGAGCGCATTTGTTACTAAAATGTATTATATTAATACTATGCAATGGAGATTTAACCCTTTTCCAAGTAGATATATACTGAAAAAAATATTGTAAGTGTTACGATATAGTACAGGAGTACTAAATTAACTCTCATCATACCTAATCTAGCAAAAACCACAGTTCGAGTGATGATCACAATAACAAAGAGCTATAGGTACCAATTAATTAACGTTGTAACGATTCTCCCTTATGAGATTTTAAAGCAGTCTTTATTGTAGCACAAAATATAATAAGTGGTCCTCATTAGTGTAGTTTTAGACATAATGGCCAGATGGCAAGTAAAGGAAAGAAAAGGTGAAAGAAATTGTATCTATTCCGTAAAAGTCGATCAAAATTACCGCTCATTTTGGATGATATCAAACATCTGACGTCACCAAATAGCTTCGGTCGTTAGCGCGTTCTAGGTCTTCACGGTATTCTATAGGTAATTGCCACAAGGCGTGGGCGGGTCACGTCAGGTGGTGGTGGTAGTCTGTCGTTTTAATAACCCGCCTTAATTTTACCTTACTTGAAATAAAATCAAGGCGTGTCGTGTCAAAATGCATAAAAAATAGCACTAAACATGAAGTCGGTCAAAAAAGAGACCGACCTCCCGCAACATTAGTTCTCGATTAAGATTTTTATAACAAACGTAAAGGGAAAATGTTTTACGTTTGCACATATTGAAATAAGTAAAAAAGATTTCGTATTAGATGTCTTTACGACACCCCGAAAAATATATTAGAGACGTGACTATTCGCGTCTATCTCGATTACGAATGTTGAATCGATTTGTAGAGGAAAAAATCGGGAAAAATGCGACGGAGCCAGCCAGCAGCTTTGATTTGCATTTTAATATGCACAAGGGAACGGCGAACAAAACTGTCATATTGTGCAAAAGTGATCATGTAAAATAGATGGGTGCTGGGGTCGATTGGGAAACAATCGCTTTATAACCATATGAGAGAGGTCTTAGATGCAATCTTGATTGATCAAATTGTATCTAATATCTTATAGGTTATAGTATATTGAAAGACGAAGACGTAGGCACATTTTATCGAGAGGTAGAGGATACTGCAATGGATATACTGTATTCTTGTGGTCCGATAATGCGGTACCGAAGTATCAACCTAGGGATGCACATCAAATGCAACCGCAGGAAGAACAGACAATCACTGCTCATAAATAAGCTGGAAAATTGTGAGTATTTTGGAAGGGGAAGGTAGGTAAGAAGGCGAGGAAAGGGATATTGCTCATACGGATGGACTGGGGTGTGTTATCAATTGCTCGAGCATGTCAGTGTCATACCTGTACCTCGAACTGGCTATTGCCGGGCAGACCAAGCTCTCTGACATATTCATATATTAGCAACCCGCCCCGACTTCGCATAGGTAGTAGAGACATCTTCAACAATAATCATCATATTTCAACCAATCTATACAAGACGTTAATAAATTATACACCTAAACCTTCCTCATGAATCACTCTGTCTATTGGTGAAAACCGCATAAAAATCCGTATAGTAGTTTCTCAGTTTACCGCGAACAGATAAACAGACGCGGTGGGGAGTTTGTTTTATAATATGTAGTGATATAAGCCTGACCAGTGAAGTATAAAGCAACAATCCGCTTCAAAAGACCAGAAATGGTCGAAGTAGCATTAGGCTCACAACAATAATAATAAAAGGCACGGCCCGCACCTATAGTGATTAGGTTTTGTCGTTGGAGCCTAACCACCGGTGTCTTGGTCCCTGTACCCTATGTCGATGGTCTACATTTAATTTTTATTTTTTTTATAGATATTTGAAAATATAATTTAAAATGAATAAAAAGTATATTAATCAATACTATAACCTACATCTCGGTCCATAAGATCCTATTTTATAAAGCGTTTAATGAAGATACTTACCACATAAATTACAAATATTTAAAACAATGTTTCGTTATAGGCGCTGATCAATATTATCCATGGGACTGCTCTCGGGATCTTATGTTACTTGGCAATATAAATAAAAATATGAAAATCTTAAATATATCTTGCTTTGAAATACTTTCCGAACTACTTCTCCAGACAACGAGTACATTGACTCGTCATAACCCATTTTAATCTCAAGCAATCTATTGGTATTTGAGTTTGTAAAGATATACTAATTTTTGTTTTAAAATTCGTTAAAGAAACTTCTTTTTTTATCAAAAGAACAAAGCATGTAAAACGTACATTAGTGTTGCTTACAATTAAAAATATATAGAATTAAACAAATTAACATTTGAATCATATGTTTCTGGGCGTAGAAATTCATTGCTACAAAACCAATCGAAATACAATATAATATGCATAACACATTTCTTAAGGGGCGATGCATAAATAACCTGTGTGACATAATCAATCACAGAACACAATCTTTGAAGGTACAATTGAAATTATAATTACTTTTCTACACATAAACATATAAAATATGACTTGTATATCTATGAAGAAAATACAAGGCTTCGCTGAAGCACCTTTAAGAAAGTACAAGGCTTCGCTGAAGCACCTTTATTCAACTTTTTATGTCAAAGTAAAGAAAGGCAAGATAACATTCTACAATATAAAAAACCGGTATGGAATTCCTTCGGAAATTCATTTGGAATGTGAATTCTTTTTCTAAGTTATTTGGACGGTAGTGTACATAAGAAAATCTTTCTTTAGTAAATTCTAGAGACATTTGTAAATAAGGAAGTCCTTTGATATAGCATTTGAATAAAAAAAAATTGTTTGTCAATAGTATTCTGTGTAAATTCACTTGTAATCTTACTGTTTCCTTAAGATGTCATTTGTTTTACAAAGATGGCAAATTTAAAAAAAAAATGTAGTCCAAGTATACTTAAAAGTTCTTTTTATAAACAAATTTACTTTTTACAATATAATAATAGTCGCATTGTCTCCTTCAAGGTTATGGATAAATGCAAAGTCTAGACTACGTTGAGCGCTTACCACTTAGTAACATAAATAAAAAGAATAAATGTAGTATGAAATATTTAAATTCCTAAGTAAAACTTTGACTAGTAGCTTAACAATTCTAAAGTAAACATTTTGTAATACTTTATTAAAGTACATTATACTTTTTAATTAATAAAACTGGTTCGTAAGTTAACGCATCCCAGAAATACGGAACACAGTAAATTTACATCTTAGACGTGAAACTACGCACATTTAATTTACACCGGCATTCCTATTTTCATTAAACACAAGGTTCATCCATTTGGTGAGGACAAATCAGAAGACTTGAAGGAGGACGCCACGTGTCCTCCAGTGCCGGAGGACATAATCTAAATGCTAATATATCTACGTCAAACGTTCGAACGATACGACAGGATTTTGACGGCTTTCGCACCGGTCTGTTTCAAGCGACGAATGGAATATCGCGTCTGCAGCTTTAGAGAATATTGATGTGGGATTGAGCGATAGTGTGTTGACGTAAGCTCTTGACAAGCGTTTTGTGACGGGACGACAGCTTATTGCATTATGTACAGGACGCGTCTCTTCTTTCTTTTTAATTTTTTTGCCTGGTTTTCGAATTGCTTCTTATTCAATCGCTTTGAATGTAATGTGTTCGTCCACCGAATAGTTACGAAACCCTACCAGTGTCTTCACTCATCACAGTATTCGTCTTGTAAGTGCCCCAGAGAGATGTAAGAGGCCAGTTTTTGTATACAACACCGAATTTCCTACACACCCTGTAGCAATTCATTCTCAATATTGTATATGTATTTAAATAATGGAAAAAAAATTCTAAAAGCATACCATAATTAAGTAAACTGTTCTAAATTACATTTTCCATATCACATTTTCAGGCTTTAATTATGACCAAGAATGTAATAAATAAAACATGCAGTTGTTTGTAAGGTAACATTTCCTTGAATATTGAAACAGTCCGGATATTTCTGTCCTGGTTTCTATTTTTTATGACAATTACAATTCCCATAGTTTATTTAATAACTTTTATATGAGTTAGTAATCAGATATTTTTGGTTTCCATTTTAGTAAGTACTTATTTTAAACAAGATTGTTACCTACTAATTATATTTGCTTCTCAAACAAATCTATACTAATATTGAAAGCTAAGAGATTGTTTGATTTGTAATTTTTGCTGTTTCTTGAGGAAGGTTCATAAGCTAAGCCTTAGTCCAAATAAACACGAGGAGCGACGCTAGTAATTTATACTTTCAAGTATTTCTTCTATTTCTCAATGACATATTAGTCTGAATGAAAGGAAACCACAATGGACGTATTAATTTAGAAAGCTTTTCTTTTTATTTTACACGACTCGAAGTCCCGTGCATATCATCTCATCAGTAATGCTTTTTTATGTCAACATGTCTTGTTTTTTACTAAAGCCTTCTTTGTGGTACTCACTCTACTGGTTTATTACATTTCTGACTTCCTCTAACACAAAAAACACAGTATTCATGTTAACAAAATATATACCAAAATTAAATGTACCCCCCACTCAAACCCTCCATCAACGATTAAGAAACAGCTGATGATCTTCGGACGCCTGATTTTTTTAAATTATAGCTAAGAAAATTCTCGATCAGATTACTTTTTAAACAAAATCAAAATCGGTCCATCCGTTTAGGAGCTATGTTGCCACAGACGGACACAGATTCACACATTAAACTTGTAACACCCCTCATTTTTGAAACAGTGAAGACGGATTAATAAGTGTACAAGTCAAATAATTAAAGTCATAATTATGTTGCTAGTATTTGTATCGACCCCTGGAGTTAATAAACGCATGTGTTTGAAAAGTATTCTACTTTCGCTGTCAATTAATCATCTCAAAATTTGAACCCGTTTGTCTATAATTGTTATCCCCCACTATAATTTATAATAACTTTATTATTTAAGTTCTCATGTTTTGTGAAACAATAAATTTTAGGTTATCTGAACAAGAGAAGTCGTCTCGCAAACAATGTTACTGAATCCTGAATGAGAGATACCATACCACCACCAGATTCTACCATTTAAATGGTAGAATCTGAAATACAAGTATTAATTGGTAATGAATGAATTACTCCACTCTACAGCAAACCCAACTAAAGTCAACAGCTAACGAGTTTACTTTTTCTTCTTACAGTGCCTAATGAAAGAAGAAAAAAAAAATAAAGACTTCTTTAGTGAGCATAATGTGACATCTTTAAGATTATAGTAATTTATTATAAACTTTGCAACTATTGCAATAGACTATATAATATATTCTTCTTAAAACAAAACACTCTTATTTCTTTCTGAAAACACCAAAGACTTTTATTTATGTATGTATTCTAAATTCAAATAAATCATTTATTTAGAAGACAAAAGTCACATTCGGGAACATTCGGATCTTAGCAGAATAATTCAATTTTAAACCTGGTAACCCTTGTTCGTTCTGAAACGTCCCTGGTATTCGTTCATGAATATGAATGAGCGATAACAATTCTCGTAGATAACAATAATTATTTCACGTAGAATCGATTCTCTCTATTGAATGCTACTCGAAAATAATAAGTAATTTATCGTTTAGCGTTCAGTGTCTCATACCAAAAGGATAATGAATGAATAGACAATTGTTTAAAACATTACAATCAACTGCGAAATGGAGTGGAAATTGGTATAATGTATGTGTATAACAATCATAAGAATGTTTATTTAAACGATAGATAGAATAACTTGTTAAATACAGCGTAGTAGAGACCTGATGGTGACACGCGAAATATTTTTGTTGATTTTAATTCTCATAAGAGATTTTAATGATAGTCTTCATATCAGACATACATATAATCTGATTAATATAATAATATATCAGTGTATAATTGGTGGTTTTTCAGTATATATTATTTGACATACAGTATAAAACTACTTCTTTTTATAGCGGCCCGGGTGACTTTCGTCGCCCGTCACAGATGGGGGTTCGTTAAAAAACCCAAGAACATATGGTATTCTTTAATTTGTAGCCACACTTCTCGCGGCCGCCTCACGTCTATTACAGTAATTAGGGACCACTGCCCTTAGTAATTAGTACGGTCCTCTTGGGCTCGTACTTCCCGACTGCCAGGTCAGTAAGGAACTATAGTTTTGGGATTGCCCAAGCGCATAAACACGAGAACCCTTTAGTTCCGTATCTTTATTTAATTATATTTTTTTAGGTGTGTGGAAATAAGTTTTATTGTTTATGTTATTATTTATTATAGCTGAAAGAGTAGTAATGTTACACTATATATTTATGTATTAGTCCGTTTCTGTACTTATATATCTATCTAATACCTTTAAACGAGCAATTCTTGTATATATGTATATATAATCTGAATCTAGGAAACGGCTCCAACGATTTTGATGAAATTTTGTACAGATACAGTTTTGCATTTTAAGTTCAACTGCATAACTATGCAGTTGTAATTTTTCAGGAAATACAACTGTATGTCCTGAAAAATTACAATTTTACAAAAAAAAAAGATTTTTTACAAAAAGAGCAAAGCTTGGTCTCCCAGGTACTAGCACTTTATACGGAAAGCGCTTGTCCTATCAACCTTATATTTTTTATAGCTAGATTCTGGTGTACATAGGTTCATGTAAGGTAACTTAGCGCCTTAGAAGTAGCAGCCATACTTATACTAAATATTTTTTACTGAATGCTACGACGTATCCATAACTCTCTATACAACGACTAAACAGTAATTTTTGTAATTACACGTACATTTAAACCACTGACACAGTTACGTAAAGTCGGTTTCGTGTCGAAAACAATCAAATTCGTTCTAAAATTAGTCAACTAATTCGTTCTAATTAGTCGATATAATTATACGGTGAATATTTGAGGTAAGTACTACATTCTTCGGAGCGGTTCGATAGTTACCGTGATACTTCGGGAACTTCACCTAACTTTACCTATAATATGGTTATGCGGCGCACTGTCGAAAGGTTTGAATTGAATTTCCATTGAAATGGGAATCTTTGCACGGCTATTGATTTCAGATTCTGGCTGAATGTAGTTTCATATTTCAAATATTTAAAGGCACTTATAGTGCTATAAAGAAAATTATGCGAGTATTCGACTGTGCACGTGTTTATTAAAGTAGGTAGTAAATAAATGGTTTTTCGAAAAAGTTGACAAGCATACTAACCAGTATAATATAAGGTTAGTATAAAAAAGGAAGGTAAATAATTAAGTATTTATCCTTCGTATCGTAACGATGTTGTAATAGTTCCACAGTGCCTATGTTGTTTGAGTAGGGTTACTACTACTGTATTTAAAGGAAACGTTCAAAGTGAGGGTTTATATACGGAATCAGAGATTCTTTTAGCGTTGCATGAAGCAATTTAGTAGATATATTTGTATTATCACTACCTATTATAAAACAAAGTCCCCCGCTGCGTCTGTCTGTCTGTTCGCGATAAACTGAAAAACTACTAAACGGATTTTCGTGCGGTTTTCACTAATAGACAGAGTGATTCATGAGGAAGGTTTTGGTGTATAATTTGTACCCGTGCGAAGCTGGGGCGGGTTGATAATTAATTATAAACAACAGATTACAATGAACTCCCATGGCGTGATTAGAAATTGCATTCGCACTCATCATTAATTGTCATATCCCATTTTATTCAGGGGATTTTTCCGTTTTTCTTAATAAGTTCTCTATATTCTTATACCCAAATGATCATAATTAACAAAAACAATATTAAATTACGAGCTGCAAAAATAAAATTATTTTATTTTATATTAATCATCTCAATCAGTTGAATCTCAATGCTGCCCCTGTATCTATTGATAGCTTCTATTTTATTTCTAATATAAAAAATGTACAGTCAGTAGACACAGTATTTAACAAATCTGTAGAACACATAAAATAGTGTAGTTCGCTGGTTTGCGAGAATGGCGACAGAACTAAAAATTATTGATTTTAGAGAATGGCAATGTTTAGTGATTGCCGCTAGAGTATTTTGTTCTAAATATATAATGAACTTGTCGCTTTCTAACGAACGTTAGCACTAAATCGGCGTTGCATCTCTGTTCACCATAAAGTATCAAAGATTTATGATCATTTGGCATACTTAGTTCAATTCGACTGAATTTTGAATTACGTCGATATTCTCGCAAACCAGCGAGTTGTATAAAAACAAAAAAAAACCCTTCAAACTCGATTGTATCGCAAGAATTTAATTTGAAGCTACAAACACGGTGTTGCCAAACTAATAAAAAAACACAAGGCGTCCTTAACCGCCCAGGTTTTATCGTGAAATTCTCATCTCCTGTCCGCACACAGTTAGATATTAATCCCGGCCCAATAATCGCTTCTGATAAGAGATTTTCTTTCGATCCCCAGTAATAGGAAACTTCTGCATCCGTGGTCTCTTCTATTTAAGTTTAATAACGTTTTGCAGTGGATCGCGGCGCCATTGTTGAGCCCCGTGCGGCCTGTGCACTAACTATTGTTTAGAATTTGATAGTGGTTTGGTAACAGGCTGGCCTACTGATAAATATAATGGAATTGTTATAAAGTTCCTTTTGTTTTGCAGGTCACAATAATTAATTATAACATAGCTATCAAAACGCTGCTCTTTGACCATTACTGTTTTTTTATTCACACATCTCACACACGGCTGTCTGATCCCAAACTAGGCAGAGCCTGTACTATGGTAACCAGACTGCTGATAAACATACTTATAATTTATATAAATTACACCCAGATACAGAACAAATGATCATGCTCATCACACAATTATTTGTCCTGAGTGAGAATCGAACCCACGACCTCTGGACTGCTCATCAGTCAGAGTCACTAAACACTAGACCAACAGGCCAGTCTGTATCTCAATTATACACCTTAATTCTAATTTCGTTAGCACATTGTCATAACCTTATAAAAAAATTCCTATTATGGTTGTGAATTTACTTTTTAAGTAAATTCCACTAGAGATCAACCTAATGAACGAGTTGCGTAAATATATTTACATTATGACATTCGGCCAATGGCATAGAACAAAAAATCTATTCATCTTCTTATCTATAGATATAAATAAAAATCAATGTTTGTATGTTTGTCCTCTATGCATTCAGAAACCATTGATCAGATTGTGATAAAACTTTGGTTGGGTGTTCTGGCCTGTTCCTGGCCTAAAAATGTACAAAAAAAAATCAAAAAATGGCATTGCAACGCATGCCAGGTGCAGCTAGTATGTATGTAAAAATCAATGTTTGTTTATTCGTATTTTATGCGCTGCCGTACAGATCATCTGAACATCATGAAACTTTGCATACACCTTGCCAGAGATACAGGACATCGGGTACCTTTCATCCTGAAAAAAATCTTCCTGAGGGATGGAAAAATAACGTTTACGCGAGCAAAGCCGCTGACCAAGAATGTATTATATTAAATTTAGAGTCCTTGCTTGCAAAACCCGAAAAATAGTAAAGAACCCGAAAAAGTATGCTTGCAATTTGGAGGCAACTTTAGATTTCTATATTCACATAAAAAAATGAAAATCTCAAACAATCTCAATAAACGGGCTATTTAATACAAAAAAGATCTTCAGAAATCGGGTTCGCAGAATTTGAGATTAGCGTGTTCGAACAAACCTTATCCTTATTATATTACAGTACATTATAGGACCTTCATTATATTCAGGATTAAAGGAAATCAATAAGCGCAAGGTTCCCACATTAGATGCTGTATTCGCTAAGAAAATGTACTTAATCATAATTGTACCACGTAATATACGTAGTAGTCTAAAGATTGAAATGAATTTGTTCAGTAACTAAAAACACTCCTTAAAGGTAGGCAGTACGGGTCGCAGGTAGAAGATATAGATGTGAATTTGAGAAGTTTAACCAGCTTTAAAAAGGTGGTTTGCCGAACTTGTAAAACAGGTGTGTAAAACATATTATTTTATTATAAATATAATTATAATTTCGTCATCAGGCTGTCACCCACCGGGGTTTTCGGTGGGGCGGTGTGTCGGAATCGAGCCGACTAAAACTACACGGTGTGCCGTACTGCGCCTCAAATAGGAGGGATCCGGATACAGCTTTTATTAAGGCATCCAGACCCCCCCTAGCGCCTGCCCGCAAAAGCGCGGGCACCACCTCCGGGTAAAAAACCTCTCAATTAGGCGGCGTCCAGGCACACGTGGACACCACCTCCTCGCGGGGGGCCACTATAGCAGGTGGAGGGGAAAACTCGTCCCGACTACCCGCGGCCACACTCAGGGCGGCATGAGGTGCTGGAAAGCGCGCCTCCGCAACGGGGTTCCCGGGCGGCGAATTATGTCCGGGTGGAGATCGTCCTCCCAGACCGCCTACTTCTGTGAGATGGCGTCCTCACAGAAGGTCGCGACCGCGGTAAAATTCCTGTCGCTACCGGCCAACCCGAACCCACTCGCTACTAGTAATGTGTGTCCCACGTTACTAGTAGCCTTTTAAAAAATATATACATACATATAAAAATACATACATTACATTCATACACTATGAATACCGAAATACAGAGTCGTCAACTAGCGTCCAACTCATTCAGCCATCTCATTGTGAATACTCAAAGTCACAAAGAGATGCTTTGATGTCAAATGTGCACGACAATTTTCTTTGTTACTTAAGCTTCCATTTTTTATTTTATTTACGTATAACATACACATTTACGGAGTGCTTCCAAACAAACGTAAAATTTTAACATTCCCGGTCGTTCGCACTGATAGTAATGGCGCCCAATGTCTTTGCTTGAGCTCTAAAACGACCGTCTAAGTCTATTTGTCTCCGGTTTATCCAAAGAATTTCACTTCCGTACCATTAATTTTCCATTTCGCCCCTAAATCGGCTATTGAAGGGCTCAGCGGACGAATTTTGAGCGGCGAAATTTTCGATAACTTACTATTATGCTTCTTTGATAAACGATTACCTTTACATATTTCGTTTTTTTCCTCCCTATGCACCACGTTCACAGTTCATTAATCGTTTTTACGGTCGTTAACGTTTAGGTATATGGCGTATTAGCTTTTGTCAGCGGGTTTACCACTCTGGAGACAATAGCAACATTTTGTCATGTACCAAAACATTTCTCTTTAAGTAAGTAATTCTAAACTCTGGTGCTATTCGTTGTCGTCAAACTGGGACCAAAAGGACAAGATCACATTTAGTCATCAATATTTCTGGAAAGCCGAACTAACCGTAATCAACCTTATCTCTCTCTATACGTTAAAGGTGTAAGTTTCATTGCTGTACCGACTTACCACAACACTTACGTATGTTTTTGCTCCCATTTCTGTGTATAGTGCTACACACACATTTTTATAGTTGTGATCGTTTATATGTATAGCGTGTTAGCGCGTTTATAGCGAGCTATTTAAATCCGTACAGATTATAATGAAAACTATTGCTTCTTCTGTGATCATAGTAAGAATATGCAAAATAGAATTTAAATGAACATAGCCATTCTGAACTCCATGTTGCTATTTGTTGTATACAAAATGTAAAGCTAGCCTTACATACTGGCACAGATTATAACCTATTATGCAGTTACGAAGTTCTTTGTGAGAAAACAAAAACAATCTCCAACAAGATAGAAATTTATCAAAGCACACAAAGACTATCTCGGCTTGCGTTCATAATTTCCAACTAACGCAACAAAAATTGGAGAGTGACGTCGCACGGTCGGTCTTTTACCGAGGGTGTAAGCAAACAAGCCCGGAGATAAGCTGCATTCAAGGCAAAATTGTGAAAGCGTAGAGTACCTTCAACAAAGAACCTTATTAACCTCCAAC
Source organism: Euplagia quadripunctaria (assembly GCA_963859945.1). Taxonomy (NCBI): domain Eukaryota; kingdom Metazoa; phylum Arthropoda; class Insecta; order Lepidoptera; family Erebidae; genus Euplagia; species Euplagia quadripunctaria. Next base: position 17,218,345 of record OY982574.1, on the reverse strand, counting down.
TAACTAATGGACGGCGATAGGGTTACAGAATGACCCGACTCGAAAGGTCCCTTTGTAATGTTAATACCGTATATATTGTAATTTTAGGCTATTCTCTAAGTTTTCTGTTACTGAAAAGTCGGTGTTCTAATTATAAAAGTCGTGTTTGTTTTTTTCGTATCGGTCGGTAGCCTTGTAGGCTTGAATAGATGGCGATTTCAAAAGGTGAACATTAAAGAGATCGAATTCGCGCCTCTCTAAAGATGGAATCTCGAGTGTTGGTAGACCTGTTCTCTTTGAGTCGACTTTTTTCATCCCCTTATAGTTGGGTCGGCGGAATGCTAACTAGTGTGAACCGTGGCCAGTGAGCGATGAAAAGAGATGTACACACGATACATGCATAGTTTAGATGTTGCCTTTGCTTGCCAAAGTTAATGGAGGCTGGAGCAGAGTGTGTATGAAAGCGGCTGTCTTATCTCGACCGTTAAAGACTCAGGTCTGGATGTTTATCGTGAGAACACACGCTTTGTAAGCCTGTTTTCAAAGGTAAGTGCGTTTAGTTTGTTTAGGGGGTGTGTAATCTGATGTGGATAATCTATAAAGTCATGCAAAGAAATTAAATATATTAAAATTAAATTGAATTATGGTAAGACCTCAAAAAATCGTTTTTTTGTAGCTTTTTTAACATATTTACAAGTGGTAATTTTAAAACCAATTCGGTATAGAAGTTACAGGTTATTATGGTTGGTACTGTAATACATATCTTGTAAAAACAAAACATGAAACCTTAGCTATATTTTTTGTTTCCTTCTTGACGCAAAGAGTGTATTTAACTTGTTATTGAATTAAATTAATTTTTACAAGGTCTATGCATGCATGATTATCGGTAGGACGCAAAAGTTCTTTGTTACCTTAGTGGTATAAAAGAGAAATATTGATATTGTGATGTTTTATTTTAAGCAGACTCCAAGAAATCTTTGGGTTCTCAATTCTAATGTAATGTTTTGTGTGTATGGCCCGCGATAAACTTGCTAATTGTGGATATATTTAATGATTATTTTTAATAGAATAGTCTATTTTTTCAGAATGGTCCCACAATAATGCAAAATATCCAACTACAAGGGTTTAGGCACAATATAGGCGCTGACTCAAAATTTATTTATATAAAATTTTATAGTTTATGTAAATAAGCTCCATACTCAAGACTTAAAAGGTTTATTTATTTTTTGCTTTTTATTAACTTTTCGGTCGGCTTTATTTTATGATTTTTTGTTGCTCGCGTCATCTTTTAATACTATACATTTAATACTAAATACTTTAAAACGCTACCAAATGTTTTTTTCTTCAAAGCATATTAAGTGGATTCTATCACTAAAATCAAAGTTTTTATATCTTACTTCTAATTGTTTAGGAAAGGTATGGTTTTCATCATCACGATGTGATGATTCCTAAACGCATACACCTGATTAAGTTATGACAAGGTTTCTCTCAATTCTATCAGAAAGATCCCTTAAGAAACACCTTATCTAACAAAAAAAGAATCGTCGAAATCGGTTCATAAATAACGGAGTGAGGGCTGAACATACATAAAAAAATATATATTTACGGTCGAATGGAGAACCTCCTTTTTTCGTCGGCTAAAAAAGAAATGCAAAAAAAACGCTGTTGTACAGCCGTTACAGCAACTCTTTTTTTTTTATCTTTAAAAAAGACAACTCCCGCATTAGGAATTACTCCTGTGTCGCGGGGGACTTTACAAACATACACACAACGGACACAAAGAACACCCAGACTAAGGTCGGAATCGAACCCACGACTTATAAGCACAGCGGTCAGGGTCACTAACCACACATGACCAACAGGCCAGTCAAAAAACTATCAAAGAACAACATGTTTACAGAACATATTATAGAATTTTAGATCACATTATAGAATCACACAGATAGACAAACAAACAGACGGCCGGAGCACACCGTCCGTCTGTTTGTTTGTCTATCTGTTAAGACCCTTTTTCTCAGGAACGCATGGAGATATTAAGTTGAAACTAAAATTAAATGATTAAGAGTATGTCTACGTTCCCCTGACGCTGTAAAAAAGTCAAGCATCTACTTACATTTTTTTCCTTTACCTGCTTGTGCTGTTAGACCTTACTTCTCGTAATTTTTTTATGATTCTATATGTCAATGGGAAGTATCCTATAGGTTTTGATTTACCTACGAAGTTAAAATTGGTTAGAATATAATATTAACATATTTATTTTCTCACCATAATATACAACTTTACATTAATAAATATTATATGAATAGAAGTTTTTGTTACATATTTACATTATTATAAATTAATTTAAGTCTTAAATGACTGTATCTTATGATTGTGTTGACTTAGAAACTTGATTTCTTGACTTCCCGAGATGGACGAACTATCCACATTAAAGTTTGTACGGCACTGTGCGCGAATTAGACTCGCACATGGCCCGTTCTTTATTTTAAATTATATTTACATTGGACATAACATTTGTACCAACTACAAGGCGAAGACAATGGTTTTTGGAAAACAGTTAACACTAGTTCAGGGGTCAGAAAATCATCATTTTCAGGTCAATTATTATTATCTATACGTAATAATGTGACTGACTTGCACGGATGGCACAATGGTTTAAGTGTTGGTGACCATGTAAAATGTAAATCGCCACTACGCCGCGCCGAGTGTTGTGGGTTCAAATCCCACACGGGACAAAAAATTGTGTGATCCCACAAATAGTTGTCCCGAGTCTGGGTGTTCTTTGTGTTCTTTGTGTCCGTTGTTTGAATATTTGTGAAGCCCCCCGCTACACAGGAATATTCATAATGAGGGAGTTTTCTTAAAAAAAAAAAGAAAAAATGTCAGCATCATCAGACAAATTGGCAGAAAATCTTATAGTTCACCCGGCATTTATATAGTGCTATTATTTTACTTAGCAAGTTGGTAATATAACGAAATAAAAACAGGCAAGGTACAAATGCAGTAAAAAAAAATATGAAACGCTTCATTACCTCTGTGTGTTTTATGGTCACTATAAAAGCAGTTCGATCACCAGTAATTGCACGTTGCTTTCCCCCTTTCAACATCACTATGTACCGAGTCTGCTACCACAAATAGAAAGGTAATATTTATCTTTCTATATATTTTTATATGTGTATTCTATAAACATTCATACCTTTATTTGTATAATTACTTGTAATTTCTTGCGGCTCCCATATTAAGTAGGTATACCAACTAGTAACCTAACCTAATTGATATTTTAAAAACTCATAAAAACCCCGCTTTGCACAGATTAAATAGAACCGGAATGTTTAGTTTCTGCGCTGCATGACACGAAGGCGTCATTTATACATTTTTAATCTTTGTTTTTTTTTTCACATAGCACATTTATTAAATGCATTGCATATGTTCATGTATATTATTATATGCAAATTCAGCAATCTTATCATTACTGTTATCAGATATTAGATATTTATTTATTTCTCTCTCAGAACTTGACGATGGAATATCATTCTAGATGTTAGCATAATACCAGCGCTGTTTTTCATAAAGAAGCACCATGCTGAGCTATCGACCATTTTTGGCTCATGCTTTATATTTAGATTTGTTGTAACACTCTTCCTTGAATCTCTTGTGCCGTTGTATGAGAGCATTTTTTTTTATTTTTGAGTTTCTCGTAAATTAAATGATAAATGAATTTATTTTGCAAATAGGTGGTTTTAGACGTCGATTTCTTCTTTAAAGTGAATTTTCTAAGACTACCCTTGAGAAGAAACGCCGAAACAAACTCAAGGATCCAAGTCTACATAAATTTAAACTGTGCAAGTATCATGTAGGCGTCCGGGGTGGTCTTTATACGAAAGAACAATTTCGGTTTTAGCTGACCAGTCACGACACTCAGTAGACTGGATAATTCGGTAATCACGGAACTCAACTCTCTCTCATTTTAGGGAGCTCCACGACTCCAACCGGTATGCCACCGCAGTCAGACATTTGGGAAGGCCAATAAAATACGCAAAACTGCCAGACTATGTAGGTATTTATGACCGTGTATAACTTTATTCTCTTGCTCTCAATACAACTAAGACTAAGTTAGTGACAGTGGGTTTCTTAAAACAACACAAAAAATAAACAAAAATCCCAAGTTGCTTTGAAAGTGTTTTTAAAGCTTCTTATCTAAGGTTCGTGGCTAATTATGGACGAAGAGTACAGAATAACGTCTGTCTCCTATATGAAGAGTTTAAGTGACAGCCTGGAAATTAGGACGTTTTATGCGACTGTTGTTGACTGCATATACAGTATTTACATACCTCAAATAATGTCATGTGGTTAAAGATAATGTTTTTTGCTTTAGTTTTTATGCCCGTATGTAATTTGTTGTAGATTAAGACTGCTTGAATACACTCTCTGGTTGGCTTTTAATTTAACATGTAAAGAAAATGGTAAAAAAAAATTAATTTAATTAAATAAAACGTTATTTTAGTTTTACGACTTTTTTAAAACGCAGATCAAATACTAAGATAATGTATCACTTGTCTTCCTCGCAACCCGTATTCACAAATCCTAAGAACCTTATATCCTGAATATACTACGGTCAGCGTAGGTCCAAAATATGTGACGGCAGTTCCTGCTTAACAGTGGAGTGTCGCGACATAAATAATTACACGGACTCTGAGCATCGGGACGAGTTATTGGACAACCGACAAACCGCAGCCGCATTTGTGGTGTGGCCAAGTTTGGACGGAAGATATTGGCCTCATTTTCCGACTGTTTTTGCGGAGATAAATGAGTGAATTCGAAGCTTTTGAGTTATCTAAGGCAGTCGCCGGACCACAGAATACCTCAACAAACGAGTCGTAATGAGTATGTTACGTCACGGAAACTGCTAAATTTAAGGAGTTATGTAACTTTGGACACTAAATTTTGGTTTATTTTTCTTTTAACAGAATATATACGTTCCCATGCTGATGAGCATGGGCACGTATATATTCTGTTAAACATAATGTTTGTGTAAACATAATGCTCATCTCAACATCAAATGAGTTCTATAACGGCAGAATCCATCAGTAAAATCTTGTAGTTCAATGTATATGAGTTCCATGATGACTGCACGGATGGCACAATAGTTTAAGTGGTCACCTCGCCACTACGCCACGCCGAGTGTTGTGGGTTCAAATCCCACACGGGACAAAAATTTGTGTGATCCACAAATAGTTGCCGGGTCTGGGTGTTCTTTGTGTACGTTGTTTGAATGTTTGCGAAGCACCCAGCGCCACAGGAATATTCCTCATGCGGGAGTTGTCCTTTATAAAAAAAAATATATATATGTACTTTTTTTTAATAAAAAAATTGTATGTTAAAATTTATATTAAGGAAGGAAACTTTAATTCAGAATTGTATTTTAATTAAAAAGTTTGACAAGAGAAAGCGTAAAATAATCTTTATCAGAATAAGCTCAGTGGACAAATTCTTTAACAAATAAGTAATCAATATTATTGTTGCCTTATTTTTGAATTTGTTACTTTTTGTTATATATAACAACAACAAGGAAAGCCGAATAGATTTAAACAATATAACAAAAACTTAGGAATGCAATGTCTGTGAATGTCTGTTCCATGTTCCAAAATTAAACTTAATGACACAGATTAACAGCTCTCAAGACACAGAAATTCTACTGCTCTGATTTTCCCCGACGCTTCTTAATGTTTACAATACGTACGTTACAGGTATAATTAGACCATATATGCGGCTATTCTACACATTAGTCTAGCTCTAACGTGTTAATGGAGGATAACACGTCTGGAATCACGGCAGGCGTGGTTTCACTAATGTTACTGGAACGCGGGTAGCGTACGTGAATGCCGGTGTTGCTCCAGCTCAAAATTCAGACCGTTAATTTTGGAGACTATTTTCCAACGTGTCCTGGTTTCCATTTCAATGTGTATTTCAGTCATTTATCTTTTCCTTTTGGTGGGTTTTGAAACTATGTGGACCGGTGGCACTGACAAATTTACTTGAAGCGTATTCATGTATTGTACCTTCTGTACCTGTACTATTTTTTTAAAGGTTTTGATGAATTTGTCTCAAATTACTAAAATATATACGTATGGTTTCATGTCAAATAATTTAAATTTCGAATGTTTCAAACTCGTATTAACTATCGCAAATATCACATTCGCAGTTTTGTAATGCATACGCTTAATGTAAATATCTATTTTCTTGCCTAAAAACCCTAAGTTACTGATCTGATTACTAAAATGAACTTTGTAGTTATATACCTAAATTTCGCCAGCTATAGTTTTGTTATTGAATAATAAAGTAATAAACGGTTGTCCCCGCTTACCTCTTTGAAAGTATATTTACTGGTGACCATATAAAAATATATACACGTATGTCCGATCCCTTTTTTAGTTTTATGAATCTATGTATATAAAAATCAATCCCTATTTCCTTTGGTCACGGCATCACGTGTGAACGGCTGGATCGGTTTCGCTAATTCTTTTTTTTTAGTGTTTGATATGGTCAGGAGGAAGTTTTTATAAAAGAAAAAATTTGAAAGCTGCGCAGAAAATTAGAAAGCTGCGCGGAGAATTAAAAAATTTAAGAAAACGTAACCACCAAATTAACTTTTCTAATGTAACCTTAGCGCTTTTGACATAACTGTCAGTCGTTTGACAGTTGGCGCGATTGTTCAATATTCATAGTTAAGACAGGACAACATCTGTCTGGTCAGCTAGTAAAATATAAAATTAAAAAAGAACAAAACGATTTATTTGACAAATTGTTGTTAAGTAAATTGTTTTAACGTTTCCTTAAAACTTCAATGTCTCAATGACATTGAAGTTTCACATAATAATTCTCCAGAAAGGATCACCATGCAACAGTTAATAGCTTATAGTTTTGATAGTACTACGTAAAGCACCGTCTCCCATTTTATGCACTCACTAGCGACCCGCCCCAGCTTCGCACGGGTGCAATGTAGATACTAATGTGGTGAACAATTATCGTCCTATCATTATACAAATTAACACAAAACAATATGAAACTATACGTATAAACCTTCCTCTTGAATCGCTCTATCTATTGATGAAAACCGAATTAAAATCCGTTGCGTAGTTTAAAAGATCTAAGCGTACAGACGGCGGAAGCGACTTTGTTATACTATGTAGAGAAGTAGTACCAACATAACAGACGTACCTGTTCCACCTGCATACAGGTTTAAAGCTATACATTAAAATGTCTTATCAGGAAAGCCGAACAGATAACGTGTTGGTAATGGTGGCTATAACGCGCTGCCGCCCAAATTAGTCCGCCATGACTTTTTACGTTATGAAGCCAGATATTAGCCATTACTTAGAAGCCTCTATGCCTGAAATAAAACCCGAATACAAGGTTATAGTGGGAGGCAAGGCCATTGACCAACCGACCACAGGTTTAAGGTTCAGCGGGCAAAGGGTTCTTAAATTATTCAAAAGGAATATTCAAATGTGGGAACTAAAATGAATGTAGATTGACTGCTATTTATCACGTATTTATAAGTTAGTGAGCTTCGGGAGGGGAATTTGGGAAGAATTTTCTTAATAATGGATATCGTATTAGCCAACATTGGGTTTACTAATTTGCTAGCTTAATTATGAATTTCCTATTAATTTTTAACTCTCAGAATTACGCAATACTTATAATATGTAATAAAAATGAGTTAGAAAACTTAGAACCATTAAAAAGCATCAGCAGCAACCCCTATTTCTACAACAATACATTTCTAAACTTATTTAAGTTATAATTTCAATACTAAACTTTTCTAATATTTTCATGCGCATGTGTAAAGTTACAATTACATTTCAATGTAAGAAAAAAGATTCATGTAGAAACTCAACGTACATGACTGTACGTTGAGTTTCTACATGAGTCTTTTTTGTTTCTAAAGACAATAAATAATAATTGAAAAAAATATATTTTGTAATTCATTTGAAAATGTTACATAACATACATATATATACACACTTAAACATACTCACGTCTATGTCCCCGATGGGGTAGGCAAAGATGAATTAAACCCTAATAATTTGTTCCCACTCACGTAATAAGGAAAGGGGGGTTGGGGAGGAGGGAAGGTGAATGAATTTGAGAATGTAATCAATAGTCCTAGTCTTCTTTTATTGAAATAATATCGTTCAAGCATAACTTTTAGAGCACACATGAAGTTTCTACGCCACCTATACAGAACCACGAACACACGTATGTAGAGACTACCGTTATTTTTTTAATTAAGGTCGCGTGAGCCGGGCCCCTGTCGTGACAAGGGGTAACTTTACAGCCTACCGGTTTCTCTCCTACAATTCGTAATACTTTGACAGTGGCCGGTTTACAGTGGAAAATGCAACCATTGCGATGAAATTGCTAGATTAATATTACCTACATTTATTTTTTTCCTCAAGCGACTCGTAAAATTATATTAAAGATATGTGTAAGTACAGGTTAGGCATATTTTAGTTTAATATTCTTTCATAAAATATTTAGTATGTTTATCCTACTTCCTACTAACATTACAAACGTGAAAGTTTGTGAGGGTGAATGGGATTTTGGATGTTTACTACTCTTTCACGCATATACTACTGAACCAATTGCGATGAAACTTGGTATGTTGATAGCTGGAGACCTGGATCGGGTCGCAGCTAGTTTTGCATATGAATGTGCATGACAAGGTTATGCTACATACAATCCAAAGGCTACGAAAACTACGAAATAGTTTTGTTAATATTAAGATATAGACCTTATTGTTACGGTTAACTTTTCAGACCCGTATATTTCGGTGTGATTTTAAAGACGTTTCACGTCAAAAGAAGCCCAAAAAATTACCACATGGAAGCGGCCAAACGAATCTAAAATTCAAAAGGTCGAACAATCGGCGCATCAAAAGGCGAAACTTAACCAAAACTTGTACGTAATTCACAGAAAGGGATACCCGCATAAAATATACTAGGAAAACTTCAATTTGACCCAAAAATTGACCGACGCAGTGAGCAAGGGAACCCAGCGGTAATAACGCTTGACCTACGTATATCTGTGACTTCATAAAAAGGCACTGCTAAAGGGATGGAAACGCGTAATAAAAAACCAACTGTTCCTTTTTGAATCAAATACATCCATTTTTAAACTGTTATGTTCATTTTTATTTTTAGATAACGATACTGGCCAGACAGGCCAGTGCCGTGATCATAACACGTAGCTTAGCAGTTGTAATTAAAGTATTTTAGTATCAAGTATATTAGGAAATAATTGAACCTACAAATTACAATTACTATGTCATGAACACCGTGTTCCTATAGACTATTTTACACGCTTTATTTAAGCTTGACCAGTTATCTATCTATGTAACTTATTCTTTCAACGTAGTGTTAACCAACTTTAAGATGTCCGATTAACTTCAAAATTAGTGAACATATCAAGGACCGATGACAATACAAGATTAATAACTATAAATTTAAAATACCCCCGACTAGAAAAGAGCTGATGATCTTCGAACGGCTGAACAGATTTTCTTGAATTATATATAAGAACATTCTCGATAAAGTCACTTTTCAAACAAAAACAAAGCGCACTTAAATCGATCCATTCGTTTGGGAGCTACAATGCCACAGACAGACACACAGACACGTCAAACATATAACACCCCTCTTTTTGCGTCGGGGGTTAAAAATTAAGAAATAAATTAAGGTTTATAAAACACACTTTAACAGCAAAGCGAACTAAAAAGTAGAAAATATTTTTTTAATATAAACAGGGTGTATAAGCGTTTGGTGCATGACATTAAATGTTACAAATTGTTAATTAGAAGCTATTTGTAAAAGTAGACTTTTCACAAAAATTTAGTAAGCACCCACGCTTTTTTACAAATATGTAATATTTTCTACTGCGCTGTGCTATTAAATCGTATTTTTTTTTAAGTTTTTGAAACTATAATTTATTTACACAACAATATTTTCAAAGCTGTCCCAATTTATCACCTGCGTTTTCTCCCATACAACCCCTTTAAACACCGTAGCTGATTTCTGAAGTGTCACATAAACATGTAAATATAATAAGGCGACATAAACGACAATTTTTATCACAGGTTTTTATTATGAAGCTTTATTATTTTTATGAGGAACACGGAGATTAAGAAAAAAATGCTGATGCGTGACTTAAGTGAAGGCAATAATGTTTAGACGCCGCCGTCGTGGAAATAACCATTTATATATGGAACATGGATTCAAATTTGGAACTGCCATAGACAAAACCACTGCCATAAAAACAGAACAATAGACCCGTAGAGCGAACTGTAAGTATCTTCAAATTAAGAAATTGTTTAAAGCTATGATAACTTGCTTGACATAACTTTGTGGTTAATATCAACCAACCTCTTACCTTCTATATTCACGAAGTCAATCAGTATTCCTTTTGACTTAAAAACAATAAAGAATAGGGAATATGATTTTACGAAATTAAAACTAAAACAATCTTAAGAAATCAAGTTTGTTAAGAATATAGTTATGTTGATCTAAGCTTTCTTCTCTGAACGCCTATAACTTAAAGATAATTATTTCGTTCGGATCATGTCACAAAAATTTTAGCAACTAGTTTACTAGCTTTGACAGACAATAGAGCAATTGAACTTGTGCAGTGATACATATAATACATGTGTTTTAATACATGTGACATTACAATAAATTACACTACATCTACACTCTATATATCTACATACAGAAATACTTGTATGGTTATTGTGACAGTCGTTGGAAGCAGGTGTTCGTTCGTCCTTATTAGTGAAATAATTTGATCAGGGACATTGTTTTTTGTTGTTTTGTCTTCGTTATGCGTATTGTAGAGTTTCAAATATTTTTATACTGAAGTAAAGTAAACATTTTAAGATTCGCAGAAGGATTTTCTTAGTCCTACTTGAGTCCTACAAGAAAGATAAAACGGGTCATCTGTTGAGTGATAATTCTCATCAATCACGTCGCTCCAAATCGAATATAATTCTGTTTTAACCCCCGATGCAAAAGGAGGGGTATTATAGGGGTGTATCTAAGTGTCTGTCTGTAGCATCACATCTCCTAAACGGATCAACCGATTATGATTTCCTTTTTGTTGTTTTAAAGATGACTTGATCTAGAATATTCTTAGCTATAATTCAAGAAAATCTGTTCTTCCGTTCGAAGACCATCAGCTCTTTTCTAATCGTTGAAAATTTTTTTTTTTAAATATGCTTGTTTTTTTATGGTAAGTTTAGGGGGCAAACGAGCAGACGGGTCACCTGATGGTAAGTGACTACCGCCGCCCATGAGCACCTGCAACTCAAAAGCCACAAGTGCGTTGCTGGCCTTTAAGGTGAGAGTAGGGGAAGGGGGAATAAGGGGCGAAGAAGAGGGAAGAGTTAAGGCCTCCGGTAACCTCACTCACTCGGCGAAAAGCAATGCAAGCATTGCTTCACTATCGGTTTTCTGTGAGGCTGTGTATCACTTCGTTCGAGCCAGCCCATACGTACCGACAACATGTACTCTCAGCTCTCAGTGAGCTTAGCTCAGTGGAAACTAGTTTGTTCAAAATTTTAACTTTCAAACGAAGGACTTGTTATTTCAGTAAGTCTACTTGCATAAGCCTACCTTATACGTATCGTCTTTAGTAACGATATTAATTCTAATATTTGAAATACATTGCTTCTTAATTGAAAAATATTTAAATGTCGTACAAAATACATGATATCTTTAATCTAAAGGTTACAGACTGGAACTAATAATAATGGCCGTTCGATAGAGACCTCCTTTTTAGCTCATAGTCTTTTTAAAAGCAAAATAAATAGAAGCGTAATATCAAGCGTATATTCTATGTCAATAAATGTTGTCATAGGAAGTTTGTGTACGTCGCGTGTACCACAAGCACACAGTCAATAAACCTCTGCATTTATAGTTGTTTATTTAACTTTAGTTTATTTTCTAACTAATGCTTTATTTCGTGTACGGTGTCTGAAAAAGTGTAATTTATATGGTTTGATTTAAGTTCGTATACAAAGATATCGTAAATATTGTAGGATTGATAATTTGTCGAGTTTTCTGAACATTAATTGTCTCATTCTACTAATCTTATCTCACTAATATATAAAGGCGAAAGTTTGTGAGGATGGATGGATGGATTTATGTTTGTTACTCTTTCACTCAAAAACGGTTGAACGGATATGAATGAAACTTGGCACAGAGATAGATTATAGCTAGAACAGCTACTATAACTAGCTAGCAGCAGCTAGTATTATAAACACGAATGTGAGTTTATTTGTTTGTTACACTTACACACATGGGCGTACCGAGGGAGGGGGGGGGGGCAGACTACCTCCCTGGCCGGACCAGACAGACCCTCCCTGGCCTTAGCAAGCTTACGTACGTAGTACTTACTAAGCTAATCTTGGGTCAAATTTTTGATTTGCCCTCCCTTGACCGACAAAATCAAATTTTGCCCCTTCCCCCTGTGCTAAAACTTGGGTATCATTTTGCATATACGTTGTCAGTTGTACAGAAAAGACATAGGGTTTCACTCAGAAACGGTATTGTTCCCGGGATAGTGTGTTGATTTACCAAATTCAAATTAACGTGATGGAAATTGCGGGAAAAAGGTAGTATTTAATATCTCAAAGAGCTGATAACGCTAGCTGGTGTGCCTAGGAGCATGATGCGTTGGCCTCTGGTTCTTTACAGTTTCTTTAAAATATCTGCACATAACACTTTTTCGCTCTTTCTAAGTGACGTAGACTATATCACGTGATCATAATTCACATAAAATTTCACATAAACTTTGTAATGGTCTCGCAATTAAGGTTTCTAAAAACACCTTTTACCATAACATATTTTTAAACCACCCAACACGTTAAAAATCTCAGACACTGAATTTCCTGCTAAAAGGAGCTCGTATAACATAATTACACTTCTTTTAAAAAACTAACCACATAAATCTAAATCACAATTTCTTTGTAAGAAAAATTCTTTTATAATGGTTCATAAAATGTCGAATGGGTTTGTTGAAAAGCATGTAACAAGAATTGTAGTGTGGCTGAATCGCGGAGGCAATTACTGTCGGGAGTGTGTCGAGTGGTTCAAATAAAGTGTACTGTACCGCAGCACTACTGGGTTTGTCATTACGCGACAGTGACGTCATGCCCATACTCTTCATTATTATGTTTTAAATTTGTCGTATGATGATGAATCATATATGATGAATTAATACTTTCATGGACGCTTCCAAGAGGAACGGAAGGCACCTGCCCCTCCTGACTTTAGTACCTACTTGATTTCGATATGATAGTTTTAATACTTTTTGTACTACTATAGTGGCAAACAAGCACACCAATCTGATTGGGTAAGTGGTTTCGGAAGCCAATGGACTACTAACATGAAGTTGTCTTTACTTTTTTATTGTAATTTGACAAAACGTCGACTGGCCTGTTGGTCTAGTGGTTAGTGATCTCGACTTCTGAGCCAGAGGTCATGGGTTCGATTTCCACCTAGGAAAAATCATTGTGTGATGAGCATGATCGTTTCTTCTGTGTCTGGGTGTAATTTATCAATAACTAGCAACGCGCCCCGGCTTCGCACGGATATAAATTATACACCTAAACCTTCCTCATGAATCTCTCTGTCTATTGGTGAAAACAGAATCGAGAATCGGTTCAGTAGTTTTTCAGTTTATCGCGGACAGACAGACGCGGCGGGGGACTTTGTTTTATGATATGTAGTGATATGTATGTATCTAGAAATATATAAGTAAGTTTATCAGAAGTGTGGTTACCATAGTACAGGCTTTGCCTAGATTGGGATCAGATCAGGCCGCGTGTGAGATGTATCTAGGTATCAAGTTAATATGTTTAAATTCTACTGTTAACTGTGTTACCGACAAACTGTATTATTTTTTTTCATTTAGGACATTGTCCATAGGAGCATGGAGACTAGAAAAGGACTTGCGCCACAGATATGGATGCGATTCCTTTTACACGGAATAAAAGAAAATGCTGTAGAAACATGGGTCTAATACATCTTTGGCTTCTCCTTCAGGGATACAGCAGCATGAGTTACCTTTTTATTAATTTGCTAAATAAGGCCGCCTTAAAGGACCTTACCTTTCATTGAAAACATAAAGTTACCTCAATTCACTCAGTAAACCTACTTTACATGTTCATTTGACCAAATAATCATGTAGTAACAATTGGTTTTTCATTGCGGCGAAGTAATTCAGGTCCAATCGGTTAATTCCGACGAGATTCGGAAAGCTATTAATTATACATAATTTCGTTAATAATTGAATAATTTTCATTATTAAGTACAATTTTCGCTCGAATGGATTTCAATAACACGCAATTTTGAGGTTTAAAACAACAAAAAATTTCGAAGTGCTAGTGTATCTAAATCGAGATAGAATTTCACCGTGGTTAACAATGGAATTACTAATTCTAATCTGTTGTTATTACAAATAACCTGCTGCTCAACCACCTACATTTAATTAATAACTCTAATTTAAATTCTAATTTAATCTGTGGATTAGAAACTTAGTTTATCCTAAAAGCTTTTTACCTTTTAGAATCGCTCCCTGTTCGAATCGGAGTAGTAGAGTGTTGTTAACACTTAACTTGTGGTGAATAACAGGATAGGGTCACCAGGCTCCATCTGGGGATAGGGTTGGTACGGCCCAAGTGAGACTACTAGTATTGCGAGAATACAGGGTGTTAAAGAAAGTTGTAGTCATATTTTAGGGTTTTAAGTAAAATCAATTTCTTTTTTCAAGCTATACTTTTTTTTTGTCTGCACACCTTTATCTAATACTTTGTATATACGCGCCCCTATCCTTTTAATATCAAGCTGGCCGCGTGCTTCTGCTTGTTTGCCAACTCAGCCACAAATACTTTTACAAAATAATAGGTATTCAGTCAACTTATGCGTTGTACCTTACAGCTTGTTTGCACGGACGGCGCAATGGTTTAAGTAGTCACCTGCCCAAATCGCCACGCCAAATGTTGAGGGTTCGATTTTCGCACGGGACAAAAATGTGTGTGTTCCACAAATAGTTGTCCCAAGTCTGGATGTTCTTTGTGTCCGTTGTTTAAATGTTTGTAGGGTCCCCTGCGAAACAGAAATCTTTAAAAAAAAAGGCGTATATGAGCGCTTCTCTTAGGAATTTATAAATATTATACAAACATAAAAAAAGTTAAACCAACTTAAATAACCTCTAACAAAGTAAAAAATAATCGATAATTGAAAACACTGCAATACAAGTGACACTTTACCTACAGATGTTTCTGTTTGACGTTGGTGCTAAGCTCAAAATACAATAAGTAAAACTTAGGGATATAAACAGCTTAATTACGGAACGGAATATAAACAGCTTAATTACGGAACGGAATATAAATCTAATGAAATATCTTAACATTTTATTAATTATTATTAAAGACCAACCTATAAACTTACTAGTAGACCCACCTCCTTTTTTGAAGTCCGTTAAAAACGTATTGACAGAACAATCGTTTAAGTGGTAACTTTCTTAACTGCCATTGCCTCAAATATTGTCGGTTTGATCTAAGCTCTGTTTATGAAGAAGTAGCTGTGTTTTGTTAGCGTAAATGTACATTTTATTGGATCAAACGACCGTATTTTCTATTCCTCGGGTACAGCACGTTTGTTTTTATGAATTTTTTATCCTATGTCCTGTTTTGTACTCAAGAGAATATGTGGAAAATTTCATCAATTTCATTTCATAATAAAAAAATTTACAGTCACATTTTATAATATTATTTAGGATTGGCTAGTCACCGATATTCTTTCAGTTTTATAATTAACCGTAAAATATTGTTAGATGTTGATTAATGTCTGTATAAAACTTGCACATTGATTAGAAAAATAATACCATCCACACAAATGTAACAATTATAAAAAAATCGCCGATAAGTAAACGTAGTTTACCTCGGCCTAGTTTACTTGTTTTGCCAAAAATACGTTCAAATTGTGCTAAAAACAACATTACATCATATGTACACACACATTAATACACAAATATATAATAAACTTCCGTCTGAAATAAAAAATGTAAGCTTATTTGGCGCTTTTAAATCTCAACATTATTGAAAACCAGTCACCCTAAAGATGGTAATAACAAATTTTTTGAGAGCTAAACCGCCAAACGTATATCCTTCCTTGAAATTCCGGTGACCATTACTGTTTGTGTTATTATTTCATTTATATCAAAGACAGACATAAAAGCCACTTTATAAGTGGTTTTTTAGGTTCAAAAAATACATAAAAGCCACTTTTATTTTTTGAACCTAAAAAACCTAAAACTAGATTGTACGTGTCGTTGTTTAAAAAAATGTGAGAAAAGGACTCATTCTGTGTGAAGCTCAAAGCCCTTTAATGTAAGCACTTAATATCACTTTTAACTTGATAAATCCATCACGATTGGCCCCAATCTTGACAGAACGAAATTTACATGCAATTTTTATTTTAAAATGCGTAAAATCTATATTATATTATATATGTGTAAAAAAACTATTATAATAACGTAAATAAATAATAAAATATTATATAGGCTGTCAAAAATATCTCTAAGTTTAGTGTCGATTTGGCTTGTCTGATGAAATATAGGTAAAATCCTTCAAAGAAAAAATATGAAAACGGAAAGTGGCATAATTACCGGCCAGTCACTTAATTTATTACTGTGAGACTTGAGAAGTAATTACTTAATTAATTAACAGCCAATATGGCGCCCATCGATCTTAAAACCACAAGTCGTGACTCTAGAAATTGGGTGAGATGTTTCTTTGACGTTTTTTTAAACTATCTAATTCAATACATTTTGAATACTACTTCTACATATTTTTAAAAGCCAACTGTGTAATTAGCAATGTCATAGCGAACTTAACAATCGTTCCTACAACGAATGGATACAAACTACACCAGGACTCAGATTAATTAATTATCTGTGAATCACGCAAATAATTTAATTGTCCAAATTGTATCGAATCCCCCGAATCCCGGATGTTGTGCAGTTACGATTTTTTCTTTCTCTTTCTACCTTACTCAGCATAATTACTTGAAGCAGGTGACATCAATCGCCTATGGCTGAGATATTCTAGATTGCGCTTTTTAATAGTTCTAAATATTCGATACCTATATATAGACAAGCTGGAGCACGACTCTCTGACCCTTTGTCTCCAACTGATGCGATATTATGCGACTACAATTTTAGGGCTGAACTTCCACTCTCGTTTTGTACTATTTTGCTTTTTTATCAACTAAGTTGGGCCTGCAGCTTCCCGCTTCCACCCTCCTACATTCTCAATACCTTTTTTATATTCAAATACAGAGTGTTTTCTTCTACGAATTTATTAAAGTATACTTCACTCCGGCCA
The DNA here is from genome assembly GCA_963859945.1 of Euplagia quadripunctaria. Classification (NCBI taxonomy): domain Eukaryota; kingdom Metazoa; phylum Arthropoda; class Insecta; order Lepidoptera; family Erebidae; genus Euplagia; species Euplagia quadripunctaria. The sequence continues at coordinate 17,200,923 of OY982574.1, read as the reverse complement.
TCGTTGGATTAGATCCAGAACAGATCTCCTTTAATAAAATAAAAATCGTTTATAGAGATTAGTAAACGGGCAATACTGTTCTTATGTTGTTTCCATTAAGGCACATTACTTCCCGCCATTTTTCCATTGACTTACTGCTTTTGAAGTCCAAACTAAAAGTTGACAAAAGACATTTTAGATGTGGAACTGTTTATGTTATTTAAATAAGAACACCTACAAGATAGGGCCACGTGCCAAAAAACACGTTTAAAAAAAAAATGCAAACAATGTACCCTTTTGTTTTTTTTTTGTGTCTGTGAAGTCGCTGCACTTCCTTTTAAATTTCGGCCACCCTGAAACTTTGTACAATTGGTGTGTAATTGACAATAGCAATGAATATAAATATTAAAATTTCGAATAAAGTACATCAGAAAAGAAAAAGAACAATGACTGCTTGAAATTTTCACGCGCGTGTTATTATAGTTAGGCACCGGCAATGAGTGTAATATTTGAACTTAAATTTTGATATTTTATTTTTAAATAAAGAATAGTAGCAACGTGGGTCACACATTACTGGGATACTTGTTAACCCTGCCAGCTAAGCTAAATGTTTGTGTCAGGAGTGGGTTCACATCGGCAGCGCACTGGGCTGCAATCACTTGATGACAAGTCCGACGTCTTAACCATTTAGTTAGCGATGGCTCGTGCTTTTGGTGTAAACCGATGTATCGGAATTTCAGTTCTCTAACTTAATTTCAAAAACAATGAATCAACGTGTCTAAGAAATTCTTAATCCTATTAATATTATAAATATTATAAATGAAAGGTTGTAGGATGTATGGATGTTTATTGCTCTTTCACGCAAAAACTACTGAACCGATTTCCATGAAACTTGGTATGTATATAGCTAAGGACATACATTAACACAACAAAAAAAAATCCAACGGCATCGGGACTTACGCGGGTGAAACCGCGGGGCGCAGCTAGTAGCTCATAAATCAGGAATGCGAATTACAACCTTAAGATATCGCAAATCTTCTGTAGTAGTTGTGGTACTGACCATGAACACATATCTGGTAATAATCTAAGGAATATTATACAGTCGGCTAGTGTTCTAACCTTGTTATTTTTACTTAGGTACAGCATCAGGCTACCTAACAGAATTACAGGAGGACGTGTATACCTATAACATAATGACGTTAAGTGTAGCCTGGGCCTTAATAACTATAGGTGTACGGACACATGACATGTGGGAGACAAAATAGAACATGTACGTACACTGAATTGTATTATTTTGCTGACTATTGTCTCAATGTACTAAGATATTTTAGCTTTTAACTTTCCCCCATTACTACGTTTGTGTTAGAATAATACAAATATAGAATTATAAATATATTTTTTTAAACTTTGATACATATTACATGTGTAACTCGGAACTTAATAGCGATAATTTGAAACCCGTGACCACGATCGGCTAACCCGACGACGCGTTGTCAGATGCACGCAACCGACATTTCGATCGAATTGCACAATTCGATCGAAACTGGGCGTTAAAATTCGTCGGGTAACCAAAAAAGGTCCCTTATAAATATTACCACGATTAAGTCCCGAGCATCGAGATATTATGTACTAGAGAAGCCACTCAGAACAAAATACATGTTCCGTTTTTATTTGAATTAAAACTAAAAAGCGCTGCAGCGCTAAAACAATAATTTGTAGTCAAATCCTACAGTATTAATTAGCAGCGCTGGATCGTTTTTGAGTTGTAGTTTTAAGGTCCTTAGCGCCGTGATTTTCATGGCGTTTACGCGTGTTGCCCAACGAACTGCTACAAAGATTTGTTTTCACTGCGGTGCAGGGACCGCAGTTCGCGTTACAAACTTTTTCTTCACGGTGTCTACTCTATACGCTAGTAATAATAACTCAGTGGTCTTGAGTTACATATCTAATAGAATTATAATAAATTAAGAATTTACTTGGAGTCACACCACAAATATTTCAAATACTATATGCATTGTCTTTCGAATTGACTACTTAATATTTTTAAAGGTTTCAATTCGTGAAAAGCCTTTGAAAATTTGTTTTGACTCTTAAAGTAGGCCTACATCACTCGCTGTAGGTCTCGCTTTATATACCTACCGGTTAGCACTCATATATTTGATTACCAAACAAATAAATTATTTCATTATTTCTAGTCTTTATTTGTAAAACCATCCTTGGACAAACCAAGAGCCAAAGTAAAGTAAAAGATTTTAAATAATAATAATAATACCTTGACATATCTCACACACGGCCGTCTGATCCCAAGCTAGGCCGATCCTGTGTTATGGTAACCAGACTGCTGATAAACATACTTATGTATTACTAAAGACATACATATTATAGAGAAATTACATCCAGACACAGAACAAATGACCATGCTCGTCACACAATTTCTTGTCAGGTTCACTAACCACTAGACCAACAGGCCAGTCACTTTTCACTCCGTTTTGGAGGAAATCAACAAAAGTAACTTGAAAAAATTACAAAGTTAGTTCTTATGGATTTTCTTAGTTACGAAATAAAAACTTCAAAATAAATAATAATATGTACGATTTAAAATATTTAATTTTCCACCTACTTTTATGAAAAACTCAGGCAAAAATACCTGTAAATTGAAACGGTATGACTTGTAAACGGATAGTTTTAAAAAAAATCTAATTATATACAGTTGCTAGAGTCATGCCCTTTCAGTAATTTAAGTAAGTAGTATATAGTAGTAGTATGTAGTATATATAATTTTAAATAAGAGACTGAAACAAGAGACCAATAAAGCATACCACTTTACCTACTGCACGGCGATTCAAATTACCCGTTATTGCTATTTCGCCGCGTAAATCACGAACAGGATTAAGTAAAGACCGTTATCAGTATGCACGAGGCTTTATGATCCGTGAAGAAATATTTTTGCGCCCTAAAAACTTCCGCTACGTGTCATAATTTGGTTCTATGTTTTGGTAACATGGTGCGATGAATAAAGTGATTTAGGACTCTGCTGAAATACAAACGAACTTTAAAAATGTTTGTACTCGTGTAATGACACTTAACAAATACGGCAAATTCTGGAGACAACATAGTAAGATACGGGTGTATACTTTGTAATTGCTACATAGCTAAAGTAATCCAATCCCATATTTTCATTAACCAAAATAGACCATATAGACCACTCCTAAAGTCTTCATCAATAAATTATGATTACGGTTAAATGACTATTAAAATATTGAATAGTGTAAAAAGCACATTACGCTTTTTTTGGGATTAATTCCACCCACATTGTAACTGTTGTGAACTTGTGACCCTCGTACATAAGGATCAACCAGAATGAATAACGAAAACAGCGAGCATGAGATTCAAAGAATCCCAGAAATAAAATAAGGAAAAAAAATTAAAAAGTTAAACGGTTTCATTGTAAAGAAATCATAACGATGCATATACTGTACTAAAAGCTGAAAATAGTTCGGAAATATAATATGAGTAAATATTATGTAATGTATGCTTGCTAAACTTAAAAAAAATTATTACTTATTTTATTTTCAAGGTTTTAGTTTTTATTTGGTTACTTAATATGTCTTTTTTTTAATAGTATACTGTATTCTACTAGTCAAGCCCTTTCATTTGATATCCATATTGAAGGGGTTGCAAAAAAATATGAAATCCGAAATTTTGTGGCGGCGGACCTTGGATTTACAATGCTGAATACTCATAATTTTATTGATATCAGAACTAAAGATGTATACCAAATTCCAGATCAAGCTGTGAACAGGAAGGGAGTAAAATTTCAATTACTAAATTTCACACAAAAAACAAACAGGGCAATCTAAATAAAATCGTTTAAAAATCAAACATCTCAGACAGTTGACGGCCTTGATCTGGAATTTGGTACACCCGCAACAAATTTAATCAGAAATTTCTATGGATTTGATTTACATTTTTTCTAACATAGTAATATATAATTCCATATCCCTTCCTCACACTTTTTACGGCGCGGCGTCACACTTACTCAGATAATACAACAAAGACATATTATTTGCTTGCCGATAACATTTATTTCCAGAACACGATTTTATGTGAAACCCCAAGCAATCAAGCAGAATTTTTTTCTGTTACCACGGTGAACTACGTAAGAAAGAAACATTGATGAAAATTAATAATAATGTTATGCGAATGAATGTCTGTAACAAATAAAAGCCTTAGAACCACCCACACTATAATATCTTGTACAGGGGGAGAAATATGGGTCTACAAAAAAATATGTAATATTATCAAGATTATCTAGACTGAAATGGGCTTTATTCCGGCCTGGATATATTGGTAATAATATCGGTTTTATCCAGGCTTTGGTCCTGATATTCTTTCTTCATGAGAGTTGTATGTATTTATGTCTAAGTGTAAAACTGAAATTGAGTAAGTTCTTCTGTGTTGAATGAGAATTTAGAATCCAAGGAGTGCAGCATTTTTTTATACAACTATAAGAAACGATTCGTTTTGCTTAAGGACGGTAAAATGTTGTTGAATTTTCAACGAAAATTTTATGGTTCTCAAGCAAAACGAATCGTTTCTTGATTATAGGAACGCGGCATATATTGATATACTTACATGCATGTTGCCCTCATGATGGGAGGCGGTGCGGTCAGGAATTTGCTTTGTCCTGCCTTCTTAAATATAAAAATAACAATTGCGGATGATTGATAGTTGACTCATGGATGTGCGAGTGACGATTGAAGTGACTGTTATAAAGAATAATAATTTATGTAGTACAGTAAAATTCATTATTTATTGCATTGCATTAATAACAACTCATACATATTATTGTATATTTTTTAAAGCAGACTGAAGGGTTTTTCGTCACACATGAAGACGATGAAATTAGCTTGCACCTCGCGGGCGATGTGTGGTAAAGCACGCTGGCAACTAGCGGTAGGCTCAATTTCAGGCGGCGCTGTGCTGCAGCTGTGCCGTTATAGTGTGTGATGACCTTTAATCATATCAAAGTCGTTTTTCTCTTCAACATTTCTAATGTGACGGCCTGAATTGTATCTATATACATGTGATTATTTTATTATTTATTCAGTCTTTGACGGTTCGTTATTTATTATTTATATCAAAATCGAGAAATAGAGCGATTCATCAGATAAGTTATAGAAATAATTTTGATACTTGAGATTCTTTTCAGTGTTGTTTTCAAATGTTTCGTCTTGTTGATTGATTTATGATTAGTCTATTTCTTTTCTTAAAAACCGTAATTAATGTTTTAAATTTTCCTTTTTATTATTATTTAAAGTTACATAACCTTTTGGAATAAATAATTTAATCTACATATACTAAATAATGTTATATGAAGACTGTTTTCCAGATTCAAAACCGAAAACCTAGGCAGAGAGATTATTGCACATTCTAAGCGTAAGCAGAGGGATTTTTCCCGTTTTGCCAATACTATCTGGTAATTAAATGCTCATTACCACTCATCCCACAGAAAGCAGCATTAAGTTATCTGATTGCTAAAACTTGCCTTAAGTTCGTTGGGGCTATAGAAGCCAGTGGTTTGGATAATCGAGGAATCTTATCGGATCTAGATAGGTTGAAGGCGTGAGTTTATTAGCAAGGTAGCGAATGGAATCGCAAGCCTTCTTGGGTAGTTAGTTAAAGTCCTTCTTATTGCTTGAAAGCATTTATTATTGTATTAAAGGCAGTGGTTAAGTAAATACTATTTAATTTCATTCGCCTTTTGCCACCACGTACGGCTTTTCTGATGGTATTTGTTGTGTCTGATAGTTTCGAGTGATTTTATTAGGCTGCCCAAATGTCTGGTTGCGTTTGCGAAACAGCTGACGTTGTGGAGCTCCTTAAGATGTGGCGGAGTTCCGTGATTATTTAGTCTACTGGGTGTCGTGACGAAGCAGATCAAAGCTGAAATGATTCTTTCATATAAAGACCACCCTGGACATGGTATTTGCACATTAATTATGTAGACTGGGTTCCATGAGTTTACTTCAGCGTTTCTCAAGGGTTTTACAGGAACTAACTGACGTGTAAGTGTGTCCTTACATTAATAGGTTAATTATATCAGTCTAGCTCATTGTCGTAGAAAAAACAACAGTGCCATTCGGGCGCTAGTGACCTGTTCCCAAAAATGCTCTAGCGACATGTCAAGTTAAAAACTGTAGATCAGTTGTACTATCGTTACAACTGATCTACAGTTGTGAGCATTTAGTCGCACGTATAAGGATGCACGATTACCAAGGCCACGGATAACATAATAGTCCAAGGTCGAAAATTACTACATTAAATACGAAGCTAAATCAATAATCCAAAAAATATTATAGATGCTTGAACGCTTTCATGCCTTAACTACTCAACGCTTTATCATGAAATTTTGCATACACGTTTTCAGGGGTACAGAAGAACCTGTATTTTATCCAGAAAAAAGTACTGTCCCTGAGAGATAGAAAAATAACTTATATGCTAGTGACGCTTCAGGCAAAAGGACGTCTTAAAATAAAACATGAAGGATACCAGAATTCAACCAAGTCTTGAAAGCTTTTGATGTATCGTCATACATGGTTTAAAGCAAAGTTAAAACCATTCAAATAAAAATTTCAAACATTCGATTTCGATCAGTATAAAAATATCATGTCCAATGTTTGTGAAATTTAGATGAGAGTAGGCCGAGTTAGGTTCAACTCGCACAAACGGCTTTTAAGCTCAAACACGAATAATACCATATTAGTTAGTAGGCGTCCCATAAAAAAAAACGAATTCGTACTTTTCCTTACGCGTCATCTCCGAGACTAAAAGAAGAATTCATCATTTTATTAATTTGCCTTGGCAATGCATGGCGCATTAAAAAATATTTGAAATATTTATATTGTTATGCTGAAGCTACTGCTCCTGGACGACGAAAGACGTTTCGTTTTAAAACAAAGAAATGTAGTTACAAGCCCAGTATTCAAACACAAAATTCAAAGACAAAGTAAATAAGAAGTATGCATTGCGACCCTGCTAAGAATTTCCTTTTATGGACGCTCAGAATGTAAAATGTCCACTTGTTTTAAGTTTTCTCGAGACTGCAGTATTCTAAACTAAACTAGCAATTTAAAAATAATGCTGCTAAAATAGCATTACTACTAACATGTGTTTGAAATCTTGTACCCTATGCGTCTTTAGATGGTCTAAGTATAATTAGTCATAAAACAAGTTTCAATTCATAGTTTTTACTAAAATTAAAATCTAGGTTTGACTGTCTATGAAAGCAAGACTGGCTTTTTATATTGATAAAAAATTATCAGTACTAGTGAAGCATATCCTGTTGTTTCATCGAAGTAAACAAACAAGTTAGTAGTATGTGTGAGCTAAGCCCAAAACATGTTTCGGTGTATATATATCTCTGGTGAGTACAATTTTTTTGATACATTTTTGGTTGTACTTTTTACCTGTGTTATGGAATTGCAATCGGAATGTATGTATGGCTTTAATTCACAAAATATATTGATTGTAGAAAAAAGGTTAGTTAGTTATTTGTAGGTAATAATGATCATTTTTATTTGTTTTATAAAAAGGACAACACGGGAGCTGTGTTTTTAAAATACAAATAAAAATTGGAGAATATATATAATGCGGGCAATTTAATATAAATGCGGGAATATTCCTGTGTCAAAAATTTAGAAAACTACCACAAAGAACACCCAGACTCGGGACAAATGGCGACTGGCCTGTTGGTCTAGTGGTTAGTGACCCTGACTGCTAAGCCAGAGGTCGTGGGTTCGATTCCCACCCAGGACAAATAATTATGTGATGAGCACGATCATTTGTTCTGTGTCTGGGTGTAATGTATGTATAATATGTATGTATTTAGAATATATAAGTATGTTTATCAGCAGTCTGGTTACCATAGTACAGGCTCTGCCTAGTTTGGGATCAGACGGCCGTGTGTGAGATGTGTAAAGTTATTATTATTATATTATTATTAAATATTTTTGGATCACACAAATTTTTATCCGATAGATATGGGATTTTGACTCACAACACTCGGCGCGGCGCAGGCGAGGTGACCGCTTAAACCATTGCGCTATTCGTGCAGTCGAATATCTGGATCTATATTAGGGACATCATAATATGGATCTATTATTAGAGACTTGTCAAAAATGTCAATTGACAGGCTCAATGTAATTATGTCAAAAACAAAAAGACGAAAATCTATGTAAAATATAAAAAAAACAATATATATAAAAAAAAGTATAAACAAAACTATGATTCTATTTCGACCCTTAGTGATTCGGTAAGAAAACCTAAAAGAAATATATGTACGGGGGTCACACTGAAAGTTTTTAGAAAATGAAAAACGGAATGATAAAGAAGCCTTTTAATATTTTTATTGCTTTTGAAGTAGTCTCCGTTTCTTTCTTAGCACCGTCGCATGCGATGGAATTATTGACTGAACACGTGTACCTCCATCTTTAGGGATCTCTTCCACGCCTTTTTCAAACGCAGCCACGGCATCTTCAGGGTTCATAAAACGAATTCCTCTAAGTTTATATTTTATTTTTGAAAATGAATAAAAGGTTCGGTTTACTTCGGTCTACTTCGGTTTACTTTTGTCGGCAAATCTTCGAATGAAAACATTCATTGAGCAGATTGTCTTTTAGTTTCTAGTTAAATAAATAAAAAACACAAGTTTATATTTTATTTTTGAAAGTAAATAAAAGACACAAGGTGCCAGGTCTGGACTGTAAGGAGGATGATTCACTAGCTCCACACCTTCGAAAGACAAATATTCGATAGTCCGTCTGGCGGAGTGAGCTGGAGCGTTGTCGTGGTGGAGGAGGATCCTGCTTCTTGGGCGCTGCTGTCTAAATTTTCCAAGCCAACTGGTAGACAATGACTGACATACCAACCTACAGTAACAGTCGGCTGCTTTTTTTACAGGCCTATTCTAAAAACTTTCAGTGTGACCCACATAATATAGAATACCTTTGACACATTTTATTCTGCTTAAAACAAGACCGGAAAGTATATCGTTTGTACTATATTTTATGGCCCGCGAACAATTACATAATAGTGGTTTAAAATTACGTTATCCGTTCGCTGGCAGTGCTCCAATACCTACCTGTCTTTTTAATACAGCTGTTATAAAAAATTGCAGTTCCCGCGCGGCTTCGCTCACCTGCACATATATGTATTTGGCGCGAAACCCTAATTTTGTTACCAAAACAAAAGTGGCCTATGTTACTCCTTATAACAGCTAACTGCCAGTGATAGTAAAAAAGAACAAACTGACAGACAAACAGACAAACATTTTAAAAACTGATTTATAGGCATAGGTATCGTGCAAATATCTATATGAGCTTAAAAAACTTCTTTTTTTATGGTATAGGGGGCAAACGAGCAGACGGGTCACCTGATGGTAAATGACTACCGCCGCCCATGGGTACCTGGAACTCGAGAGTCACAAGTGCGTTGCCGGCCTTTAAGGTGGGAGTAGGAGAAGAAGGGGAGGGGGGGAAGAGTGGGGAGAGGGGAATGATGGGAATAAGTGAGAGGGAAGGGTTAGGGCCTCCGGTGACCTCACTCACGCGGCGAAATGCAATGCAATAATTGCTTCACAGCCGGTTTTCTGTGAGGCCGTGGTAACGAGTGGAGTCGAGCCTGCCCATACGTGCCGAAGCATGGCTCTCCCACATTGGACTATTTCTATCATAAATCCCATTATTTTGACATAATAAACAGACACTTCAATTTTATTTATTTGTATTGATGATAAAACTGCTACCGTGGTAGAGATAAATTTCTTATAGCAAGAAAATATACGGAGTGGTAAAAATGTTATGATGCCACCTCACCAAAATACATACTTATTTTAAATATTTTTTCGCAAGTATGTATTTTATAAAGGTAGGTAGGTAAGGATACAAATTGATCACAGTCAACTCTAATACTAATAGTAAACGAATACATATATTTATTTGTTTTATCAAATGTGCAAATTCGAAACATTCGTGACATAATTTATCAAAAGGTAAAGAGACGTTAAATAAAATATCCTTGACTTGAAACACATTAAATATGTATTTGAGCAAATGTTGAGGTTCGACTTAAAAAATAAATCTAATGATTCCAAGAACTACATACTTCGAATATTTCTCCTACTTTTCGAAGGTCAATGACTGTACTTAGCTATTCAAAAAATTATTAAGTATTTTTTTGCATTACCGACCAAAATCTGAGAGGCTCTTATTAATCACTTCCCGTATTCCCCTCTCGAAGATTTTTTCTTTTTTTTTTGACCAGAGGATAATAATAAATTTGTCTAATTTGCATTTCATTTTAGCGTAATTTCTCGCTTGGCCTATATCTTACAACGCTGGGTGATTCGCGACTCGTTTTCGGTTTAAAATATAATTTAGGTCGCCCTCATTCGTATCTCCGTCTATAACTGGCATTAAGTTTCCAATTTGTTTCGGATTACAAAGTGATTTATAATTCCTTCATTTTTTTCTTCGAATAGACAGCGGTATTATTATGTCAATCTTCCTCATCAGGAATTACGTATAATATGTACCCATTTAATGTTTTTGTGAAACCAAATCGATATCCTTCATTACTCGTTGGTAGTCATGTCAAATATAATATTCTTCAGTAGGCCTATTATTTTTTTACCTACGTTTATTAATTGAATTTCTTAATGGTGAACGCTGTGCTAATTAACCTCCTCAGCCCGTGGTGGATGAAGAATGGGGTCAATTCCATTGCTCTAGCGGTCCTACTCCCGAGTGCTTACACAATGCAAGTATTTCAGTATGACTGCAGGTTTCTTAAGTGTATATGCATTCTCAGACATCGATCTGAGCAAAATTCTGTTGTACCTGCAAATCTTCTTGCCACTTCATAACAAAGCGTGTAGTTGCTTCATTTATTTATAAGCTCATAAATATTAGTTACTAGCTGCGCCCCGCGGTTTAACCCGCGTAAGGTCTGATGCCGTGGGAATATCGGGATAAAAAGTAGCCTATGTGTTAATCTAGGTCTCCAGCTATTTACACACCAATCATCGCAATCGGTTCAGTAGTATTTGCTTGAAAGAGTAACAAATATCCATACATCCTCACAAACTTTCACATTTATAATATTAGTAGGACTGTTCTCTAACTTCTGCCTTTTTAAAGTGAAGAGGAACACAGTGTGACAACAGCACAATAGACTAGATATAGAACGTGGCGAAGAAAATATTCAACAAAAACGCACTGCACAGTCAACGTTCCACCTAATAGAGCCTTATAAATATAGACGTGGCACAATCGCAGGTCACATCTATCACGGCAACTAATGATTGATGACTCTGACCGCTGCCGATACGTTTATTTTTGTGGGCCCGGATTTTTTCGGAATTGATTGCCGTGTTTATAAGTGAGGTGATTTACAGAGTTATGGGGATTTTGCTTACATTTTTTCACTTATCTGAGGCTTAAAAGCGTAAGGAGTTCGCACAAAGTAAGTCATCAGTAAGTACAAAAGAAAGTCTTTTGAAGGAGCACTCTTTATATCTCTTTTAAATATCTCTCAATAGTCGTTCGACAGTCAAAAAATCAAGCTTTTAAGTCAATGCAAAAAAAATATGACCACTTAGGTCATATTTTTTATTGCATTGACTTAGAAGCTTGATTTTTTTACAGCTTCAAGGGACCGCAGACTTGTGTATTAATTTCAACTTGATGCGTTCACGGGTTCCTGAGAAAAAAAAAGGTCTTGACAGGCAGCTATACAGACAGACAGACGGACAACAAAGTGATCCTATAAGGGTTTCTTTTTTCCTTTTAAGGAACGGAACCCTAAAAATACAATACAATAGGCGGTTTTATCGCTAATAGCGATTTCTACCAGACAACCTTTAGATGGAGATAATAACAGAAGTATTAAATGAAAATAGTTGATGGTGTACTATTAATACAGACAAGTATTTACATAGTACCTATATTCTAAAGTAATTTTGATCTTAGTTATGCAATAGAATAAAAAATTAAAATTAAATAAAGATATTGCAGTGATAGGTAGGTTATATATTGTTCTATACATTTATATAATTAGTTCTATATATTTATTGAATTCACTTTAACATACACACGACTTTGCCTCTAATTTTTCTATATCTACTCTTTTTCTTCACTCCGTTTGCTGAAAGAAAACTTAACTACGGGTTAAGCTCGCCTTTGTACCTGCCAGTATTTGATAAATGACATTGTACCTACCTACCTAATTATATCCACTATTTACCTGACTATTTATCTCTTTTGGTAGTGTATGTAATGAAAAATTAGTACAACAGTAACTTTGTAATCGCGTACGTAAAATATAGAATTACAAAGTTACTTACGTATGTACAGTTTTTATATCACGAAAACGGGACTGAAATTGCGGTGTGTTTGAGTTTTTCTTTGTTTTATAGGCTAAACACTAATTCTGTTCAATATTTGAAGCTTGTGTGTCTGCTAGAAGTACCTTAGAATTTTAGTGATCGGTGAGCGAGTCAGTGCCAAAATAGAGGGACTTTGACTTCCAATAGTTATAAAACTACAGATTAAAATTGAGTGTAATTTTGGAATATACCTTCTTACATTACGCCCTTTTAGTCACTAAAGATCCTACACGAAGTTGCAGGCGGTCGAAAATAGAACTGAATTGCTTCGATAAGAGGATGGAACGGCTGAGCCTTTGTTTTTTTTTGCTCGACTTGGCCGTGCCGCCAGATATCGAAACCTTTACCACACATAGCAATTTCGAGATCTTGTCTGTAAAGTGACATACGTCATTATTAGATTGAAACATTTTTATTTTATCAAAGTAATGTGTCTGTATGTAAAGTAGTCAAATAATTCCAGATGGCAAAATTCTGCGAAATAATGAAGTATACAATGTCTTACATAAATTTGTTTCCTTTGAATTTTCTGTGTTTCTTTCATTTTCTTTCAAATTATTGAAACCCAAGACTGCTGTTGGCAAAATTATACAAAATATGGAAATTCATTCGGTTTTATTATTTTTCATTATACCTACATTATTTATGTGGGTGTAACACCCACATAAATAATGTACACTCACTAACACTCTCTCAAAACGTATTACTTTTCTATATAAGAACATACTAATTACTCCTCTTTAATCTCTAGTCAGTCCAGAGCCTTATAAGTCCTCGTTCGCCTTCCTAATTTTCCCTCAATTCGAAACCTTCCAAGAAGATTTTTCCCAAATGTCTATACAAAGTATATCCCACCTAACCCTTCAGGAAATCAGTTTAAATGGGCCAGTATCGAGAGGTCCCCAGCCAGGGCCATACATCAATCATGGCGACAGATCAGGCCCCGGACCAAAAATAATAGATTTTAACCCACATATTAGGCGGCGACGGATCAATTTGTCCGAAATTCCTGTTTGTATATTTAGATATATTTGGTATAAGTATTAAGTTTCAAATATTCTTTTTTTTTTTTCAATCATAGTATGTTATACATTGATTTTATTATTGAACTTTGTCCATTGTTTCGAGAGTTGCTGTTTATTAAAATGTTTTGTTATGAAGTCAATATAAGTCATCTATTCTATTCATATACTCTTGGTTTAACTACTAAACAAAGGGAGTACAATACGCAAAATCTACAGTTAGCTTAGTAGTTTATATTTATATAATCAAAACGCTTAGATCACTAAAATGTTTCCACAAAACAAGCACTCGCATTATCAAAACGCGGCCATTTTGTCCATAACTCGATATAACGTTGTTTACTCAACAAATTTATACGGTAAAGCGTAAGTTATTACGGTGAGCCGATTAAATAATATTTCCATAGGTTGATATCTCACGGTGTTTCTGTCTAGAGGAAGTTTCGACGCCACGTAGGGTTGTCAACTTAATGACGCGGAATACTTTTATTTTCGTTCCGTTGCGTGATGAAAAGCTACTAAATAAGATGGGTGGAATGTAGTATAAGGGCCTTTTCTAAGATAATAATAATAATAACTCCACACATCTCACACACAGCCGTCTGATCCCAAGCTAGGCAGAGCCTGTACTATGGTAACCAGACTGCTGATAAACATACTTATATATTTCTAAATACATACATATTATAGATAAATTACACCCACACACAGAACAAATGATCGTGCTCATGACACAATTATTTGTCCTGGGTGGGAATCGAACCCACGACCTCTGGCTTAGCAGTCAGGGTCACTAACCACTAGACCAACAGGCCAGGTAGGTAGCAGCTCTTTTGTTCGTTCGATGAATGAGATAATAAGCACTCATTAAAATTTTGAATCGTACGTTTTGTAGTAAATAGTACCTTTAATAATGTTTAATTTCGCTGTAAGGGAAACGAATAAGTGAATTTTTAAATTCAAAAAGTAACTTCCGTGTTATAAAATTCATAATTACTGTATCTTGAGAGCATTAAAGCCCTAAAGATTTACATTAGCACTAAGGACATTGTTACTAAAACATTAAAAATGTATGTTCAGGAAAGATACATTATATTTGTGTTGGACGGCGTTGCAACCCTAACAGTCTCTCATCGTGTACATTTCCTCTCTGCAAATAGTTTACCTACCAACGTGTGATACTTTCATGTAGTTCGACAATTTTTATTTTGTCATAACTTTTACGATTTAAAAGGTTTCACCCGACACCATTCTGCTTTCGTAGGAGTTTCCAATGTAAATATATGTATATTGAAATGTTCTAAGAAGTCTCCTTTACAGAACTGCGTCTGCCATAACTGCGCAAGTCATTTAAATGTCTGTATTGACGAAAAGTCATGGCACAACAACTCAGCCTGGTTTCTAAAGAGTACAAATTGGTTAATAAAACATTTTAGTCATTATGATGTTCCCCTATTTACCCTATTTCTCTGAAAAAATACAGATACCATAATATAGAAACCCTATTTTTAATAGGTGGTCCGTCGAAAATTTTAACGAATATAAAAAACAGCTGCTAACAGAGACCTGATATTTTTTAGAGTTTAAGGAAGATATTAACAAGCTAGTAAACGGTTACCGTATTCCTTCCCGTATCCTTTTGCAGCTCTGACAACCCTACTTGCAAGAACACAACATTATTACTACACACACAGTACAACACCACGCTGAATCGGCTTTCTTTAGGGTACTTATGTAGCAGGGCGATGCCATGTCGTGACGTAAGCTGTTGTTAATTTTTGACCGACTTCAAAACAGGAGGAGGTTCTATGTTCCACTGTATGTACATATATATATATATTTATTTTATTTATTTATTTATAACTTTATGCACATTTGGTACATTGGCGGACTTAATGCCTAAGGCATTCTCTACCAGTCAACCATTGGGTGATGCAGAGAAAATATACATATATATGTATGTTTGCCGATACCGATTTGGAAAATTCTTCTTTTGTTTGAAAAGGTATACTTCCCAAGTAGTCCCATGGTCATCAGGTCGGGATCTGATCATGGGATCCTGGAGAAATCGAGGGGACTCTTCAAATTTTATAGGCACACTTGAAGCGATTTGGGTATTTTGGCGGTGATACTTTTTTTAAAGATTTTATTTACTTTTATTCTTAACTTGAAATTCTAACCACATTGTAACAGTCTTGGCTACTGTCGGACTGAGGAGCATAGGGACTTTCAGATTCTACTACTTAGTACTACCAGCTTTCCAACTAATTTCAGCTGTCTTCTTCAGCTCATCAGTCCATTTAGCTGGAACTTGTTCTACCTTAAGTTCACTGACGGGCGGTGTCCACTCCAGGATTAATTTATTCTAACCCTTCGGCTCTTTGTCTACGTATAATATGGACTTCATTATGTTGTATGTATTAAATTAATACATGCTCCTGCTTCATTATTATAGGCCCTTGCTACTTATGAATTCTGAATGTGTAAGGGTGTGTCAACTAAACATATTAACCACTAAAAATATATAATTAGGTAAGTAGTTGCTGCGTTCTTTGAAACGGATTCAAGCTGCTTTCATCAATTTCGTTCTTTTTTCACAAAATCAACACAACTCGATAATGGCTTCCTCTTTTCTTTATCGTGAATTATATAAAATAATTATTGAAGACTATCAAGCCTTCTTTAAAGAAAAAATTAACAATAATATTAGTCTTTAAAACAAGACTTTTTATAACATAATCGAGTGATTCTAAATCCATAGAATCTCAAGACTCTTATCTGTTTATGCAAATAACCTCTAGTCTAGTGGTTGGGCATCATCGATTTAACCCTGTTCCATTAACCCTGAATTAATTGATTCAATGCAAAGCCGATCGGAGTTAGGCCGAGGGCGCACCGACCGATAAAATCGACTTTTTTATTTAGAGTAGAATACACTCACGTTATTGTTGCAAATTGAACATGTTAATTAGTTTTTATTGAGTTTGATGGGTATTGACTGTACTTGTTTTGAAAGTTTAATACAATAAATATTTTTTGGGGTTCCGGGCCACAAAATTAGAAATGGAATCCTTATATGATAACTTTGTTATCTGTCTGTTTACCGTATCACTCTGTATGTTGAGCTCTTTTTCTCAGAAATCTACACATTTCTGAGAAAAAACTTTCAGGTTGAAATTAATATCTTAGAATGTAATACTAAGCAGTGGTCTTACGGTCCTATGGATCTGAAACTATTGCCAAATCTCCTCCTATCCTCCTTCTCCTTCTCGTATGGCCTAGCATGTTGTAACGTAATAGGGTATTCTGCTGTATTATGAAATTAGAGAATAAATATCTAAGAATAACGGCGAATCATATGATCAATAAACCAGAATTAATGGTTTACCGAGCCGCCCTAAAAAATCTTTAAGTTTTATCAGTAGGTACTTTGCTTGTGTCATGTTTCTAGTCTATTAGAACCTTTATCAGAAAGGTATTAATTTCAAAATGTTCTTTAGAGTTTTTAAAGCGTAGAACTTTTTATTTCACGTGTTCGTTTAAAATTAGTATTTGTTTCTACTAGCATTGCTGACTGTAAACGTCTGCGATAAATTTTGAAGCGTCGCGTTTTATTTCAGCGTCGATATACGCACGTGTGCACCTCTTTTACTTCTGGGTAGTTCTACGAGTTTTACATTCTCGTCAATATCATGTTTGTTGCAGAAATTTTCACAGTTTAAAACAATGTTTGAACGATTTGTTTGGAAGGTATAATAAACTCAGATATCTTTTTCCTCGCATGACCTGTATCTGTCTATCTATGTAACGGAATCTTTCATACGTAGTTTTCAACAACTTCAAGACATCCGATTATCTTAAAAATTTAAGAAAAAACCTATTAAGGGCCGATGACAACACAACACTAAAATAATAAAAATAATAATAATAACTCCACACATCTCACACACGGCCGTCTGATCCCAAACTAGGTAGAGCCTGTACTATGGTAACCAGACTGCTGATAAACATACTTATATATTTCTAAATACATACATATCATAGATAAACTACATCCATACACAGAACAAATTATCGTGCTCATCACACAATTATTTGTCCTGGGTGGGAATCGAACCCACGACCTCTGGCTTAGCAGTCAGGGTCACTAACCACTAGACCTACAGGCCAGTTATAATATTGTAGTTTACTACGCTTTTTACAATAAATAAATATTTTCTACTTTTTAGTTCGCTTTGCTATTAAAGCGTGATTTTACTAGATCCTCGAATGCATTGAAAAATTAACCTTTTACCTTATACTTTTTTTGTTTACAAAAAGGAAACTCCCGCATTAGGAATATTCCTGTGCCGCAGGGGGCTTCACAAACATTCAAATAACGGACACAAGGAACACCCAGACTCGGGACGAGTATTTGTGGATGACACAAATGTTTGTCCCGTGTGCGATT
This sequence comes from Euplagia quadripunctaria, assembly GCA_963859945.1. NCBI lineage: Eukaryota > Metazoa > Arthropoda > Insecta > Lepidoptera > Erebidae > Euplagia > Euplagia quadripunctaria. The sequence goes on along the minus strand of OY982574.1, from coordinate 17,183,027 downwards.
TGAACACACAGCACTGGGTGCGGCGTAGTGGCGAGGTGACTACTTAATCCATTGCGCCATCCGTGCAGTATTTATAGTGTGTTAATAGGTTAACAAACTTTGCATGTACTTACACAAAGCCGCTGTTGTTTGTTTCTTCATAGATAAAGCAATATTTTGCTTAAAAGTAAACCCACAACATTGGGTTTACGCATTTATATGCTATTAATTTTTTACAAACAAGCTATAACAGTATGCTAAGTGGTGGCCAATTTCTACGATAAAATGGTATGTTTCGACATGTATTGGAAAATATTGTTTAATAAATACTATTTGTAGATATGTTTTACATTATGTAAAAGTTGAGGTGCAAATTAGTGTCCATGGGCGACATGGCGAATTGATTTAGTATACAACACTTAATAGATATTATATATAAAAATCTATACCTATCTTAGTAAATTATATTATAATATTTTAGTTCTCATATTTTATAATGTCACATAGCTACTCACAATACCTTAATATTCATTTTAATACGTATGCATGACCCATTACAGCGAATAGAGATGTTCCATATTATTTTATACAAGAAAATACTTTCTCGTTAAGCGTCTAACTCAACGTTCTTATTTTAAACAAAAATAAAAACGCAATTACACGACCGAAAATTAAAATTGAGAACTCGTATAAAGCTGTATTTTTAACAGTTCCCATTAAAAAAGCAGAGATTGAAGAGCGCAGAGACAATGCGAGATTGTAACATGGATGGATAATTGTTTTCTTGATTAATTCAGAATGGGGAAGCTCTCGTTTCCCCAGACAATACGTCAATACGTCTTTACATGAGATGTATAATTAAAATGTTCCACCATTAATGTTCCTTAGATAATGGTGGGGAAGATTTGTACTTATTACCTTGTAAAAGGAATATTTCAATATTAGAAGTTATTACAAACAGAAAGGAATATTGAAATATTCCTTTCTGTTTGTAATAACTTCTAGTTTCTCGCTTAAGAGAAATACAGTATTTTGAATTTCTTGACCACGTTTTTGAAACGAGGGTAGGCGGAGAAAAGTGTTAGCGCAACACATTTTTTTATTTACGTCATTTGTGGATTCTGCGCGGTACTAATGTAATTTGATGCTGGTTGTATACTAATTATACATATATTAGTTCGGACAACTTTCAAAGATGGCGAAATTTTAATTTCGAGTTTTTAAAATATTTTGATACAAAGTGAGTGGCGACTCCCGCTCAGGGTCGTTCCTGGTGCAGACGTTGGCCATAGCCATTCAGCGTGGGAACGCAGCAAGCGTTATGGGCACCTTTGCGCCGGGAGCGACCAGGGGTGGGTTATTTATTTATGACACCGAATGACAATTATTCTGATGCTTATATTTTAAATAATTTTAATGAAGTAATAAAAAATAATTTAATGATTAGGAACTACATAATTTATTGATGTTTAATATGGTAATAATTTTTTTCACAATTATTCGATCTATTAAATATATTTATATATAGCGAAAGGAACTTCGTTCCAACTGGATGACCCAAAGACACCTCACGGGTTTTATATTTTTATCTGCCTACTTTTAATACTAACGCCCGGTTTCTGAACGGCTGATCAACGCAAAAATTAACTAATCGTATGTTCAAATGCTCCTGAAAAATCTTATGTCAAATGCCATTCGAATCTTCTATGAAATTGATCGTAGATTAGGAAAATCTTCTTTGAAAAGATATTACTACGCGGAATTTCGTCGAATGCATCCCATTTTAGTGTTTTCACATGTGGCATTCGTTTTCTATCATAGACTCTTTTAATACAGTAAAGTGCTACAACCATTTTTATATCAGCCACATCTATTTGTAGATTACCTATGCGAAATTTTATTCGATATTGATTAAATTTTGAACTCGACAGATAAAGTTGTTACGGACAAATATAAATTCCGAATTTACTTGTAAATAAAAGACACAAGGGTATCTTTTTTAGCTATAATTGATAGTTTAATATTTTTTTAAACGTCGAAGACCTGCTAAAACCTCTAAAAGAAAACATGTGCTATGCGATGGGCAAGTATCATAAGGCACCTACTAGGTAGATCCCTCTCGAATTGTACGACTTCTGCTTATAACGCTCTGGAGACCACTTATAACTAGAAATAAAAATAAATCTAATATTTCTATAGAATAAGGACACTTAGATGCTATTAGGGTAATAACATTTTAATACCAAACAAATATAAAATTCGTTACTTTTCTAGAAATTAACGAAATGTTGAGGTAAATATGTAGTAATATTCTATTCACATAGTATGTGCATACATAGCACATATTATGTGTTATTATAAATTGGGCACGGTTGCTATTCAAATGTTGGTGAATACAAATTCTGATGCTCATTATAACCGGGCAGTACATTTTGGGTTAGGGTTGGCACTCGGCATATTGGGAAGCGGGTAATACGTTGAATTTATGACTCGAGTACTGAGAAAAGCCGTTTCGTTAAACATGGTTTTTTTGCGATTTAGATCCAATATTCATGTAAACAATACGTATATAAATAATGTGATAATGTGGTAGATATTGTTATCTTTACTTTACATTTGGTTTGAGGTGATTTTATAATCAAAGAATTAACCCTTACTATAGCTAGCTAGTTAAATACTTTGCCTTAGTTTGTTAAATAGGTCCTATATGCAAAACGAAGCGTTTAAATATGTTTACTTTCCAAAATATTAACTGCAGTTTCTAAGGATATTTTCGGTATTAAGAATAATTTATGTACTACTTTTTCATGTGGCAGCCCTACTGTGAACTCGCATTTTAATCTATCACGGTATTGGACGATTTGGGCAGCAGAGCATCGGATGTTTTGAAATAAATTCGCATAATCATGGCTCTTGAAAATGTTTTTCTACAATATAACCTTCAGCTCAGTTTGTTTTTCATTTACGAAAAAAACCCCAATAAACGTTCTAAAGGGAGAAGATTTACAATTAATGGATCACAATTGTGTTTGGAACTGGGAATCTATCTAAAATTTATGCGTATATAACATTAACGACTAACGACAGAGCACTGATGCTCACTAAAGATGCGAGTTTAACCACAGATAATATAGATATTTATCTGTCACTATGAATATTTTGTAGGCTTCAGATACTACTAAGTTTATTCTCAACTGTTTGCAGAAAACTGTCTTGCAGGTTTTTTTTACCGCTTTAAAATAAAAAAAAGTTCGTCCGTAAGAGTTATAAGGCCAGTCAGACTAGAGCTTCGCAAAGAAAAAATATGTGCCCTCGTTAAACTAAACGACAGTATAAAGTTGTAATAGCAGGGTCCTAAGTCTAGTGTTAAGACAAAGGGCCAGAGCACTCAGCTAAATTGTATGCAAGGAAATAGTCACTGACTCATGACTTATGCCCCTCGGCGAGTGTAATAGGTGACACTAAAAATTTTCTTTAACCATAAATTGTTGTTTGAGAGTGTAATTACATTAAGCTTCTAATTTGATTAAAAATTATCTGTTATATTTTTTTTATGTTATAATTTTACTTTTGACAAAGCAACCTATTGTTGCGGTGACTGTGTGTGTTGATATATAATTTCTAATTATAATGCTAATTTTTAAATTGACGATTTCGTGTTAGTGTAAAATTTACTACTAGAAAAATCTGTTTATGTTTATTAACGTTTTTAAATAGAAATACGCTTTGCTTCACTACTAATATACAATTTAGTAGTCAAAGGCTACGGCTGTATGTTAATGTCACTACAAACGAGTGTAACATTATAAAAATTTAATTAAATAAGAATTAAAAGTACGGTAGAACAGTTTCCAGCCAGTTTAATTTATTCATATGCAGATATCGCCCGTACCGTGTAGTCACGACACGACAGTATACTAATAAAAACATCGTCTATATCTCCCCTCATCGATTACTTCAGAAGTTCGTAAAAAAAATATACACGCGCACCTAAACATCTTTATTATAAAGATACTATCGCACAAACACTCACCCACACGCACACACACACGTACATACCTATACAGGTAGGTGCACAAGCACCGCGCAAGTTTGCTACCGAACTGTACTTGTTTGTTTACAAAATAAACAATGACGTAACCCGCTGAGTGTACCCGGTGTACCGCTTACAAATTGGGGTCTAATTGTACAGCCGTATCTATTGAGAGCTGTTGTGATGCATGAGGGGTTATGGGGCTGCGGTTATCGAAGGGTTAATCTACTCGATGAACTTAGATTGGTCTATGGATCCGTATAAGTTGATAGGACGTTGATAAAAATGTTTTATTAAGTTATAACTACACATTCAGTGAAAAAAAAAATTGTAAGGTACCCTATCTACTACAATTACTTTGATTAGATCAAAGAGTATACTCGCGGATGTATTTCAGAGATGCATTTATAACGGGACCAGTAATAGGAGACCCCACGATACTAGTGGTCTTTAAAGAAAATGTCCGTAGATCACTTTAACAATGTATATTTAAAATATATTGTAGAAAAAGTTCTTCCATAAAAAAAATACATTAATGCTATTAAGGAGATAAGTTTTTCGCCTACCTCGCAAAAAAAAAACCAAGCCTGCAGCCATCCTTGTCTCAAATACTTGGAACAAAAAGTGACAAATGTACAGAATATATTCATAACTGGATACGTGATATGAAATTAATAGCAGGAGTCTGATGTACACGCTGGCTTGGATATTAGGTTAGGGGAAAATACTGGTAGGTACTTACTTACTTAGAAATATACTTAGTTATTAGATAGATATTGAACATGTTGTGTGAAATGATAGTTTTAGTTTCGACCAGTTTTGTGCACGAATCGAAATTCGAAATCGTGATAAGGGGTTTGGGAGATTGAGAGTGGGCCGGTGATTTCAAGTCCTCGAGACATGGACGGTGCAAATGTTTTATTCTGTATTACTCTCTCGGGTAACCAAAAAAGGTATTGTACCTTCTAATTATTACCGCGATTGAGTCCCGATTTACAAATCTAATATTGTATAGTTGCGAAAGTTTAAAAACAAGCGTTATTTATGCAACAAAAATATCAAGAGAAATACCAAAAAAATTTTAAAGACCAAACTATGTGTTAGCAGAAAATACTCCAAGAAATCTTTATGGTGCTTTAATGAAGTGAAAAAAGAAAGAAATATGTACATAAAATTCCTTTTTGTTTTTGTTTTTCGCTGCTTCTAATAAATAACGTGTTAGCGTACAATATACACACGTATTTTCTGATATGAGAGAGATATGAACAAAATTCAGTATACTTGCGATAGAAAAGCTTTCCTAAAGTTGGCTTTACTAATAATTATAACAACCAGTATTAAGGACTCTAGCTGAATTTTTTCATTTGTGTTAAAAAAACTAATAATCCTATATAGCCACTGATTATATAGTCATAACTTATAAAACATTAACTCATAAAATGGGCAATGAACCAATAAAAAGTAGGCATTTCCAAAAAGGGGGCAAATCTCTACGAATTACTATATACATTTAGGGACAAATACAGAAAGGGGGCAAAAACCGAAAAGACCGAATATACAAATAGGGAACGTGCACAAACTATAGGTGGCAGCACAAATCGACACGAGAGCTACAGTGTGGTGAAAAAAAGAAACTTTTAAAACTGTTTTCGTGTTGCCGTCAATGTTTAAATTATATTTAAATCGTTTTAATTATTATCATGATTAAAATTATAAAATATGGGTTTTTAGAAATGATCGTCAGTATGTCTAGAAAATGTTAAAAGGCCAAAAACTATAAGAATCCGGGCATGTCTTAAAAGTAGAAGAAACAGTTACTCACAAAATTGTAGCTAAAACTAAGTTTCTAACGTTAATGATGTCAAAATAACTGTAAAGTATTTTCTAAGCTCGGTCTTCACGTAAAATTAAATAACTTGAGGTAATGTTTACTTACAGTTTTGTTTGTATTGAATAGTACTACTACATACAAAACTTAGCCATTTTTACAAATAACATTATTAGTAATTTCTTAGTTTTTAAAAATCATACTTACATAGGGATGTTTTTTTACTGCATTTATCCGCTTATGTCGTTTATCACATAACCATGTAAAGGGAGTACTATTCGTTTGAAAGTAATAGAATTTTATACCAATAGACTTATTTTTATTTTTCTTTGAAGTGTTCGAGCATCCAGAAATGCAACAATATATTTTCACTTAGTTAAATGTTATTTTTCACTGCTTTAATGTGATTATTTAATAACGTGAAGTGCCAAAGTCAAGTATTAGAATTGTTTTAGTATTGTTGTATGTATTTAGTATTGTTTATGTAAAATATTGGTATTTGCGCCATCAGGCCGCAGGCCATCGTTGTGCACGTTCCCTATACTATTTGATTTCTCAAACTCAATTAATTGTTCTGAATCCACGTTGGTTTTTTAAAGGGCTTTTTTGCTTTCACTGCCATACTGAATCGGCAATGCTTTCTTAATAATCTGTAACAATCGCAGATTAGCGGAACGTGACCGGAATGCATAATGCGAGGCCTTTGTTGAACTGTTCAGTAGTATGTAGTTAAGGGTTGGGTTATCGTCATTTTATGTTATTTTTGTGTTATACGTATGATTAGCCCCGCGGTCGTTTGGTCACGCACATCAGTAAGCTTTCGTTGCCGGTAGACGTGTCAAGAATCTTTTGATGCCATTGTAATTTTTGTTTTTTTTTTTGCATCATAAACGTACTCAAATTTTTTTCTGCATAGTTGTAAAAGTTCCAAAAAGCTGAAGGGTAGTATTTTTTTCCTACGGCACAACTGATGTGTTCAAATTTAACAAAAAAAAAAAAAGAAATTAAACCTACTTCAATGAAATTGATTGTGAAATAAAATTAACTAATAAATAGCTAATGTGTTATAAACGAATACCTTCCTGAAAATATGTAGAATACGTTAGTGAAACAATTATGAAAATTGGTCTCATATCGAATACAGAACCTCCTTTTTCCAAGTAGGTTAAAAAGAATGGCTTCTGAATTAAAAAAAAATAGTTGTTCTACCCTTTTAATGTGACAAGGATTTATTTTAAATTATCTAAATCGCTATGTAGACGACTATTTAATACACTGGAACATTTGTCAGATACACACCTTTTTCTCTTTTACCAAACTAATTCAATAGCCGATCCTTCTTCTACATGAGCCCTGTAGCGACAGAACGACATGTCGTTCTGCTATTTTGCTAATCGCTTTCGAACCATCAATTTTATTTATCATATACTAGCTGCGCCACGCGTTTTCACCCGCGTAAGTCCCGATGCCGTGCCGCCGAATATCGGGATAAAAAGTAGCCTATGTGTTAATCCAGGTGTCCAGCTATCTAAATACTAAGTTTCATCGCAATCGGTTTAGTAGTTTTTGCGTGAAAGAGCAACAAACATCTATACATACTTACAAACTTTCACGTTTATAATATTAGTCGGATTATCACTTGCGTCCTTCGGCTACGCTCGTGCGTTATTGTAGATTTTGTCAATTATTTCAGAAATCGCTCGGGTCAGTATTTTTTGTGGTTATATGTCCTCTTCTGCACCCCTGACAACTTATCTGCAAAATTTCATGATGATCAGTTGCTTAGTTAAGACGTGAACGCGTAACAAACCAAATAATCACATACGCATTTTTATATTTAGGACAAACAGCGCCCCGCGGTTTCACCCGCGTAAGTCCCGATCCCGTGGGAATATCAGGATAAAAAGTAGCCTATGCGTTAAACCAGATCTCCAGCTATCTACATACCAAGTTTCATCGCAATCGGTTCAGTGGACGGACGGCGCTGGTTTGGGTATGCCTCTTTTTTTAACGTGTGAACCTCACCGGGGCTAAACGGTAGGGTGGTATGTCGGACTTCTAATAATAGGAAATAATGCAATTACGTTGGTGATAAAAAAAATATCGATTTTTTATGTATTTTAAAACTATCACAAATTATAATAATATGCGATGCAAAAAGTATTTTTTTTTTAATTAGTTACAAACGATAAAATTTTCAAAAGAATCCCGTAACTATGAACGCGCCTCGATTTGTCGCCATGTTTGTGACGTGATAGTGTTTAAGAAATTTCACGATAGTACAATGTCAACGTCTTCTACACTCTCAAAACACTGTATCAGCTATGTGCTACAATGAGTAGAAATTAATATAATGACCCACGTTCCGGTTTGATCGGGAACTGTCGGCGTGTTCTTGGTACTGGTTTCAAACATAAATTTTTAATTTGACATAATTTTTTAATTTAATCGATAAAAAAATTTTAGAAATAGTTTTTTTTTAAACAATTACACTTTTTTTTAACACCCAATTCCCATTAATATATTCGTACAATTATCATGAAACCAGAAAGCTTTATTTTGGAATAGGCGTTTGTCTTCCAACTCACACGCTGGAACGTAATGATGAAGACGAAGGGAACACTCTACTCTTGATCGTTCCAGGATTGTAATTGACTGGAAAAATAGACGTAGGTAATTCATTTCACAACCAAAAAGGAGCTGTCAAAGCATTTCGTTCGAATTTTTGGTGTTTCGACAATGAAAGAGTGGAACCTCTGTATTCCTCTAGTCGCCCAATGAAGAAATGGAAGGAAGGTAGGAAGGGTAGGTCGATGAGAGCCTTCGCCGTAAAAAGTCTAGACTAGAGTAAACTAAAAATACAAATAAAACTAATTTAAAAAATATTAACAAATATGGCTTGTGAATGTAACTATTGTTGAATCGTGTGCTCACAAAATATTTGATGATTACATGGCTTATCCAATGAAATTTGCCTCTATCGCCGCGCCGGTACAATTCGGCTGTATATTTTTATGTTATACACAGATTACTATCACTTTTATAGTAACGGTCTGTGAAAATAGCCAATTCCGTTTATCTTTTATCGGTTTTCACCATGTTTTGAAAACTTTTGTTAAGTGAATAAAGTTTAATTGTACTTAGTTATGTTACATATGTCTTATCGCATGTACTTTCAGTTGATAAATTTGAATAGTTTACTTAGTAACGATTCTTTTCATGAATTGTTTACTGACTACATGAACTGTCATTGTTTTTTTTTACATTAAAGTCCAACCTAAAAACTAATGGATAGTTAACGTTCATATTTTATGATTGACCTTGATATTTCTAATGTACCTTGCTGTACTAGTTCGAGGTTATTGTTAAATATTTGGAAAAATATTTTTTTAAATATAAATTTAAAAAAAAATTACGAAACGTACTTGCGAAATTGTAGGAGCTAATAAATAATAAAAATATCTTAAAACACTCTAGGCTTTGCCATTTCCACGATAAAATAACCACTTTAAAATGGTAAAATAATAAAACTTTGTACCAAAAGCGAAGTCTATTGCATAGAATTGTATAGACCGGATGGCATAGGTACTGGTTAAATACAATTAATTTCAGCGCATCGCATTTCACGCATTTGTCAAATTACAGTGCATGAATACATCATTTTGGTGTAAAAAACGGACAAATGCAACTTTGACTCGCGCATGGGGTGTTCCGTATAAACTTGTAAGTATGAGTGTTAAATTGGTTAAAATATCATAAAATGGCCGTATCTTTTGATTGCGTTTACTGATAACCTCGATTTTTTTACAGCTTCCGCTGGTTAAGAACCACGGACATAAGTATTTTATGTTGATTTCAACTTGATACCTCTAATCATTGCTAAGACGAGGGTCTTGACAGACACGCGAACAACGAAGTGGTCATATAAGGGTTACGTTTTTTTCTTTTGAGGTACACTAAAAACGAGCAGAAACATCAAGCCCAGGTAAAGGATAACACGACTTAACCAAAGATAAAACATTAAATGTGTGCGCTGCTTCCTTCCTCGCTGAAAGTGCCCAACTCTTTGCAAATATCATGTTAAGTTGGTTGCTTGGAGACGGCTTAAACTAATAGTTGTTTAAAACTCATACCGACTTCTTTCACTGTTAGACAAAATAGTTAGACATTATTTTTTTCAAATTTTTGTGATCGTTAAAAGATATTTTAGATTTCGTATACGCTCTTCGTTTTTGATGCAGTCAACGGTAAAAGGGTCTAACTGCTTCACTATCTACAATTATGTACACTCCATTTGGCTTTGCAATTTCGTTTTGGGAAGAGGGAAGATCCACGACAGACGTAGACATGTGCAAAAATGTATATAACATTAAGCTTTTGCGTATTCTTTTTAATGTATAATGAGTTAGTATACTTACCGGGGACAATACCGGTTACTGCAGTATTACAATGCAGATGTCTGCGTTCTGTTTTACTCGAATTTTTTAATTATTATTATACATATGGTATAAAGTTTCGCTATGTTCATATTCACTGTTTCGCTCATAAGGTTCGTAAAGTTGCTGCAGCTTGTTACCTTCCTCAAGCATTGGGCTATCATATACAAAAAGGTTTTTTCAAATCGGGCTGGTATTTTAAAAGATTAGTGCGTTCAAACATAACTAATAACAAACTCTTTAGTTTTTTTTATTAGTCTACATAATACATCTATAAGCCATACTATATATTATATAGTATAGCTTATAGATGTAAATAGGCTTGCCAGATGGGAAGAGTTAAATATAGAAGAAGAAACAAGAAAGAAAAGGTATTTATTTCTCTGCTAAGACACAAGTAATAAAAATCAAAATTACACTGAAAAAGTACATAATTATTCTTATAATATAAATCTATAAAAAAATACGAAACACTAAAAAATCTACACACAGAAAATATAATATATTAAAGGAAACAGTGGAAGAACAATAACATGTCTCACAACATTTCAAAATGTCGGAATTTTGGGATAATTGTTGGGCAAATAAATTTATATTACAATTTATAAACCAAAATGTTACTTTTTATTAGAATTAAAATAAGTAATGAAAATAAAAATTTTTTTGGTTGTCCATCTTTACTGGACTTACTGAGCGATTTGATAGGTTACTTTAAACCTATCAAATCGCTCGGTAAATTTAAATTTCTGTTTTGTTTAAAACTTTAATAGAAACGGTTTGTCGGGACGTTTTAGTATGAAGGCCTAAAAGAGCACAGTTCAGAATAAAGTTAAGCACAATTTTTCTCGTTTGTTGTTTCACTCGAACTCAGAATTTCTCAGGCTATTTTCAACAGACAGCTGAGTAAACGATTTGATTTCCATTTATAAAGTCTATTACTTTGCATTATTGTTTTGTATACTCCTATTGTTGTTATTAGCCTTGTCGGGAACTAATTACATGCACTATTTGCTCCTGGATACATAGGGCACACTGAAAGTTCTGCACTCCTATCTGCGCTCCTGGCCGCTCATAAATGTTTGAATTTCGAATGTTATATTTTTTTAAACACTCAATCGATGATTAAAAAAAATTTGGCAGGAAATCGCCTGTCAATTGTTTTTTATCACAAGTTGAAGTTCGTCGCCCGTAGCAAAAATGGAATTAATGCGAAAAGATTTTAGAGCGATGGTTTTCTTATGATTTTAAAAGTTTTATTGACTCTGCAAGACTGCACTTCTCGTCTTCAAAACGCTTTTGGGAGGGAAGCACCTCATTTGAGCACCGTAAGGCGTTGGTACGCCGAATTTGATTGTAGTCGTGTTTCTGTCCATGATGAAATTCGTGAAGGTCGGCCCTCAATTGCGATCACTGAGGAAAATGTGGCTACTGTCAGCCGCTGGACTCGTGTTTATTGGTTTAAAAAAATGTTGTTAAAGTATGCTCACGGACGTTTAAATGCTGACATTGTGACAGGAGATGACACATTTTGGCCATGCCGGAAAGAAAGCAACAGCCTTCTGTATGGGTGTTCGAAGGTGACAGCAAACCAACTAAATTGAGGCAGGCGAGAAACGTAGGCAAAAAAATTATTGCGTTTTTTTTCTCCCGGACGGGTCATGTCTGCACGATCCCACTTGAAGAACAAAAGACAGTTAATGCTAAGTGGTACACCACCATTTGTTTGCCCAGTGTCTTTGAAAAAGTTAGGGAAAAACGACCAAGAAATCGCATCCTATTGCACCATGACAATGCTTCGGCGCACACCGCGAATAAGACAAAGTCTAAAGAGAATACCTCGAAAAGCAGTAAACATATTACTTTACATGTAAATTGTTTTATTAATGAGTTACGCAAAACTTTCAATGTACCCCACGTACAGTCCTACTCGTTATGACAGCGGTTAGGCTATTGTCGGTGCAATTGGATCGAACCGTCGGGTAAGTAGAAAAGGTATTGTGCCTTGTAATTAATATTTTTTTAATTTTCTTTTTATATATTAAGGAGCATCAACAACATACATAATTATGCAACATTGTTCTTTACATCTATCACTACATCACAACTCTTATATGTACATCAATTATAGACGCCCACATCATTCATTATACGTAATGTTTACATTGAGTAATAACAATTAATAAAACTATTATTAAAACTAAGCACTAAAACATAAGTTATAACGTTTTTAGATAAGAATAAATCGTAATATCGCGCTTAAGTTTTTAACAATAACGCTTAATTAAGACATCTAATATACAGTATAGCCGCGAAATTAGAAAAAAAAACCAATTAATTTCTTGTACCTCTATAGTCTAACGAAGCGGTTTCACAAGAATTCCAGAACTTGATGGCTGTAAGGAATTCTTTAACCAAACTGACATTTTAATGTAACAAAATCTGACATTTGTAAGTGTCAAAATAACTTTCGGTATAAATATGGAACCTGTTTTCCGCTAGTAAGCCTTTTAATATAATAAACGGTAAATCAAAATGCAATTACCATAACTGTATTTTTCTGTAGCAATTGGCATCAACCCTAATGTGCGCCATTTCGATATATCGCACGATTAATAGGAGAATTACTCTGGCCCGTACAAAATAATGTCGACATGAGTACGGGGCGGTAAATATCCGGGCTTAATAAATATTGATAACAGCTCTTTGATTCTGTCCTACATTTAAATGATGATTCAAATGTCGTTTTCATTATGATTTAAAATAATTCACTATATTTTGTCAATTTTTTTTTTTGATTTCGTGAGTGGTATTCATATTTTTAAAGATATTCCATTTGAACGTTTGTAACAGTATGTGTATTGTGGGGATGCCGATTTGGCGCTGACGGGCAGGGCCCCCTTGCCGGTCAGGCGCCACACTGTACAAACTTGGGATGATGTGTACTTAAGTGCTAATAAGGGGCTAAACGTAGTAGTAAACTGGCTTGATAGCAATCTTCTCTCACTTAACTTATCCAAGACAAATTATATATTACATTTAGTATTAGAGCTGATGGTCAACCTCCAAAAAACAAGTACAATATTAAATCACATTTTTGCACTAACAATAACGCACAAACATCTAATAGTTCATGTAAATGTCCGACGATCAATTATGTCACTCCTATAAAATATTTAGGTATAGGTACAACTAGATAGCAATTTAAACTTTAAAGCCCATATTAGCAGCCTAACATCTCGAATTAGAAAATTTATATTTTTCTTTGACCATTCCTTTATAACCGACTAGCTAGGTTATTTCGAAATCTCCCTAAGCTGACTAAAATAAAATGGTAAGGAATCCATTTTTAAATATTTAAGAACCTTAGAATATGATGCCACTGAATCTTTTCTAGACACTAGTTACAACTTGGCAAATGTGTGATATCCTACCATAAGTATAACCACTACTTACCTAATATTGTTTTTGCGCATTTCTATCTCCACACATATAAAATTTGTAATTTAGGATATTATTAGCACTGATGAACAGTTACCTCCTGAGATACAGCCAGTTCAGAAGGTACGGAACTACATTGCTGGAAATGGCCTAAAACGAACATAATTTTAGTGGAGACACCATATTTTTCATTATTAATGTACATTTGTGCAACCACTTATATAAATTTATTTATAAGGCCTATTTGTAAATAAAGAATTTGAATTTATTGGTCACGCATAACGCTCCTAAACGTTTGTTTTTGCACAAAAAAAGTCTTAATTACTTTTGAAAGATACCCTTAAACCTCCTTGAAGATCTATTTTTGTTTGTTTTAAAAGAGTTTGTCTTTTTACTCCTTGGCCGGAATACCAACTGCACACCTCTCACATATTTTTACTCTTTAGTATCCCGCTTTGTCTAAGAAGAGCGGTGGATTTAAATTATTTCCACCTACTTTTTCCAGAGACTCTTCGATTGTCATGCTGTTAACCCTATTGTACAGAGATTACAGCAGTTGGAATATGGGTGAGAGGCGTCAAATTGTTTTATTATGTATGTCATAGTATACAGGCGCTGGATTTAGCAACCTGCACTGTTTCAAGCAAGCGAGTGTGAATTAATGAAAGATGATAAGTACTGTCTTTGTGTTATAATAAAGTAATTTTTTTTATTTGCGAACTACGCCATTGTTTATGCCAAGAAGAAAAAAAGGCGCTGTTTCATAAATTTGTTGCCTGTTTTAAAAATCGAATCAAAGCTTCGTATTCTCTAAATGCATTCAAAAGTTTGTTTCTAATTTCCAGTGAAGCGTTGATACCAATCTAACACCATTATGGTTATCGCGAAATCCAGGGTAAAATCCACTGAAACTGGTAAGGTAAAAAATCTTATTGCCGTTACAAAAAAGCAAATGTCAGGTTAATTTTTTTCGTGAAATCTCTTGCGGTCAATCAAATTAACATATGTTCCACTAGTTCAGCGATTTTTTATCCGATTCCTTTACGATGGGTAATAAAATGGAACGGGCTGATCGGCAACTAGTGAGAGCTTTGTGCCTTATAAATAGGATATTCGTACTGCGGGATCGCGAATATTGTCGTTTTAGTTTTTTATACAGTTTGTTAAACTGCTTTGGTTAGGATGCCGATTTGACAGTTGATGATGGTAAATTTACTCTAGTTTACTGTCAAATTCAAATTGAAATTGAAATTTATTTATTTGCATAAAGTTGTTAGGTACAACAGGTCTTACGAACAAAACATTTAAGTGCAAGCAACTTTAATCAACATTGATTTGACATGCAAATATAACCAACTAAAAACTAATTACACAACATTATTATTATATTAATATTATTATTTATTTATTTAACTGTGTTAACAATTTAAGGATGTGTACACGATGCGTATGATCAAAATAGATTCTAGTCAACCAAGCATCCGATAAAGTCTAGTAATATTAATATCAGTTACTTAACAGAAACTCGCATAAATAAAAGGTGTATGTGGTGATTTTTGCGGCGCGCTTAGTAATACCTGAAAGAATAATTAATTATAACAAGAAATAGAAAGTATCACAGATTATTTTAACATAACATAACATTATTATGCTGAAATAGTGTATCCATGTACATTTATGTTACGCTACTCTGTGGGCATGACGTTATAAGGAGACAAGGAGAAAAATTCAAACATTTAAGACCCCTTATTCATTAATTTCCTAAGGGTGGTAAAGAACGACCAACATCGGCCATTTTTTACCCCATTTCCATAAGGATATGATATCTCCAGGTCCACTTCTCCTCCTAAGTAGATAAATTTCTTGAAAGAAGGAAATTTCACGGCATGTTGACAAAAGTTATTACAGAGATTAGAGTGGGGCTAAGCCACCATTTTTAGGACAGCATAGAAACTACGCGGTGTTTTCAAAATTGGTTGGAGTAAAATTATATGTAATTGTCACAGTTTAAAAAAAATCCCAATTTTGCGTGATAATGATAATATAGAGCATTTTTTCACAAATAAGTAAAAGTAACATTAATATCGAAAAAAGAAAAAGAGACATTAGATTATATTCTCGAACTCTACCAATCACTCAATCCCATCTCATCATATTTAAATTAAATCATACTAACTCCTCATCATAAATTACACGATACCCAATCTTTCATCTCTGAATACTTCCTGTATTCTCGGTCACTTATTTATTATTTCGCCTTGATATAACACAGTCACCTCTCAAACATTATTATTTTTCTTAAATTTACCTAACTTATAAACGTAAGGCAAATTGTAGACATGAGCAAGAGCCTCACTTGCGAGATTAAGGATAAAACTTGATACTAATATTAAATATACTACCAATACCGCATTCGATTCGACGCGTTGCTAACTAACAAACTATACTCACACATATAAATGACTCTATCACAAACCCATAATCGTCGAACTAAAGGGTTAATTCAAAAAAAGAATCGCCAATCGAGAGTCCAATAACGTTTTTAATGAAACAATTCCAGCAATACGATTCATTTCAGTTGGTGCGTACTTTCCCCGTAGTGGACCATAACGGTGGGTCATAAAAGAAATGGCGCCCAGAAACGTTTCCAAACTTACCTCATAGACTTACCAATCATCCTGTTTTACGTTTTTCGAGTTGAATTTTTAGGTTATTTCAGTATATTCTAGTGATAATAAATTAAGTATGCGTAATTGTGTAAGAGCTCATTATACATAATGTTTGAAATACTTAGTTAATTTTTTTCCATTTACTTTTATTCCCTAGTTGACATCGTGAAATATGCACAATTTAATTTGTTGTGTCCTTTCAGATTTAAAAAGAAATGTTATCTGTTATACTACTATAAAGGTTATATTTATTATAAATTATCTCTTAAAAAAATTATCACCGACATCAATATGTCTAAATCATGATAAATTGTAATAAAGGGCCATCCATAAATTACGCCACACGAATTTTGGACACCCCATCCTTGTAACAGGTGGTCACATTTGTGCTAAATTGTTAAGTAAACCCCACAATGAACGAGCATTAGCAGAACTGCACCGATTGAGAAATCTCATTTCTGGTGGAAGGTAGACACCGGGAGAGAACCTCCTCCTTTTTTGAAGTCGGTTTAATATTAATTTTATTTTGAAATTTTTAGTGGAAAGTAAATAATAATATTTATTTATTTTCTTTCACAAAGGTTAACTTAAGTTCTAGAATATTTTACAACATATGTAATTAAGGAACTTTGACCTTTGTGAGAGACTGGTATCTGTACTAGGAAGATCCTGTCAGACAGATTACCAGGCTTCCCACATATATCGAGTCTCAGATGGTGTGGACAATATGAGCCAGATGTTATGCTAACGCTAACCAAATAATATAAATTAGACTTATGACAAGTATAAAAACATAAATAGGTGTGTGTGTGTGTGTGTGTGTGTGTGTGTGTGTGTGTGTGTGTATGTGTGTGTGTGTGGGCGCGCGCGCGCGCGCGCGTGCGTGTCCATGTGAGTGTGCATATTAGTTTATGCTGGTACGATTAAATATTTATATTTGTGTTTTCAAAAGATTCTCAGTTTCATCGTAATTAAATGTATTTTGTTCACTGCTCCAGTGACAGCGAGGTTTAAGATATTTCTTAGTTTTTCAAAACCGTTCAACCGATTTCGATATTATTTAAATGGGACCACCTGGGAAGTATACCCTTTGAAACAAAAAAAGAATTTTCAAAATTGGTTCAGGCGTCTTCGAGTAATCGGTGAACATACATAGAAAAAAAAGATTCCGACGAATTGAGATCCTCCTCCTTTTTTGAAGTCGGTTAAAAATAAAGGGCACGCGCGAGTAACGGATGGCCCTAGGTATATTTTTGGTACTACTACATCAATAAGTCAGGCCTGCCAAGAGAGCCCCAATGTGAATTTAGAATTACCAATAAGTGAAATCTCTTTACCCTTTGTGGGAGACCCATGCAACTGTGGGAGAGCCATGCAACTGTGGGAGAGCCATGCTTCGGCACGTATGCACGCACTGGTATGTAAATACATACCATATATAGAACTGCGTATTCTATGTAGTCCCAAACCAATGCGAATAGACATATATTATCGAATAGAAAAATATGAACTGAACTTGAATCGAACCTGCTACTCCCGATGTGGCAGTCGAATGCAGTACCACCGCGCCACAGATGACGTCAATTTCATCATTTTAATAATTTTGATTTGAGAGATTTAATTACAGTTATTTAACTATCATATTTCGTGTATCTTATAATCCAGAGTGTGGGTGGTGGGTTTCCCTTCTCAATTCAATTGGCTATTTCTATTTATAGCTACATAACTTTACAAACCCTACGATGTTTATTCTCTGTGGGTAATAATTATCAAAAGAACAGAATTATATACAATAATAATTGTTAGTAGTTGTGTAGATTTAAAACGGGTGACGTATAAGAAGGAAGTAGCGAGTAACTAAATTGTCTTAATTGTGCCGAGTTATTACGAATATGCGTTTTACGGTTTGCAGATAAGACGTTTAAACGTAAAATACAAAAGAGTTTGAAATATTTTCAGTCAAGTTTAATAAAACCTGTTAATCCAAACATAAAATTATTTACAAAATTGCTTTGACCGAGTCTACAATATTGACAATAAAGTATTAAGATTATAGAATTCAGACTTGCGATATTGAAAAGTACAATATACCTAATATATGTGAAAAGTCTACGTTCGAAATTCGAATATCCTCGGTGTTATATAAATGACTGTATTTTATTGCACAGTTCTTGATACTGTAAATTTTATACGCAATAATTTCAAATAACCGATGACTTCGAGAACACAGAAATTGTTTTATTTCAAGCAAATTGTTTTAATTTTGCAATGGGAAAGTTTTATGTCTTGAGCGAGTTAGGGAAGGTAGTAAAGCAGGTAGCGAACAAAGCACGTGGAAATAACACGCTTTGATTTAAATCAGTACTTGTTTTGTTTACGATGGCTTAGAAACTTAAAGCTATTCCTGTCAAAGTATTTGCCAACTCATTGAAACATTAGAGCCTAAAGCGCATTGAAGCTTTTCTCAGATGAATATACATAAAGAAAATGAAGTTGAATTAAGAATCAAGTATTAGTTCATCCCTACTTTATTCTAATTAATGAAATGGGCCTTCCCGATTTAGCAAGTAAGGTTTTTATAAGTGGGCTGATGCTAACTCTCAAGGTCCCTAGAAGCTTTATTTTGCATACCTGATGTTGATCCATTATATCACCACACAAAAAGAAAAACGCGCCTACGTGTATAAGCCACAGAGTAAACTAGTTCACAAAACGATCACAGCGAGTTAATGATACATATAAAAGAACAACGGGTTTCAATAGCTTCTTTTATGTCGATCGTATACGTAAGTACTTCTCACGTATGAACGCCTGTTACTTTGAGATTGCATAAACATACTAATTATTAATAAACACACAAGAAATCAATGTAAATAGGTACCTTGATTTCCTGTGTATGTATTGTTCGTGCGTGCTTGGTAAGTGATTAACTTGAAAGTGGTTTTATAGATTAAGTTAATTTTTTATTTAGAATAGTCCAAATAAGATTTTCAAATGAACAAATTGAAAAAAGAAATAAAAGAAAATAAGAAACAAAGAAGATTTGCAATTTCGGGAAATAAAAAAGCTTTTTTACAGGTTTCTCCTTCTCTCCCTAATATGTAAAAGTTATGGCAATACCCGTTATTTGACCATCAAAGCACACATTGTGCATGAATTAATAATATAATTATAAAAAGGGATGAACTACACGGGCGATTTGAGAAATTGCGGTTGTCTGAGGAAAACCGTTGAAAAAACGTGTAAAATTCGGAATTCGGTGTCTCTAGCAACTGAAGTGACGTCACTGTCAAGGCTAATCAGCCGGAACAACCAGACAGAAGGACAGACAAAAGCTTTAAAATAGTTTTTTTTTGGTATAAGTAATGTCTAAATATTGAGATGCATTTAATAAATGGCTGTTATTATGATAATTATTACAAACAGACACTCCGATTTACTGTGACTACTGTGAATATTGGTACCACTTATTAATAATATACATACTTATTACACGACCTAACCCATAGCTTGCGAGGAGACGACTGATGCACCGGGCGAACGCTCGCGCCTTCGCATGTACAAATTATTGCATATTGTATCAGCATTATGTCCTTACAGGTTCAATTCGATCAATACGTCGGATAACCAAAGAGGTATTTTTTTTATTATAAATAGAACATATACATATTAGTTGTGTACATAAAACAACAAACGGGAAGTCAAAAAGAACAACAAACATTACAAAAAATCAACAAAACATTTTTTTATACCCTAAGTTCTTCTAAGTCAGGGAACTGCGTAGAATATTACGCCGTTCCTCAAAATATTATTTCTTTTGACAAAAAAAAAACTTGTTACAAAAGCAGTTAAACCTTGAAATCCTTCGCCATCAACGCTGTATGTAAATAAATGTGGCGCGATAACCACGTAATTGTTTCTCTAAATATGATATTGCGTGAAGGTTCTCTTTATGGCGTTATTTCAAATATTGCTCGATGAATTTTCACAGGAGTCAAATTATTCAACACCAGTAATTTATTTAGCAGGTACGTTAATTTAGGGGCGGTTTAATGGAACCTTTATCATTATGCCATAGATAGATATTAGACCTCATAATAATATGTATGTAATATATATTATAGAAAGATTTAGTCATGTTGTATGTAGGATCTTTATTTATGACCGAAGAAAAGCGACAGCAGACTCTGGGTATTATACTCTGGGTAAGAAACCTCGCGCTCTGCTCGCGCATCGAGGATTCCTTACAAACTTGCATTTAGCTTGTCCATCTCGAGAATCGAGTCTCGAAAAATGTCGCCTGTTTTTTCTGAAAGACAAACTTAACTTTGCCGTTCTAAAATACTCCTCCATACAACAATATACGTCACAGTCAATTATCCAAGAGCAAAATATAAATTTGTAATCCCAAACAAATGTTTTCTGTGATATAAGTAAGAACAAATTAACGACTTTCAGATTTCTTCCTTTACTTGTGGTGTGAGACCTTGCTTCTCAATAATTTTCATGATACTAAGTCAATAGGAAACCCCCACGGATCATCACCTCATCATGGGTAGTTTTGATTTATCTGCGAAGTAATATTTTTTTAAATACAAATCTAAAATGCCCGTATCTTTTGATTGCGTTGATTTAGAAGCTTGATTTTTTTACATTTCAAGGGACCGCAGATATAAGTACCTATTTGATGTTAATTTCAACTCTCCACGAGTTCCTTCCTGAGAAAAAGGATCTTGAAAGACATAGACAATGAAGTGATGCTATAAGGGTTCCTTTTTGCCTTTTGAGGCTCGGAACCCTAAAAATAATTATGAAAAATATTGGTTTTTAAATATACATTACCTTGTAAAGGTGTACATTGTTGAGCAACGTTTTGTCTTC
Source organism: Euplagia quadripunctaria (assembly GCA_963859945.1). NCBI lineage: Eukaryota > Metazoa > Arthropoda > Insecta > Lepidoptera > Erebidae > Euplagia > Euplagia quadripunctaria. The sequence continues at coordinate 17,161,763 of OY982574.1, read as the reverse complement.
TTTCATTTCAATTTCAATGATTGCTTATTTTGTTTTTACGCAGACATTTCCGGATAAATCCGGACATACAAACAGCCTTCTCACTTACGGAAGCTACTTAGTTTCATTGTATAATTTTTTAGTGCTATAATTCTAAGTTTTAAAATATTCTTTTTTTATTTCAATTCAAATAATATGTCAAATTGGTGAAGTCGAGCAAAGGAGCCCTTCCTAACCTACCTATGTAACCTACAATAAAAATAATCTACATAACCTATAAATTGTATAGGTTAGGTAGATATTATTTTTTCAATACTCTTCTAAATACACGTCGCGTCGGTCAAAGAGAATTTTCCGTGAAGTGATTAAGTAAGTGTTTCTAGGGAAAAAAGCTTTTTAACCTTAGAAAAAAGTACTTGTATTTTTCCTACTTAATATACCCGAGTGAGTTATAGCAGTAGTTGACGAGTACTAGGACATGACGGTTGCTTACAGACAAAACTTGTACTGTTGTGTCTGGTTTGTATCATAAAAGAACCTGAACCTGTTTTATGCGTTAGGTGTATTTTACAGTATGGATATTTAAAAAATATATTTTGTCACTTAATTAAAACAAATATTGTCGTTGGTATACTCTGTAGGACCAGTCATGGTACGATACGGTGTTGTATACGACAATCTTTACTAATATTATAAAGCTGAAGAGTTTGTTTGTTTGCTTGAACGCGCTAATCTCAGGAACTACTGGTTCGAATTGAAAAAGTCCTGCCGCATGGGGCAGCTATTAGTGGTTGATATTCCACTAATTCATTCCATAGTTTGGAATGGGAACCCTCTCGGTTGTACCACAGACCCAGGTGTTTAAGTCTGATGGCTGCCACAGCGGTGGCAGTTGTATATACAGGTCTAGTGGTGCTAGATCTAAAGCCACTTCAAGGCAGCTGTAGGAGTAGTGCGCAGCAACCAGTGACGGCAGTACATGCGAGTCTCTGAAATTGCTGCAATTTGTTTCTGACAGTGCTTAGTTCTGTTCTCTGCCACCAGGGAATAGCACCATATGTGATGATTGGCCGTATGACCATTTTGTTTAGCCATAATGTGATTTTTGGTGATAGTCCCCAGCTTTTGCCGAGTAATCGCTTACATTGGCAAAAAATAACGCAGGCCTTGTTCAGTCTGCAGCTGTGCCTGTTCCATAGGAGTTTACTGTCCAGTATAACTCCAGCATAATTATCGGCACTTTTTAGGATTATTCCCAATTTACTTTAAATGCCCGGGCATTTGCCCATCTCTATGTGCGAGTGATGCGTTTATTGCATAGTATATTATAATACGTTGTCATGGGCAAGGTGGTAAAGTGAAAGTAACTCCGTCTGTCTGAAAGTTTGAAGCTTTTCATGACCAAAACTCTGAATAGAACAAAATGTAATTTACACAATAAGGGACTTAGAAAAGAGCTTTCAATGTGAGGAAAGGTTTTTGTTCATGAAGAAAAAAACACTTACTGCTATTATTACTAAGATTTGGCGTATTCTATACATATTAACACACATACATTTCTGACCTTTTGAACAACCACACTAAGCTAAAATAATCATTTCACTGTAAATTTCTATCCACAGAGTAGGTATACAATAATCCCTTGGTCACTCCAATCAATTTATGTTAGATGTAAGACATGCCTCGGGTCGATACCCTCCGAATCCATTAGACATAAAGACATTCAGCTGCTCACCCATTTGACTTCCTTCTTTGTTTTTGAAAGATCATCCATTACGGAGTTAAAAGGTTTCACGAACCTTGTATCCCAGAGGCTTCGGATTTGTTCATGTTATTTGTATATATCGATTGTATGGAAGATCTTAGTTAGTATTTTGCCTTTAAGGAGTTTTTGTACATGTATTACAATGTTATATGTGAAAATAATAATAAAGAGGCTTATATAATTTCAGGTAATAAGAAGTTAAAATGTTATTTAGGAAAACTCCACAGTGGCAAGACTCAATAACATGAAAAGAATTACAAAATTAAAGAAACATTTATATTTGTATGTTTAATATTAAATTTCGATAATGACTTATGATATTTGTAGGGAAACATTACATGTTCATCAAAGGGAGTTCTACTCTCTTTTTTTCAGGGGTTATCGTTCCTTACAGAAGGAAAAGGAAAGCTTCCTTGCAAGAACAATATATTGTGACTATTATGTACCATTCTTCAAAAGGAACATCAAAAGATTTTTACAAGTTTGGCAGTGGGCCCGTGATACGGCTGGTGTTGGCGAACGTCACAGACAGATACACATGTTAAACTTATAACACCTCCTTTTTGCGTCGATGGTTAAAAAATAAAACATCTGATATTTATATATCTGATATCTGATGGATTGTCCTTCTCTGCTTATGAGAAACTTTGAAAATTATGGTCATTCTTAATCACAAGACGACAAACTTTTGATTTAAATCTCCTTTCAATTTTAACACAAAGAATCTGAACACAAATTTAAGTCGGAAAATTCGCGAAGTTTCGTTTACCCACCCATTTATGCATGTTCTTTGTAATTTTTAGCCTTATTGAATTAGATTATACTTCATACTTTTACCCAAAGGAAGATCTGTCAAATTGTTTGGGAAAAGGAAAAAAAAGTTTGAAGAGGCGCCAACTCTGGGAAGGTTAGCATAGCCGTCAGCCATTTTTTGAATAGAAATACCATTTGTTTTTAACTCATCTAAAAGGCGAAAAGTATTTTTGTATTACATTTTTTGTTGATCATTGATATTTTATTTATTCAACGCGACGTTGACAAATAAGGACACGGCCCTCGTGATATTAACTTTTGCGAAAAGCAAGTTGACAACACCCAGACGATGTTGGCCACTCGCATTAGTGAGACTAGATAGATAGATAGAATATTCTTTATTGTACAATTAACAACATACAGTTGAAACATATCTCATTTAAAATATTAGAGTACAATGGGCGGTCTTATCGCTAATAGTGATCTCTACCAGACTAGTTAGTGGAAATTAGTTCGTAAAGTCTTAGTTCAAAATGTTCACCATTACACTAGTAATACTGGTTATCGATGGCACAGTACATGTATATATATAAATGTACTGTGTCGACATTCTTCTAAAATTTTTATTTGGGTGGGTGGACGAGAGAGGGAGACAATGGAGTTGAAACCACCAGGTAACCATTTGAAATCAGACGGGCTGTACAGTTGAGTGGTGCCATATTAGCTAAATATGGTCTTTCAGTCCAGGATTTGTCCTACCTATATATTCATTCAATTACGTTCGTAAAATTTGTTTCATTAAGGCACCGTGTAAATTTTGTCGTGCGTTTTTAGTTTATATTAGTAGAATGACTCGGTACTGCACTGAGGATCCTGAGGATCTTAGGGAAGCCATGAGCAGTATAATTAGCAGCATTAATAAACTCCACCAGTGTCAGTTAATGCATGCGTTTGACTGCCAATTAGCCTAATGAATAGCGGTTGTGTAGTGCGGTTTAGTTTGTTGCGTTCAAACTATGCACAGTTGGCTAGATATGCTTCATAAACATTTATGTATTTATTTCAATACACATATGTATCAAAATGTTTGTTACGCTGAACAATATCTTCGAAATTCAATGGTTACACTGGAATCTATAATATGGCTCGTAATTTCATGCCCGTGGATCATGACTTGTATATTGTATGAAATTGGGTAGGACATCTATCTATGCTAATAGTAAGTTATTGCGCTAAATCAATAAAATAACTTAAAACACTGTGAAATTTGTCGTCATGTTTCATTTTAACGTTTTAAATTTATTTTATAACAGTCAACTTAAGATTAAAAGTGAATGATTTTACGATGGTAAGGTGTTGTCGTCATACCCTAGTATTTCATACTAAAATGTACCGAACCTATCATTTTGACGTTTAATAAAAAAATGCTGATTTGGTTTGACAACCACCTACTCTGAGTATAAAATGTATATAATTAATACGCCATTTTTGTGTTGACCTAAAACTAATTAAATACTTAAACACATTGGTTTAAGTGACGTATTTTTTTTTTGCGAGAAAACACTATAAATTTATGATGAAACGTTGTTTAATGATATGAAAAATATATTTCTTGTGATTACTTACTGTGTCTTAACACTGTGCAAGCTCTTGATTTTTCATCATCATCATCATATATCAGGTGTTGTTTTTCCATATAATTGTGGAAAGCTAATAATTTTACTCGTCATTACTATAGTAATTATAACTTATTAAATGACTAATGTTATTGCTATTTAAAAAAAAAACCCCAAGCTTGACTAACTATTTATTATTATTATTTTGTAACGTAAAATTGTAATAAATAAATTATAGTTTAAGAAACTGAAAGCAAAAACGATTGTTGGAACAAAAAGCGTAGTTTTTTAATGTCTAGTAGTTTTGTTTTATAGCCTTTCCCTTAAGATCTAATATTTCTCAGATATTTACTGTAAAAATAACCACCCACGCCTTAACTACGAGCTTAGCGTCGAAATAACAAACATTTATTTTCTTTGATTGCTGGCGAAAAGTGGCATACACTTTTATCGTAAGTTCTCATGACAGTAATAATATATTTATGTAATTAAAAAAAATAAAAAATATTTAACAATTTCAGGCACTGGCGCCCAACGTGGGGCTTTTCTCTTTGTTTTCGTTTGGCAATTATACGGGTTCACACTTTAACACATGATTTTAGTGAATTGACAAAGATAATTTCTATAACCAAAATGGTTTTCACACCGAAAAATCGTCGTAAGAAGGTATTATCCATTGATTAATGATACCTACTTACATTGACCATTTGTATCTGCCATTAGTAAACACAGAGTTAAATTTGGCTAGTGTTTCGCACAATAGTCACTCGCTTCCTATTTTATACGTTCCAGTGACGGCCACGAATAGCATTACCACCATTATTGTAGTAAGTGGCGAAGAACATCTTTTCAGCTATTGTCCTCTTAATATATGTGAAGTAAATACTGCTAATTATCGCTGAACACTAGTCGCTCTCACTCACTAGCTGTATATCCATAAAAGTGACCACACGGTCTATAAACCAGACCCATAATATTTTACTGGGCTCTTTACAGAAACAATCACATTTGATAGCCATCGAAATTCACAAACAGGCAAGCTAATACACGAATTGAAGAGAATTTTAACATTTTATGAGTGATTGTAATATTTTATGTGAATACATAAAACCACTGTTGAAATATGTCAAACGTGTGTTTGTGACACATTCGTAAGTTGACTTCATTCTGTTTTTATGCCATCACATTTTTATTTTACGACTTGACAGCATTAGTATGGAAAAGATTCTTTTTGCCATAGCCCTCTCGTTCTCGCAATTTCGCCTTTATTTTCCCCGTCTAATCCGTCACATTCTACGCACAATGAGTATACCATTTTCCCCTTTTATATATATATTTCACGCGCAATAAGAACACGCTAGGATTGTGTGCAAAATAATACAATATTCGATTATAAGATCTCCCTCACCCAATCTCTTGAAACGGTAAGTGTGCGTCAAACCGAAAGGCATTCTCAAAAGACAATACTATCCTTTCCGTCAAAGGTAAAGAAAGAAATCGCCGAATCTAATAAACGGGCCACGTATCAATTCCGTTTGTTGCTACACATCCAATAAATAAAGATCCCTCGGTCGTCTTAGTTTCCTTCGTCGTTAGCGTTCATCAATATGATTTGCAGAAAGAACGGGAGATCACAGTAAATTGGGTTCGGCGTACGTCCAATTCTACGAAATGGAAGGGTACCCCGTGGGACGGGTTTTCACAATAGACCTTTCCGAATGAGAGCCATTAATTCGCATCTTTGTTTTGTAAAGCCCGAAGTGACACGAATTGACGTTATGTGAACTCATTTAACGATAATTCGTTCCAAAAATGTTTTTTTTTGTACGAAAATACGAAGTCAATACTGGTCCTGTTGTTATTAAAGTTTCTAAACCGTACTAAAAAAATACTAAGATTCAGTTTGCTCCTGTCAGAAAACGTGTTTCGTATTCTGAAAACGTGGGTTTGAATTATTTTAGTTCGACCCAAGTAAAATTGATCAAGTTATGAGTAACCTAGTTCAAAATTGCTTTATTGGTACTCCGTGGTAAGTTTTGAGAGTCTAAAATCATAAAACAAGAAACCTCAAAGTAAAGTTTGTCGTTCTCAGGAAAAACAAAGCTCTCACAGTATGCTTCATGAAGTCTAAATTGAATTCGCTGTCGTATTTTAAATCTCTTTCAACTAATTTAAAAATTTTTAATACTAAGTTTCATCTGATGATGGCTCATTGCAGCAAATGCAATGCAATGCAAAAGCAACGATGATTCATTGCAGCCATACTCATTACTTGAACGTTACTCAATTAAAGTCATTACCTCCAAGAATACTATTCACGCCTGTATACCTAAAGAGGTAGGTAGGGTATAAAACATCCATTTTTCTAGCTATAATTTTGGTCCCATTCTTGTAATACCGGACAAGCCTAGATTTTTTAAATAGGTTCTCACGCGTGTATGTCCTACGTAGTAATATAATAAGAGAAGACTGGCCGTCTTCGAAAAAGGCTTTAGTAAGAAAAACAGTGTGTGTGTGTGCAATTCACACACGGCAGAATTGCGAATGGCCTACAGAGAAGGAGAAATAAAAATTCGATTAAAAAAAGTAAAATCAACACAAATAATTTACTAATGTTAATAAATTTTATTTTAAATAATTTATATAAAAGTTATTGGCTAAATTAACACAGATATGTTAAATAATTAACATAAACTAATCAACCAACGAATTTTAATACGCAAATGCACAAAAATTATACATGTGAATGATATGACGTTGACTATGACGCATTTTCTGTAGGCTTCGTAGTATGCAGGCGCAAAGACACGTGCTAACATACGAAGATTATAGGAAACACTGTATACATGTATTCTATCTCATTTTCTCGCAGGCTAAATCCTATTTCTGAATATGTTTGTCTCTTTTTCTTCGTAGTGTGCAGGGGCAAATACACGTGCTAGCATAAGAAAATTATAGGAAACACTGTATACTTGTATTCTATCTCATTCCCTTGCAAGCTAAATCCTATTTATGAATATGTTTGTCTCTTTTTAGTGTGACTTTTCCTTTCATCGAATTTTCAAATCACAACGATACTGAAGAGGTTTTGACTCGAAAAATCTTCTTTTAAAAACATACTTGTCGGTAGGCACTTGAGTAGGAAAAAAAACACATCTACATCACATAAGACTACTAACTTCATTGAAATAAATTATGTCCACCGCAAACAACGTCGTATTTCCCTATTTTTTTATTAAACAATAGTGAACGGATCAGAACAATGTTCGGGATTTACGAGTGTTTGCGGGGCCACGAATCTGTTCGTGCCCGTTCCAAGCGCTTCATACCGGTCCGCATGAGGCTCATAAAATTGCCTTTACTATTGCTCCCATAATAAAAAAAAAACCATTTTATTTTTTCTCAGTATAGATGGCCATGCGCTCCCTTAGAAACACCGATTTATACGACAGTTGACAGTACTTACAGGCTTATTGAAAGATATTTGTTTAAGAGAACGGTATATTGTATACTTTTTTTAATTTAAAAGTACCAATTATTTTTAAACTGTGATCATCTTAAATTCCGTCTAACAACTAAAGCCATTTGAAAAGAAATTTTCATTCTTAAAACTGCCTTTCAGTTCGAAATAAAAATTCAAATTTCGGTCAAGTCGTAATCCTTTTGTCTCGGTGATACTAAATAAGATTATGATAAGCAGTCTAAATACAGTAACAAGTTAAACATATTGTGTTATGCAGCCGTTTAAAGCTCATTGCTGGTGAAGTCACGGTTCAAGTAATGGCGCAAAAAACGGTTCCGGTAAATTAAACTAAGCTTTAACGTGGACTCAGTTCCTGAATGGTCCTTTATACGATTTACATCGATAGGGTCGGGGGGATCAGGAATTTTAACATTTACGGCCTCCCCGTTATATTTTTATAGGGAGTTCATAAAATAACTTTTCGGAATACATTAGGTGGAGCGTTTAGCGTCCTACCGTTTGCTCTGAAGTAATATATTTAACGTTTATAGGTGTTTTGCATAAGCTTCCAAGTGTATAAAATGTTTTCAGAATAAGTTTTGATGTCGGTGTGAAAGTATCGTTTAATGGAAATTATACGTTTAGGTGACTATCTGGATTACTCGTTATATTTTCATTCACTTTATGAAGGCTTTTAAGCGTGTTTTATTTTTAAAAGAAAAAAATATCGTATAATAATTTTCATTAATTTTTAGAGTTCATGAAAACAAGACAAAGAAATAGATTTTCATAAAGCTGTCACTACATATTTCACTACATGTTATAAAACTAAAGTCCCCCGCCGCGTCTGTCTGTCTGTTCGCGATAAACTAAAAAACTACTGAATTGATTTTCATGCGGTTTTCACCAATAGATAGAGCGATTCATGAGGAAGGTTTAGGTATATAATTTGTTAAGGTTTTGTGTAAATTGGTTGCAATATAATGATGATTGTTGAAGATGTCTCTGCTACCCGTGCGAAGCCGGGGCGGGTTGCTAGTTTAATGATAATTTATTCTTAGAACTTTAAGGAATGAGCCGAGGGCAAAACAATTTGAGAAGAGACCGTTATATTTGGAATAAATAATATATATTATAAATATATATATATAAATATATTACAGATATATGATTATGTTTCTATGTTTCGGGCCTTATAGAGGCCCTTTATCAATAAATAAACACTTCAGGAAAGCCGGTTAGTTAGTTTTTCATTGAAATTTATGAAAAAATCTTCACTATTTTGACGCAATAATAAGTCCGCTTTAAGTTTATACTTAACAAAAATAATAGAACAAAATAGGCACAAATTTAAGATCTTCTAAATTTAAAAAATGTTATAAATATCCGATGAGCGCAGTAATTGTTCCATTCGGATGACACCAGGGTATTCATTATTTCACGAGTGCATTGTTGAAATAACGAAAACTATATCCGCGAATGCAACCTTGTGGATTGGCCACAGAACTACAATGTACTAGAATATGTATGGTTTTTTAGAAATACTAAGTAAGTAATAATAATACTTACCCTACTTTAATTAGGCTTCTTTTGCTATTAAATTTAAGTTTCTTAAATAAATCGCCTTAAATAAATTCTTAAATAAAACTTGCTTCGTCCGCGTGGGTGTCAGTTATCGCGGAAATAGTATATTCTAAGAAGTACTGCAGGAAGAGCATTCATATTTATTTAAAGTATAGCTATCCTCTACTCCAGGTCCTCAAGGTTAATTACCAAATTTCAGTACAATCGGTTTAAAGGTTTAATCGTTATCGTATAAGGTAACAGGCGAACAAACAGACAGGATTAAATTAACCTTTTTAAATATTATTTGGAAGAAACGGATTCAATTCTGTGCAACCATAACTAAACTAAAACAAGTTCTCCATTTGCAGCATTGGTAACTGCTTACCACGAGGTGACATGTGACATGAGCCTGCTTGCCAACTTAACTAAATAGTTTTTTTTACAATTTTGCTAACAATGGCACCGATGGCACTTCTAGCAATAATTAAATCTGTGGTTAGGTTAGAGTCTATAGCATTTGCAAAACCGCTGCCAGTTTGTTTCCAACATTCCACTTCGCTGGTCCACAATACCGACAAACTGTTCTACAGTCATTACTCCATGTATCTGTGTTCAACAATGACAGACACTGATGCTTCTTTTGTTAACTTGCTTGTGAAGCCTCAAGTCTTCTTTCCGCTTAAACAGATAGACAGGCATTCATAGTTGTTTATTAAAATTCTTAACAAAACGTCCTCATTGTTTGGTAATCGCAATTGAATTGATCAAGTCGCGATCAAGACTTTGTTTGGTAACCATTTATAAATCCATTGATCTTAATTCGTCTGTATTGATTTTTGGATTAAATTCAAATGAATGTCAATTTTCATTAATTTAGAAATTTACATAGTAGGTAACTATTTTTTATGGTATTATATAGTCTCCAGTCAGCTACAAAATAGATACTCGAAGTACTACTACATACAAGATCGGTACGGATATCCGGGTATCCACACAAGTTCCCAAGAAATTCTTATCAATAATATTTCAAATGGAACAATGAGAAGAGCAAGTAGTTGTTTTACAAGCATGTTTGTGTACAGTTATATCTGTTTTAAAGGAAACTCTTGAGAAAATATCACGCGCTAAACTTGGTCCAGCTCAGGCGATACATCGCCGTCTTCAGAAAGTATTAGTTTTAATCGTCGGGCCCCGACCTCGATTATTCACTGCGGCACGTTCTCCGGCTCTGTCTGCTAATCCCCCATCCCTTACCACTGCACCCCTGGATTCTAGTTCAGTATTTTTTTATTTTCTGACATCAACAAGAGATGAAAACTTTACCAGGGGCCGCAAAACTTTTCATCAACTAATCCCGTGGTGGCCGCGTTAAATTCTCGATTTACTTTGTTGCGGAGTTCAGGCTTATGCGGTAGCATATTTTTCAACCAATTCCAATGGTTTTATACTGGATTTGTGAGGGGGTTTGTTATCGTTAGTTGCCAAAAGTTCCTGTTCGCCGTCCATCCTACAGTTTTCGTATCACTGAGCTATTCGATGGCGATGTTATAACAAACAAATTGCCGATATCCCATCACAAACATTTCAACGTTTTTCCTTCCGACATGTCAAAGTAATAAAAACTCTTCAGCTTGAGTTTATAAAAAGATACAAGACAGTATCAAGGTAAAATTACTTGAAAACTTTTATTGACAAACTGGGCGAGGTCCGGCCGTAACAAAGTTTCGACTGACCAACGTCCAACTTTTACATCGTTTGCTTCTCTTATTGATATTGAGAACCCCGCGAGTATTGTACCTATAAAGCTGCAGATGCCGCACAAAAGGTCGCAGTACCCAGCATTATTACAATAAATAACGCAGGAAATTGTCTCTGCATACACACAAGTGATATATTATGTGTACTTTATATACGAGAGAGTCATCTTTCTCAGCTTCCTGTAACTTTTCACCCGGCAGCGTTATGTCTAGGTATAAAAAAGAAAGTTTTTGTGTAGGCTCGTTTTCGTCCCACCCTCCGCCCACGCCTCGATGTCACTCTGTTTTTGGCGGCCATGCCGAGTGCACGTGCTGATCTGATTTATAGCCCACTGAATAAATAACTTAAGATAAAATTTTTCACAATATCGCTGTTTGTTTAACGGAGCATTGTTTGTATCGACAGAAACCGAGAGTTGCGTAAATATTTGGTTTCACTACCGCTGTTACTGTAAATTCGAAGCGTGGTCGTTAAAATTATTTGCAGATATTGTTAATTGATATCGAGGGAGACGACTAATAATTACTGATGGGATAACATGGTGGGTGGTCATTAAACAAATCCGAACAATTAATTAATTTGGCCAGCGATACGAACTATAGGAAGCGGTTATTATTACTACATATTTTAAAACAAAGTCCTTCACCGCGTCTGTCTGTCTGTCTGTTCGCGATAAACTGAAAAACTACTGAACGGATTTTCATACGGTTTTTACCAATAGACGATAGAGAGTCATTCATGAGGAAGGTTTAGGTGTGTAATTTGTTAACGTTTTATGTAAATTGGTTGAAATATGATGATGATTGTTGAAAATGTCTCTACTACCCGTGCCTAGTTAATTATAAACGTAGGCTTACGAATAATTTCTCTGGGGTAGGTCTATTGTTATACGATTACATTAACGGGAATTAACGTGATAGATTGCTTGTGTGGACCTTGGAACTGCCTGATTTTTTTACCAGGTTATACTTGCCGTGGTCACAGGCTGACAAATAACAGGCAATACAACTTACTTTACTTTGCTTTAAGTTACTTTAGATCACTTAAGAGGTGGCGGGAAAGACAGCATGCCACGCGCTTAACCCTGACTATCTCAGAGCGGCACGCTTATGTAACGCGCGTTCTATAAAAGGAGATCAGATTTTTTTTTTGTATGTATTTTTTTTTTAAATATATTTTTTTTATTATTATAAACAAAAAACAGATTTGAGCTCATCGATTAGATATTAAACAAAATCAAAATCCTGCACATTTATATAAAGTCTAATACTGACAATGGTTAGGATATGTACTTATAAGTCTATAATACAATTTAGGTAATATATTAATAATAATAATTTATTTCCAAACTGTTTACATTAACTTTCAACTTTATACAATTTGAGTAGGTAGAACATAACACATACAAGCATCCAGAGTTACGGGTGCACCGCTGTTCTCCTGGCTAAACTACGAAGTAGTCTGTATTCAGGAGAAACAGTGTCAACCCTCAGGCGTTTAATAAAGCAGGTCATTGTGTGCAGCTTTACTATGACTTAGGTAAATATTACAGTATACATTACATATCACCCACAGATAACAGCAAGAAGAAGAAACTAGTAAAACAAAACATTGAATTAAGCAAATATTTAGATCTAATATTATACATAAATTATATATATAAGTATATAGATAGTGTGTGTGTGTGTGTGTGTGTGTGAGGGTGTGTGTGAGTGTGTGTGTGTGTGTGTGTGAGGGTGTGTGTGTGTGTGTGTTTGCAGTTTTTTTTTGGTCAGTGTGAATTAGTTCCGTCGCTTGTATGCTGTGGCGTAGGGCGTCTTCAAGTGTATTAGTAAGATACATTTTAAAATGAAATGCTGCCTAACATTTAGAACGTTCCATTCTTGGTACAATTTTTCAGTTGCATATTGGAGCGGTCGAAAAGTTGCAACTTTAAGAATAGCCCTGTGGGCTATCTCTAGTGACATCAGCGTAGATTTTGATTTACTCTGCTAAGAGTAGACGCCATCGCCAGAAATAATGGCCAGGATCTGTCACTGTCTAATAGAGTCCCGTGGCGTCCAATGGATGAAATGATTATAGCTGAACAAATTTTATTAGACCATTTTAACAATTGATGACGTGTTCTGTAATAATACCCACAAAGTTATGAACAATAACTGCCACAGCTCAATAATATTACGCCTTTTATAACTCAGTATAAAACACATGAAAGCGATATTTTATCAGTACATCATCATAAATACAACATAAAATAAAATTCCACATATCTGGAAGCATTTTCGCGACGAAATAAAACTTAAATATTTAATTTGCAGACGGTACCGAAGGCTTGTAAATAATTCATAACAGAAGTCTATCCAACAGTCTCTCACGGTAATGTTTATTTGCTAACGCTACTCTATCTAACTCTACTTTAGTCGCGTCACTGACGTTGAATTATTTAGTTGAGTTAACTATTGCATTATTATAGTTAAAGTTCCTCTAAAGAACATTATGTTGTGATCTGTTATTATGAATGTAATAATATTTAATAATATTATTATTGTTATAATTAAACTCTTGCTACTTCTTTCCTCCTTGTAAGAAGGATACCTGGCCTTTTGAGAGGGCGTGTGTGGGGTTATATACAAAACACTCAGACTTACAATCAAATATAGGATGACTAACTCAAAGACTACAATTCACAAATATGTATATAATCATATAAAGTGCAGTAATGGTCTGCCCTAAGAAAGTGCGGGGTTATTGTAAAACATGTACACTAAAGAATTAGTTTAGTTTAGACTGACCTGTTTGTCTAGTGGTTAGTAATACTGACTTGATCCAGAGATCGTGGGTTCGATTAGGTGATGTCCCCCCAGGACAAATAATTGTGGGCTGTGTGATGAGCATGATCATTTGTTCTGTGTTTCAGTGTAATGTATCTAAAATATGTATGAATTTAGAAATATATAAGTATTTTTATCAGCAGTCTGGTTATCATAGTATAGGCTCCACGTAGGGATCAGACGGCCGTGTGTGAGATGTGAAAAAAAAAGAAAAAGAATAGTGGTAATCTGGTGTGGTCCTAACTATTGGCATCTCACAAGGATGGTTCCAGTTCGATTTCCAAGTCGCTTACTTTTGATATCTTACAGTTTATATGCAATTAATGTTCAATTAGCGCTTGCTACTACTTTCAAGGAAAATTTCGTGAGGAAATCTGCAAAAATAAAAGTTCTCCACCACTAGCTCAACGTGAGCTGCATCTTGTTACCCTGTCTTGCTGAGGGGAGACCCTTGCGTAGCAAGTTGTAATAAGGCCTGATAAAGATATGGTAGGGAAATCTACAGCTGCGTTTAAAATTAAATATTTTGAACCTCTGGCACTCGCTGACTCGCGATTTCGACAACAATTCACTCACAAAATGTGTACTTTTCCACTCTGTAGTCTATCATTGCCTCAGGAGCAGATTGCCACAGACTATGTAATGAATGTACAGGCTTTTAGTGTATGAGTTACCTTATAGATAGAAAATTTACCATAATGTTTACATAGTTGTAATGTTGTTAGCCAGAAATGGTCCCTTTCCTTTCCTTGAAATTGAGGTCCAAAATGTAACAAGCTTTATACCTGTAAACCTTTGTGACTAGTAATCCTCTTTAGCATCTAAAAACCCCTCGAGAGCAGGACCACGGGGTTATATTATACCTATTGTCAAGAGGACATATAAAGATATGAATGTTGAGCAGAACGAATGTAGAAAACAATCGCCGCAACTACCTACACCTTTTGTGACGTTGGTTTTATCTATGATCTGAGAAGATTATTTAACTAAAATTACTATTGCCTAGTTTCCCTTCAAAATATGTTTACACACTTCAAATCTTAACAGATAGAAAGTTCAAAGAGATCTCGTTTAAATTGGAACTGTCTTAAGTCGCCCTTCGTACAGAATTAACGTTTCCCGACATTACTGGTTTAAGTAACCACTAAATTAAAAGCTATGAATAGAAAATGTTATTCAAACTAGATAAAAAACGTAACGATCTAACAAATTGTGTAACAAATCCCTCTCTATACAAAAACTCAACTCAACATTCACAAGTCATCCGGCCAACAAATGCGTCGGCTCATGCATACAGCCTGACAATTTGTTTCAATTCGTTCTATACGTCCCGAAGTCTGGTTCAAAAGAATTTTGTTCCGGATCGTGTCGTCTCGAAGCGTTGCGGTATCTGCCCCATCCATCAGTCTCCGATACTTCTCCGTTGAATGTAGATTACCGTTGGATTGGAGAGGCTTTTTTTCACTTTTGGCGTAGGTACTTGATTTTGATGGTGGTGCCCTAATATGGCAAGATAAATACAATGCCATCGCTGTTACTTTGTTTGAAAAGTTTTTGATAAAGGAAAAAAAAAATAGTTTATTCATCTTTGTTTTTAATTAGAAGTGACCAAAGCGTGTTTGTTTTTCTAGGGAAAAGCGTGGCGTTATTGCCAAACTATCATGCTTCATTCATACTTAATTTGTTGAATTTGAATTTGTTTCACGATTGGACAGTTTTTTTTTTATGGTATAGGGGGCAAATGAGCAGACGGGTCACCTGATGGTAAATGACTACCGCCGCCCATGGGCACCTGTAACTCAAGAGTCACAAATGCGTTGCCGCCCTTTAAAGGTGGGAGTAAGAGAAGAGCGGGTGGGGGGGAGAGGGGAAGGGCCGGAATAGTGGAGAGGGAAGGGTTAGGGCTTCCGGTAACCTCACTCACGCGGCGAAAAGCAATGCAAGCATTGCTTCACTGCCGGTTTTGTGTGACGCCGTGGTATCAAGCGGAGTCGAGTCGGCTCATATGTGCCGAAGCATGGCTCTCCCACGTCATGAATTCCCTGCGAACGTAAGGACACATTGTACGAGTGCAAGTTAGACAGTCACTGCAGCACTCAGTTTGGACACACGCGTGCCTTAATAGAATACAGGCTAATCATCATAAACTTTATTTTTTTAATTTATGTGACCTTGTGAATGTAATGAGTACCTTGTAATGCGTACCGACCTAATACACATAAAAGTTAAAGTACTTTTTTAACTGTCAATAAAAATACCTACATGAAATCTATGTACATGTTGCAGTTACAATTCTTAACCAGTCGAAACCACTTTCGACCGCAGGCACTTGACAAAAGTACTTTTGACTGAAATTACAATCAAAAGACTGAAATTGACTGAGAAAGAAGAACACTGGCCTGTTGGTCTAGTCATCTAGTGGTTAGTGACCCTGACTGCTATGCCATAGGCCGTGGGTTCGATTCCCACCCGGGTCTGGGTGTGCTTTGTGTCCGTTGTTTGTATGTTTGTAAAGTCTCCCGCAACCCATGAGTAATTCCTAATGCGGGAGTTGTCTTTTAAAAAAAACAAAAAAGTAGTTAGGTTAGATATTTTTATTTACATTCTTACCAGTTAAAAGTGAATTTTGACTGATGCTACAGCACTTAAATTATTATTGACTAAAAGCGTCAGTCAAAACCACTTTGAATCATAAATTTGCAAAATGGCTATTAAACAAAGATTTTTAATCAAAACTACTTTTAACTAACATATTCAGTCAATAATGCTTTTGACTCGTTTTTTTCAAAAAGTCTTTTTCACCGATTAGTTTTGGCTGTAACATATATAACTATACAAAGTTTGCCACCTCTTCATCGGAAATATTCCCGTATGCATGCGCTTTACCACTTAAACTCAATTTGTGCCCACATTTTAGCCGTGACACCGCCACCACTACTCGTAACGAACAAGCTTTTAAATCGCCTCGAATCAAACCTCAATGGACCACGAGCTCCGAGACCGATATCCGAAGTGTGCACGTTTTCTTTAAGTATTTAGAACACAATAAAGAACGTCAGTGTAAACTGAACCATAAAGAGATGACGTAAGGTCTTCTTTCGTGTATAGAAGGGTATAGAGTTCTTTGTTACTCCGCATCGTGAATATTGAGCACTTGCTCTCGGGAGTTCGGAAGTGACGTGAAGTCAGGCAACATTGTGTCACACCTAAAGAACATACGAAAATAGACTTTCGTGTGTTTGTCTATTTAGTGAAGTATAATATCTCTGCAGTTTTTTAATAATAAATTTCCTTAGTATCCTACTAATATTATAAATCTGAAAGTTTGTGAAGATGTATGGATGTGTGGATGTATGGATGTATAAATGTTTGTTACTCTTTCACGCAAAAACAACTGAACCGATTGCAATGAAACTTAGTATATAAATAGCTGGAGACCTGAATTAACACATATGCTATTTTTTATCCCAATATTCCCGCGGGATCGGGACTTACACATGTGAAACCGCGAGGAGCAACTAGTATAACATATATAAGACGTATAATGTTTTTTTTTTTAGGAACAGTATATATAAGGTAGTTTGTCTTCGGCTTTGTTCGAGTTAATGTAGATATTGTCAAACAATCAATGAAATCAAAATTTCATTTAAACCAATTAAAGGTATTATTGAACTGTCAGTAGTCAGTCAGACTAAGTCAGCCGTGAAGCTAGTTGCCTGTTCCAATATGTAGACCCTGTGGAGAAGAACAGGCAAGAAACTCTAAGGACTCTTCAACATGTTTTCACAAGTTTCTGGTTACGTTGCTTATAAGCGCAAGTTAAATTTGAGGTCAATGTCGCCGTAGCCCTTCGAGAACAGCTTTTGTTTCTGAATCAAAAGGACCCTTTTCGTAAGCTGACAACATGTAATACGATAATATCATGGTGATTGGTTGAGTAGTTAAGGTGTGAAAGCGAAACAAACAAATTCATATTCCATCCATCAATCAGCCCGTAGTAAGGATATCATCACATCAGTCTGTTCGAAAGCATCAACCAAAAGCTCTAAAAGCTCATTGTTAAGTATAGCAAAATATTTGTAGTGGTCGGCAAACAACATGTCTCGGGGGATAAATACCTGCTTTGATAATAATTCAGTGCCCAGCCTCATACTGTCTGATTACCTTTGGTTCTATCATCAATTATTAGTGGTGTACTGAGTGTATGGGAAAACAATGTTGTTGTTGTGAGTAAAACTATTTTTTTAATGATATATAGGAGTAGGCGTTTGTATTCAACCTCACCTGATAGAAAGTGACGTTGAAGACGAAGATGGTACACGCCAACCCAAAAGAATCCTATTCACTCTATACTTGAAGGTTCCAGTTGGTTCAGGTTGGCCACTCGAACCAAAAAAGAGCTGTCAAAGCGTTTAGTTCGACTCTTCGAACTAAACGCTTTGACAGCTCTTGTGTCTTGTGTTTCAACAACGAAAGGATGAGACTGCTGTCTGCGGCTAGTAGTCCGATGAAGGAATGATGCGGGTTGAATTAATTCGAAGAGAATCCTATAAAGTGAATCCTATAAAAACTAAGCAGGCGACTTTACGACGATGGTCAAGAATATGCAGTTCCCTAATCACATCGTCATTTATAAGCCTATGGGCTCTTCGGTCAACAGAGTCCAAAGCTGCTAGTTAGTACTTACGAGTAGTCTGCTACCGTCAGTACCGTACAGTCACCTTCTGGATGGCCAGAGCCGTAGCTTACTGCAGTACTCCATGCAAGATCGAACTTGGGTTGTAAAAAGATGTATTGCTCTATTCTTGTTGTTGTGTTAAGATTAAACCTCAATATTGTTTTCATTATTGAAAGAAAAGAAAGAAAATAAGTTTATGTCGTAGGACAAAGGCATACCCTTACTTAAATAAAAATGCTTTTAATCTGAATCTGAAGATCAAAATTATGATGTCGAATTTTAGATGAACGTATAAATAATAACTCATGAAATAAGTTCTAATCTAAAACAATTTAGATTATTTCGTTTCATTCAATATGTATTCATAATATTATAACCTGCTTTTATCTTTCTCTTTAATTTATTAAAATATATAGTAGGATTAGATTGATAATTGTTAGTTGTGTAATTAGGTCGATAATTGGAAAGAAATAAATATTATTTCAAAATCCATTTTCACGGTTACGTAACAGACTCGTATGTATCCATCGTTAAATTTATATTGGATTACCCAAATTACCCTATTAATTTCGCGTAATCGCCGGCCGAACTAATTAATTCTCGGCAGTGTACAAGGATTGAAATTTAATAGTTTGCAATGATTATTAAACTCATTGTGATGTGTGTTTTAAGGGTTATGTTTTTATCTTAATATTCCTTTTATTTTCACTCATTTGGGATGTCATACAACTGTCATAATGTAATTAATTTTTTAGTGAAAATGTGATCGCCTTTCTTTACAAAGTTTATTTATATACCCTACCATTAAAATTCATATAAGCTTTCTCACTCTTGTCAGGCGCGTGTTACTGCCACTTTCATGATATTAAAATAAAATTAGACGAAAGATAAATAAAATATTTTTTCTAAGAATATACCACACTGATGTTAAATGAACCTAGAGTAGGTAAATAAACGTCTCTTAATATAAACCGATCATCATCTACATAGTTTTATATACATCTCAAACGTATTTTCATGAAATGGGGACACGTCATATCACGCCATATATCCGATCGCAGCTGGTTCACGATATAGCCGCTATTAGTGTAATTACGGATACAAAATACCGTCGGAGAGGCTCTCGTTAAGGTAACCTTTGTGACCTACTAGCCGAGGTCTCTTGGGAGAAAGAATTTTCAATTGTGTAATTCTGTGAAGGATGTTATCTATAATTTTGTTGAAGCACGTTTTAGTTTTAGTGAAAGTGTATCTACTAGGTATTATATTATAGAAAGTGCGGACAAATATGCACAGATCGCAGCCACATACCTATATATTATTTTTATTGTGTAATGGAATAGGTGTTTGTTTTCCACCTGATGGAAAATGATGATGAAGACGAAGATGGTACACGCCATGGTGTAGCCATACTTTATGGTCTTTCGAGCCATTTGTGTTTCATTGGCTTCCCACACAAGGCGATCTAGATATGATATACCACTGTTAAACTCTTGATGGTTTTTGTGGTATGTTTAACAATGACCCATTTTGTTAATGTTTTTAATTAGTAATAAAAAGAGAAAAAGATACAGTAGTTGAGTTAAGAGCAGCCATACCTCGTCTATACATAGGAATGTTTCAAGGAATAAGTACCTTATAAAGGTTTCTTGTTTGTTTAGCCTAGACTGTCGTCTTGTAAAAAAATTGTAATTTGATCAAACCCAAAGCAGCAAGTAGCACTTTCGATAATGTCTCACAATCAATTTACACACTACTTAAATATAAGCTTTACTTAATGCGCTTTTACTTACTAAATTAATTATCCTCATTAGTTGGAATCCTAAATAAAACCAAAACTGTCATATCAACCAAACACTCAACCTAATATTCTGAATAATTAACAACTAAATTTACCAAAGAAATTCGCCTGCTCAATTAGCGCACCAGGCTATTGCGTTTTACCGTTTCCTTTAACCAATGTGGAGGCCATTAGGTAACTCTTTATCTTCATTAAGTTGCAACGGTTAATCTAAAAAGGCTTTTACCTGTGCGCGTCAAAGTAGAGAGAATAATAAATAAATGTTACGGCCGAAGGTTGTGGTGAGCCTTTTACGTGCCTGACCGATGTTTCGGATGGCTGTTTGAGGATAAAACATGTGTATCTTTATTAACTTTCGAGCTGCGTTTTATGATACATTCATGCCTGTTTTTTCTTTTTCAATTTTGGTACTGGTTGTGATGAACTTCATCTGCTATTTGTTGTACGGTGCAAGATTATGTTCGGATTTAATCCTTTCGATATTTTGGACTTGGTCACTCCATGTTGATATTACCAATATTTAAAAAAAGGTAGAAAGTTTCACAGAACATGTAGCGTAGAGGTCTCCTCTGACAACGCTGCGGTTCTAAAACATAGTACGTTAGCGTACTGTTTTAAAATCGCTGTACCGCACCCTGTATGTTGGTTTTAAGGTTATGTCATCATTTTAGGTTTGATGATTTGGAATTACCGTTTGTTAGATTTATTAGTACCTAACGGCAGGTCGGGCAAAACGCGGCAAGGATGGCACATTATGATTAAAATCTTTGTTATCTGATCGAGCGCACGAAGCTCAATGTTTACAGGATTTTACTCTTTTTGTGAATCGCTACTACTAGAACATGAAGTTAGCAACCATTCTTCGACCTCCGTCACGCATCCTCTCCTTACCGTGCTTTTCTTATGTGCTTTTCTAAATAGATATGCCCTTTGAATTATCATATTTCCAGTGATATCAAGTATTTAACAATTTGATAATCCACTACCTAATTTCATATACTGTGATTTTTATCTGAACATCTGCCATGGTCTCTACGATATTCAAATACTGTTTAATTCGCTAAGTGGCCGCAACAACAAACTTTGGAAGCCATTTAAACTAAATTTTGTAAGTCAATATTTGATATTGAATTCTGATTTCCTTACCGACGGATCTCGATTTGTTTGTGAAGACTTATTTGTTTGTGGTATTTAAAAAATATTTATGGCGTAATATTCGCCTCTACTCAAATGACGCAAACTTTACGGTACGTGTGAGTCTCTCGTGTAATTATATACATATATATATATATATATATATATATAATGTATACTGTTAAATATTTCTGTGTATGTGTTGGTCTGTAATCTATTACTATGCCTATGTAATAGAATAAAATATATATAATTCTAGCTCTGTCACTTTTTAATATTCTTTAGTGTTCATTTGTGAAGATATAAAAGCAAAATTCTTTGTTTTTCAATTTATTTATCACATAAAATAAAAATAAAATACAAGAATTATTTAAACATAGCACTTGACTAAAGTTTGTGGAGTGTTCCACAGACAGTCAGTTTCGCATAGTTACAATATTTTTTACATAAGTATACGTCTGTCTAGGTTATTATCTGTTAGCTTATTCTAACACTATGAGAACTAGATAATTATCTCCTAAATGTCCTTTAATTATACCTGAAGGTGAGGTATACAGTTGTTTAAGAAAAAGTCTTTTAGTTTTAATTTAATGTTACTCTCTGTCATTTTCTTAAATAAAACCGTAGGTAGCTTGTTTTATCAATCGAGGAATTATGTAGGAGTAGTTCTTTCGCCGTACGTGTTGTTTGCGCGCACCGTACACAACCGGTTCTGCGCTTCTGTTCTTTGACTTTTCTTAAATTGCTATCAAAAAAATTTTCTTTTAAAATGGTAAAGTTAAACTTAGTATGAACAGGCAAAAACTTACAATGTTTAAAGAGGCCAATTTCGTCGTTAGAAAAAGATAGTTAAATTTTTTGGGATTCAATATTCTTCAGTGTTTTTAATTGCAATTTGTAGATTTGGTTGATATAACTGTTATAGGTTCAACCATAACTACTCAGCCCGTACGGGATATAGGATTCTGCTAATGAGTAATACAATATTATTTTGACTTTTAAACGGAATTTTATTTTTAAGAATAACAATTTTAGCCAGAAACTGCCGCAGTTTATTGCAAAGATATTCAGTATGACAACCTCAGTTAAATTTGTTATCTATTACTAGACCAAGGTAGGTACGTTTGCGATTTGACTACTTCTGTGGCTGGGCAGGTACACGTGGCAGGTGTCGTCAGCTAACTGATAGCACGTACCGTTTTAATAGAGTTATGCATATCGTTTACATAAGATAGGAAGAACAATGGTCCTGATACCGAGCCCTGCGCAAAGCCTTCCGTGGCTGGATTTGTATTACTCAGTGTGTTTTCGATTCTTACTGATATACTACGGTCTTTAACTTAGTTTTGACACCAGGTTAGTAAAGGCCCCCTTTTGCCACAGTTACCAAATCTATTTATTATTTTTTTTGTGTTGTAAAAAATCTATGAACGGAGCAAGTACTATTTCTTTCGTATTTAGATGTGTATTGACCTCATCTGAGAATGCAGACAGCGGATCATTAGTTCCTTTCCCCTTTTGGAAATTTGGCAACGAGAGTTTATATCCTGAGAAAGGACATTGGCTACTTCTTATCCCGGAAAAATGTACGGTTCCCGTGGGATAAATTTGAATTTCCACGCAATCACGGGTCACGCAGTCACGGGCAACAGCTACTTTCTCAATAAGTCATGTGTACAAAATATGAAAATGCTATTCAAACAGTTGATACAGCGGCATCCTAACTAACATTATAAATGCGGATGTGAGTTTGCGAGTTTGCTTGTTTGTTACGCTTTCACACCTTAACTCAACCAATCATCATTACATTTTGAATACACGTTGCCAGGGGTACATAAAAGTTTATGGGGTACCTTTTATCCAGAAAAGTAATACTTTTGCCGAGGAATACCTGAATTGGTTTGAAGGGTTGAGTACAATGATATGCGGACTTCTTGATATAAAATATATATTTTTATTATTTTATTTTATTATTTCAGGAAAACTTACAGCTAGTAATTCTTATAAATAAAAACATAGTAGCAAAAGGCCAATTACAAGTGTTCACACATTAACAGTACCTATTATAATAATCTATAACACGTAGACAGTGATGTATTACATACAAAGATTACATTACACTATTATTTATCAGTTAGAAAATATATTTCACATACATACATACATACATATTGGTACCACTAATAAATATATACTTATACTAGCTGCGCCCCGCGATTTCACCTGTGTAAATCTCGATGCCGTGGGAATATCGGGATAAAAAGTAGCCTGTATGTTAATCCAGTTCTTCAGCTATCTACATACCAAGTTTCATCGCAATCGGTTGAGTATTATTTGCGTGAAAGAGCAACAAACATCCATACATCCTCACAAACTTTCACGTTTATAATATTAGTAAGATTAATAGACGACCTAACTCATTCCTTGCGCAGAGACGACTACTGCGCCGAGCAAATACCCGCAACTTCGTATACAAATTACTGCGTCAGCATTGTCCCCACAGGTTGATAAAATCTCCATTAACTCGAGCCAATCCGCGGACAAAAGCTAGTTTATCTATAAAAACGATTCCTCCTAGATACTCTTGAAATGGATTTGTTACATTAAAAGCCCTGTAGCTCGTAATTATTACTTATCGTTATCAAATAAGTTTTGTTAACCACCGCAACCACAAAAAGTCGTCACAACAGAGATGTTATGACGACTTTTTGAAATAATAATTATGAGCAAAAAAGATCGAAAGCGATACGGTTAGAGATGTATAATAAGCTAGGGGTAAATATTAGGCTTGAAAATTATAGAACCGGTAGATGTATGCAGGATAAACATTATGTTTTACATTATGTTTTATGTGTCGAACTGACACAACGTTAAGTACACACTAAGGGGTGATATTGAGAATGTTGTGGGAATGATATATAATATAGGATTAATACATAGTACAGGAGATTGACGGTTAGCTTTAATCCGAAATGGACAGGAAAGCTTAATGGTCCAGGGGTCGCGTCACGCGTCTCACTTTTTTTCTGATGACACTGACACAAATGATTTTACTATTTGTCTTAAACATATTACAAATGTATTACTGTACATACCTTTAAATTAGCTGACATTTTGACCTGGTTACACTGAAATCGTCAGGCAGTTAAAAAAAACGAGTATGCACGTACCCATCGCGTAAATGTTCGTCAAGACAATTATATATCATGGAATGAGAAAGTATAAAGTTATTTAATTTCACTTTTGTGAATTGTTGTTATTACATTCATTTCACTTTTTTGGTTTTAGAGCTGCCGTATAGTATTTTTATTTTGTTTTTTAAAATTAAATCCCTTTAGTTTCATCGTACATTTATCTTAAGATATAATCTGGTAAGAAAAACAGAAGCCATAAGACACAGTTTATTGTGTCATTTGTACTTAATTAAGTACAATAAGTGCCTTTGGGCTTAAATACATTGCTCACTAAACAGTAATCAGTTTCTGTTTCAGGCAGCACTGTCCGAGATCTCCAAAGATTTATGTTTTTATAAGTTTGCTAAAGGTCTACGAATTATTCGCAAGGCTTTGGACGACTTATGTAGGACTAAGCTTAGATTAATTTTGCTTCAAATCGTGTTTTTGTTATATCTATTTGATATGTTTTTTCTTATTTGGACAATCTTGTAAGGATAAGAAGTATCAGTTTTGAATAGGCGCCGCCAATGAACAATTTAATTTTTTTTAATACCTTGATTATACACAGAAAAAATCATCAATCCGTGAAGGATACACAGAAAAATTCGTGTGTAACAAGTACATGTTAGTTATGCCCATATTAGGTTCTTTACGAGAATTGAATACATAAATTCATCACGAAAACCACTGTTCTATCTTCTCTGCTTACATTATTTCCAAGTAAATAATTGCATGACGTGCCGGATATCGCTGCTGTTAGCGGCGTTTATCGCCCAACCGCTCGTTGCCAACCCTACTCATCCTAACCAAGGGTTTGGCGGCCATATTTATCACCTATGATTAGAGAAGAATGTTTTGAAATAGAAGATATCTGCTTCTACAGGAAACCGCGATTAACCAATACTGAGCGTTGTTTTTTTATACTTCGTTGAATGGATACACTACCAGCGTTACCAGCTACCCGTATGCTTTTTCGCTAACTTAGTTGTATAAAAATGTAGTGATCAATCGGCCAAAAACTACATTCAATCAGTTGGCAGTTACATAACTGTTCAATTTCAACATATTTCGCAATAGGCTGACCTATTTTTGTGTCCCATTTATGCTTATTGACATTGATAAATTTTCGTAAATATCAGCGTTCTCGTCAAGCGCAACTGTTGTTACAAGCGTTGGTTTTTGTTCAAGCTGGATTTTATTAAAACGTACATACATTATTTTACGAACCGCAAAGTCAATGAACGGCTCCAATTTAAAACAACAGCGGTTGCTGTGGCTTGTCGCCATCAATTTAAAAAATAAAGACATCATAGATGTTTTTCATAATTTAAAAATCAGTGTAGTGCTGTTTTTTTTTTTTGGTGGTGATCAAATTCGCGAGAACTTAAGTGGGAGAGCCATGCTTCGGCACGTATGGGCTGGCTCGACCCGAGTGATACCAGGGCCTCACCAAAAAACCGGCCTCACAGCAACGATTGTGTTGCGTTTCGCCGAGTGAGTGAGGTTACTGGTGGCCCTAACCCTTCCCTCTTCCCGTTCTCCTCCTCTTCCCTCCTCTCCCCCTCGCCCCTCTTTCCCTCATCTCCCCCTCTTCCCTCCCTTCCCCTACTCCCACCTTAAAGGTGGGCAACGCATTAAGTTGCAGGTGCATTGGCGGCGGTAGCCACTTACTATCAGGCGACCTGTCTGCTCGTTTGCCACCTATACCATAAAAAAAAAACTCCATGAGCGGGTGGAGTTAGCAATACAAACGATAAAACTGTTGTGTTTATAGGCACCGTCAATTGTTTACCATCAGACCAGTCGTGCATTTGCGAAATAAGTAATATAAAACAAGAAAATAAAAGAGTTATAGATCATGTAGATAAAGTATATAATCTAAATAATAACAACAGCCGTACATACTTATTAAATCGCCATTACATTTAACTTCTTTATATTAGCTTCTACATTTAATTCTCTACACAAATCTAGTACCAACTTTCCTCTTGCACCTACCGTTCCCTTCTATTGCTCTTTCTGCTTGGTCTTCTTCTTTATATCCTATACGATCTCTCTGATCTGCTCAAAGGTTTACTTGACAACATAACCTAATACAAGTGATTAAATTAAACGGTCTTTGGACTACAACATCTCCTACACAAGTAAGTCCATAAGTAGATTACTTAAATATAGAGACTTTTCACTAAGAGGAACTATTACTAAAATTAATGAAATAATTGACTTCTAAACCAGCATCAATCTTGAAATTTGCGGTTACAAGTGACGTTTACTGTTACTGTACAATCTGCTTTGTTAATATATGTATATCTATTTCCTACGTTCAGACTGGGCTCGAACACTTATATATCCAATTGTCAATATTTCATGTATATACATAATCCCATTACTTAGGCCGAAATTAAATCATATTTTGTGCAAAAACTACACTTGGCATTGTACTACATCAAAAATATTTTTAGAGGTGATGTTTTAAGGTTCATATTTTATATTAATTAAAAAAATGGCGATTATCCCCTAATGAAATGGTTTTGTAAGAATATTACACGCCTAATGATTTATTTATTTATATATATTATTGAATGTAGGTTGTTTTCCCACAGTTTGATCCTCACACAATGACGTTCCGATATCTCTAGATCGTCGGCAATCGGATTACACTCGAGAAAGAATCGCGGATTAAGTAAATGGGTACATCTTGGTGCCGTCCTGTCCGCCATTTGAATTCACTCAACTAAGCCGAACTGGCGTAATTGAAACGAAATTCAAAGTTGTCTCAGCCCGCCGCGGCGTGGTTAATGTGCGTTTGCCCTTTGTACGATACATTTTTTCTCGAATCGTTGTTCTTATTTCTTCTTTATTCCGCTTTCATGGCGTTGAAGTTTTCTTTTCCGTTTCATTATTTTTTGTTTAGTTTTTTTACGGCGGAGACTCGGAGACAGGCTTTTCACAATTTATTGGTTCACGATTAATTGCTTTCAATCTTTGACAACTTATCAATATTGATATGAATTGTAAATATCCTTGTATTAGTATATAAGGAATTGGAATAAATATTTATTTAGCACTGTATCGAAGCGGTAAAGCAAGAATTCGCAAATTTGTTTATGAAAATTAGAGCAAATGAAATGCGTGTAGTGTGTGTAAAGGGGAAACAAGATAAATGTATTAAATAAAAGTAGATCTCAAATTTATTTTTTTGGCAAGCATAATGGTGCCTAACAATAAAAAAATATATAATATGCCAATCGCTTGGAATATCTGGGAACGCTTTATCGCACAAAAATTTTTGGTGATAGATTTACGAACGCCATGCTGTTCTGTATTATATTGAACAAAATAAAAAAAAAGAAGTTTAGAAGTGAAAAAACTGTTCTACGTGTAATTGTAGTTTGTTGTTATCAGTTTATGATTGCTTTTCATAAATACATTTCAATAAAATCGACAGTAAGCAAATAACTTCACGATTTAAGGATTTAATTAAAATGTATTTTCTTAATTACTGAAGCCCAGATAATATATTAAATACCACAGGAAATTACTTTATTTTTATGGATGGACAACGCAAGCTTCGCCAAAAATAATGCGAAGTTATTTTCTTAGAAAAGACTTGATATTTTCTAAGACAGTTTTCTGGAATACCCATAGTGTCACAGATAAAAACAGTGTTAACCCAGTTACATAGGTACGCATTTTAACCTGAAAAGAAAAATATGGCGTTTTAAAAGATTTATTTTTTGCTTGGCACGTTTTAATAACTTTCTACATTTCTTCTACCTACTACAGAGATGGAAACCATAGAAAGTAAAATAAGACCTTTTAGCATTTTTTTCTTTTAAAAAGTAAGCCCGTATAAGTTAGTTTTGTATGACTTTCATTTCATTTAAATTCCTTAGGTATAGAAAATCTGAGTCCTATTGCTAAATAGACTTCAAAGATCTTTCTTTGAGCTATAAAATATCAAAGAGCAAATTCGTATTTAGGTAACTTCAAATATCCCAGACACCTTATCACTGCTTTTGCACTTTGAATACATTTTGGGACTCGTTAAATTAAGACAGGTCTTTAATTATATAGAGTATATATTCCTATTAATTATAGTAATATACAAAATTCCGAAATATGGTTAAGATTCAAGATTCTTGATAATATTTGAAACATAAGCAAGAGATAACTATAAATAGTGCGATAAGGATCATTTGGATCATCGCTTATCATCTTCTCTGTGTTCTTCGTTACCATTTTGGTAAAAAATACACTTTTACACTGTCATTGCTGGGCCGCCTTCTCTCAGTAGGAACTTAGGACTTTGGCCCGACCTCCACTCTATGAAATTTAAATAATTATAAGCCGGAAAAAAACATTCTAAATCGACCAAAATATTATATCAGTTTTCCTACTCAATATATAGTATCCACGGTTAAGGATAATAGTCTTCTCTTATCTATGTAATATATGTGTGACGTGTACCTATGCTCGGGCGAGTGCGAAGTTCATGGCTACCTAATTTGTCAGTAGGTTCACGCGATAACACTTCATACGGTTACTCTGTGGCATTTTTTGGTCTTATAATAAAGTAGGGATGCCGCAAGATGGTAAGGATTAATAAATGCTTTAGATTTTGTTGACTAACGTCTGATTATTAGGGTACGAAAATAATATACTTCATAATTTCAACTGAATTCACACGGATCGAAGGACACAGTTATCTTTATTCCAAAATATTACAATTATTCAGAACATACTATTGATAGGTTTCTATGAATTGTTCATACATTCATATTGAGCTTTTTGTATGAAAATAAAATTTTAGTTTAAGTTTTCATGGCAACATGGCACGCAAATACTCACCGGACACGGCTGCTTCGGTAAGTACCTGCGTCGTTTAGGCCGTGAGCCAAAGTCTGCGTGCCACCACTGCGGAGACTGTCGCTAGGAAACTGCACTCCACACCTTAGTAGAGTTCTTAGCGTGGGTGCAACAGCACTTTAAACTCGCGATGTCTATCGGTGCGGGAAGCCTTTCGCTGGAGACCATGATTCTGTCCATGGTCTTTCTAAACCGGAGGGGAGCAAGGCCCTCCATACTCCAAGGTGTGCAGGGGTTCCCGGAGTCTTCCTTCTTAGGGTATACCCGGGTCCCCTTGCAATAGACCCACTTGTAAGTGAACATCGTGTGGTTTTAGTGGGTTCGATTCCGGCATACCACTTCACGTTTCGCTCCGCTGAGGTGATCACCCGTAGGGGACCACACGAACAAAATAAAAATAAAAGATGGCGCTGATGGCGATAATATTATCATAGAAAGCAAGCAGCTAGTACACTACAATATCGGTATTATATTCCTTGTTGTCAAATCATTCGGCCAAGACACCAAACGACCATTTTCAATTACGCCAATAATTTGACTTTCACCCTTTTGAGCCTTACACAGATTTTATGGTTCCATAAAGATTATGAGCAGATTTAATTTCGGTGGCAACTCTGCCTATTTTTGTTTGAGAGAGTGTGGTAAAATTAAAGGTAATTCAAATCATTGCGGGAACAATATTTATTCGTTAAGAACACTTAATTTTAAACTTAATTATTTTGTGTTTAGTTGCTGTCGCATTTATATATTAGTATAGATGTTCAGTTTAAATCTGACTGGCCTGTTGGTCTAGTGGTTAGGGATCCTGACTGCGGAGCATCGGAGGTCGTTCGATTTACACAAAGGACAAATCATTCCTGTGCTGTGCTAAACATTATCATTTGTTCTGTGTCTATTTGTAATTTATCTATAATATGTATGTATTTAGTAATGCATAATTATTATGTTTACCAGCAGTTCAGGCTCTGTCTAGTTTAGGATCAGACGGCCATGTGTGATATGTGTCAAGTAATTATTATTATTTGGCAAAATGTATGTCTCCAATCATAAAAAGATCGTCGGTTGAGTAGTTAAAACGTGAAATTTTAGCAAACCAACTCATTTTAGCGTTAATAATATTAGTTAGGATTAGGTGGAATTAGTTACTTTCTTTCCTTAAATAGTTCAATCAACCTGTTGCCTCTCATAATAATGTAAATACCTCCCATATACGAGTACATCTATTTATATACACATTGAAAACCTTTATGCTCGAGTCGAAAGTGGAATGAACTTCTAAAATCTGGGTGCCTCGCATCTCCGGTAGTTTAATTAAATCAGATAGTTGTACGAGGTCCTTTGTCTAAAGCGCATTATGTGCGAAATTGTTCCATCCCGTTACGTATACTATATGTACGTTTATGTCTACCGGAAACATACTACATTCTTTCAAAGATGGCTGTCGTGACTAAAATTTTAATTGAAAACATTTATGTAGGAGATTTTTTCCCCGCTTCATAAATGTTTCTGTCAAACTTCACAGCTCGTAGAATCTGAGAATTGTTTCAGATTCTACGATAAAATAAAAAAAAAATGTTAAGGCTAATGGCTTTAAACATTTTTTTTTATATAAATTAAGACTAAGACTTGAGCGATGTACAATGATAGTGGGTATACTACTTGTGCAAGAATGTGTCAAACAGCTCCTTAACAGAGTAAAATAATTGTTCTCAAGTGAGTGGTATTCATTATTGTAAAAAATGTTAAGGCTAATTGGCTTTAAACATTTTTTTTAATATAAATCAAGACTAAGACTTGAGCGATGTACAATGATAGTGGGTATACTACTTGTGCAAGAATGTGTCAAACAGCTCCTTAACAGAGTAAAATAATTGTTCTCAAGTGAGTGGTATTCATTATTGTAAAAAATATACGGTCTTACCTATTATGTTTCGGTATTTCGGGGATGCGCGACTAGTTTGAGCGATCCTTTATAAAAGGCTCCTGCCGCGACAGTGTAGCGCCTGACAAGGTCGCGTCCGTCTGTCTGAATCCAGTCGAGTATCCTTGAAATACACACATGAGTAAACCCTTATACTATATAGTCTTTAATAAATCCTTCTCAATAAGTATATAAAATACAAGATATTGATTATTCATTCTTACAGTTAATAAGGTACTTTGAAATCCATTAAAAAGAATTCATTCGACCCTTGTTCCTTCAATTAACAAACTTTCATTTAAACAATTCCAAAACTTTTCTGGATTGTTGTAATTTAGAAAAAGCGGAATTCTGTAGGTATCTTATTTAACTTATTTTATGTTGGAATACCGAGCTGCGTTGCTCGCAATTAAAACGTTTAAAATTACTATTTATTATGAAAACAGTTTTTACTGCAAGGGTAGACTAGAAAGAATTGCCGCATACGCTATACATCTGTGCAAAAAAGTAGTAATAATAATAACCTTATTGGTGTTACTGAAACTTGAGTTCCTTAGTGACAACGAACTCTAAACAAAATACTTGAAAGTAATGTACTTACTGTGAAGCGATGGCGCCGTTCGAGAATAGCTACAGTTTAGAAGGGGCAATTTAAGTTTTTGACTATAATTATACTACACTTCTTAAGTGAACTTGTTCATTAGTATAATTGTGGGTAGAATAATGCCACTTGTAATTCATGAAGTTATTTGTAAGGATGGCACTAAACCGGAACGTGAAGAAAGTGGTGTAATTAATTTTAGGTTACGTAACGACAAATTACTTTTCTATTGATGGGACAGACTAAATTTATTTCAATTTAACTTAATTCCTTCTAAGAATGTCCTTCAATATTTTAAAGCAATCAGAAGTCATTATCCTGTATTCCTTGGACACTGCAAAATGAAACATGTACGGTCTAAGTCACCGTCTTTTGAATTTGTACTTCCATTAAAATTGTTAAATTTTAAAATGAAGATGTTGTTAAAAATGTTGACATCGTTGGATTTGGATAAACGGGTACTAATGTCCATTTCGTTCTATCCAAATTACATTAGGTACTGTTTATGCAATGCATAGGTCGAAAATACTTTACTTACCACTCGGACGTAAATTTAGGATACCTATCGCGAAAACGAAATTTTTAAGAAACCGTTACCCAGTTATCTTACGTTGCAAATGAATACTAAAACTATAACAAAACAACCAAGGTTAAAATAGATATTAATCGGGGATATCTATACATAAAAATAAATAAAATTGAAGTGTCTGTTTGTAATGTCTAAATATTAGCTTTTTAGTTCACGTATGTGGATATACACGGTCCTTAAACCATAAAATCAATTTTTGATGTCTGTCTGTCTGTTTGTGCCGGCTAATCTCCGAAACGGTTGGACCGATTTTGACGGGACTTTCACTGGCAGATAGCTGATGTTTTAAGTACATACGGACAAGAGAGCGAAGCCGCGGTGAGCACAGCTAATCGTTAATATTATTAAACTTACTTATTTAATAGAGAAGAGCGTGTAAGTTAATACTTATACTTGAAACTGGTCTCTTCTGCCAGGTTTATTTCATCTATACAATTATCAAGAAGAAATCATGTATTTAGGTAGTTAACTTTCATACTTCTTGTGTTAGTCCGAATGCGTATTTTTCTTTATTCTTCTTAGAAAAGAATCTCTTCGAAGAGTTTCTCTTGGAACTTTTAATGTATATAAAAGCTTTGTGCACTTTATTCGTTACTTCGAATCTGGTTTCCCCGAAATACTTTCTCGATTCAAATACATTATTTATGTAGAATTCTAGAGATATTTTAAGATGCCGTATTTTTTTCTACATATTTACTATATATTGAAGTTAATAAGGAAAAGGATGACTAAGAATTCCTTTACAAAATATATTATTAGGATATATTTGGCTTGTTTCGGCGTTCAAGGTATTTACATATCTATTGCAATAAAGATCTATAAATAATATCTATATGTATATATAAGATCTAAATATAAAAATCTGTTATGCCACCCCTACGCACTTGTGTAGTTTAATATAAGCTAAAGAACCAGTTCATTGAAAGAGTACTAACAAAACCGGATTCAATAACTTCTAACCGATCCCATAAACATTGCCAAACCGAACGATTCTCTTGAAAGTAATGGAAGTTTATTTTTTCAATTCGAAACTCGTTCCAGCTTACGATCAACAGTTTTCTTAAAACAACCCCAAGTTTTCTGGTTTAATTTCGCGAAGGGCACAGTGCGAGCTGAATAACAAATTTTCGATCAAACATTTATTCATTATGGGCTGTCGTTCATTTACATTTATTTAAGAGAGTGACACACGGCCCTTGTGAGAGGCGAATAAATTTGCGTACGTTAATTACACGGTAGTTTTCAACTTGCATAATCTTACAGTGTAAAATTCCTCAGGTGTCAGAAACAGTTATGTAGTTATTAATGAAATGAGTGACTTTTGTGACTATTAAATTCTAAATTTGACATAAAATATGGCTGTGAATGGATGGATACTTATTAATATTATTGACTTAGCCCTGATGCTGGTTTTATATTTATTACAGCCTGGGTTGTATAAAACGCTGTTCATGATTGACTGATGAATGACGCCCGTCATTAAAAGTTGCGCATTTAATATATTTTAAACTTAAATATTCTGCATTATGAGAGCGAATACTCCTAATTAATACACCATACCAATAAGCAGAGTTTATTTGTTATAAAGTACATATAAATATATTTTAAGTAGATACCATTAATACTTTTGTTATAACACTAACTTTATCCTTAAGAATTGTTAAAATTCTTCTCCAATTTTTGTGCGAGATTCGCCATAATTGCCGGTTTTATTGCTGGTCTATACCTATCACTTAGAAAACCCATGCGGGTGGCGGTAAAATAGCAAGCATTTTTTCTTCGCCCACTGGCGAGAACGTTTTAGTAACATTTGTACTTTTAAAAGCATTGTTTGTATAAACCGAACACGTTTTATTTCCTAAAAGTATCTCGTAAAAGTTTGGCTTATATGATGACCGCGGCATCTCCTCAGATCTAGAAAACTATCGTCTCAAAGTTAAACTAAGAATTATATTCCACTAAGTAACCAGTTAACGTAATAAAATATAATTACTTTACAGTTGATTTTAAAAGTCTATGATGTAGACTTCCATAATACAGACGCGATTATGTTGTTCTGTAGAGCACGACTTGTCGCAAACAACTAAATGCCCCTGATAGATAGCTCTTTTTTAAAATAGACAAAATCTGAAAACGAACATAATTTTATTAAACACATTTCTTGCCTAAGTTGAGATTATGATAGGGACTAGGGTTTTGTAAAAAAATTGTCAAAATAGACGGCAGAAGTAGAACAGCAGTAGTGTGTTCATGAGTTGGCAGACTAATTGTTCCAAGATGCCATAGGCTGTCTGCCCACCGGGGCCGAGTGTCTCAGCCATTACTTGGCTATAACTCGACGACAAGCAACATTTACTCTCAGTTAACTTACAAAGTTTTTCCGCTAAACTCGGATGCTTCTAATTAATTCCGTGCTTCATCAATCGCTAAGTTTTAATCAGACGTCGAATCCATTTGGTTTGCAGGGTATACATTTTATCGTTTGTTTTTGTGAATTTCTAAGTGGATTGTACAAGTGGGTATGAATAGGTAATTTGTTAGAGTATTCCCAGTTAAAGATATACAGGATTAAGTGGAGCGAAAGTTATGTTTTTCAAAGAAAATGATAAAAAGAAATAAACTGCAAACCAATATAAGTATGGTGACGGGAATTAACGCGATCACGTATTTAATAAGTAGGTATTACATATCTTTGATTTGCTGACGTTTCGATCAGGTTGCACTAGCCGTATTCACAGGTCAACTTTAGGTAATAATAATAATAATTTATTTGCTTTACACAGTTTGTTATGTATGTAATATTTACCGATTCAAATCAATAGAAATAAATAAAATTGAAATGTCTGTTTTTAATCTCAAAATAATAGTTTGTTGCCTTTAATGCCTGAAAATCAGTTTTAAATTTTTTTGTCTGTCTCTCTGTTTTTTCCGGCTAATCTCCGGAACTGGGCTACCGATTTCCACGGGACTTTCACTAGCAGATAGCTCTTGTTATAAGGAGTAACTTAAGCTACTTTTATTCTGAAGGAGAATTAGGGTTCTGCGCAAAATATATAAATATGTACACGCGAGCGAAGCCGCGCGGGAAATGCTAGTCAACATTAAAAATTAATGATTTGACAATAGTAAGGTGTGACGTCATGCCTTTTTATTTCAGAAGAAATTGTACCGAACTTATCGTTTTGACGTTTAGTAAAAATATGCTGATTTGAATTGATAATAATAATAATGAATCTAGCAACACTAACTGTTAGCATAATTTTTTTGCAGATTATATTTTTTATTTATTTAATCTGAAATAAATTGAGAAAACCAAAACTAAATACAGAAAACCTTATTAAGCAATAGATTTTATAACAAAATAACAAAAATCACAATATACTCGTATAATATGAAAAAGTACAAGGTACCTAAATATTTTCCAAAATGACAGATGTCAAAGCAAGAAATAGTATACTATTTTTTTGTTAATTTTTTAAAAAGACTAGTCCCGCATTGGGAATGTGTCGCAGGGGACTTTACAAACATCCAAACAACGGACACAAAGAACACCCAGACTCGGGTAGGAATCGAACCCACGACCTATGGCGTAGCAGTCAGGGTCACTAACCACTAGGCCAACAGGCCAGTCATTAAAAATGAAAAAGTGCTAACAAGATCTAAAGCTAGAAGTAGAGATGCACACCCGTATCTCCGGACTCGTCGCACAGCTCCGCCTCGCAGCCGCTAATACACACTTCGATAACAGCGGCAAGCAATGTGAGCTCAAGCTCTAGCGACGAGTATTTTTCTCCGCCTACTTCGTCATCACCTGTGCGTCGGCATGGGAGAGCCCGGCCACTAACTTGCTTGGGACCCCGAGGACCACTAACCTAGAATAGGGCTCCCGCTGCCTGTGGTGATGTGCGCCGCATGAAATGGACTAATATTATCACTTAATGTAAACGTCATGCGGGCATATCATCGGGCTACAGAGTTGGGAAACTAACCTTACTGTTCTGTGTTCGTTTAGTGTCTCTGTTTCAGGTGCTTGAACCAGCCGTCACCGTGTCACTTGCGCTTTTTTGAAGTCATGTATGGGGCAATGGAGAACGGTACTTCGCTATCCAGGATATCGGCAGATCACGGCAAGCGATGCTCCAATAAAGATTAAGCAGGGTATATATCAAAGTCTGAGTCCCTTGTGGTTCTGCTTGGCTTTGAACCCTCTCAGTGTTCTGTTAGAGGGTTCAGGGTTATATGTAACAGAAAGATGATCAAGTTATATCTCACCTTCTGTATATGGACGATTTGAAACTTATTGCCCCCACTATATTGCAATTGACAGCGTTACTGAGTGTGATTGAAAACTTTAGTAACTCTATCTAGATGGAATTTGGTGTGGACAAGTGTGCAGTCATGCATGTAAAGAAAGGTGTGATAGTAGAATCTGAAGGAGTGGAACTTTCATACAAAACAAAACTCAGATATCTGTCTGCCACTGAAAGATACAAGCATCTAGGTATATCACAGTCATTGGGAATACCTGAATCTAATATGAAACAAGCATTGCAAGAGCATTTTTTTGACCGCCTGAAAAAAGTACTAAAAATTCTTTTATCAGGGGGTAACAACATTCGTGCCTGCAACGGTTGGGTCATGCCGGTTTTGATGCATTTCTTTGTTATACTTAGATGGACTCAGACCGAATTAGATGCCCTTGACAGGAGAGTCCGTACACTGCTGACTGCAGTCCGAATGCACCACACACGGTCATCAGTAATGAGGTTGTATATCCCGCAAAAGTTTGGGGGTCGTGGACTCTTAAACATTAAGACCCTACACAATCGCGAGATATACAATCTTAAAGAATATTTTCTTTATACTGATGTCTGACATTATATTGCATTGTAAGTCGCAGTGGGCAACGGACTCACTCCGCTCGCTCTGGCTAAATAGAACTGGCGCAAGCCCGTAATACTTAGTACTAATGATCGCAGGACGATATGAAAGGGCAAAGAGCTCCGTGGTCGTTTTATCGGGCCCTAAATGGGCCTGATTTAGACTTTAAAGCATCTATATTTTGGCTACGGTTTGGTGATATTTTCATAGAAACCGAAGGTTTTGTCTCTGCAATTATGGACGCAGTTGTTAGGATAAATAACTATCGGAAATATATTCTGAATCATGGTACGGTAGACATCTGTCGAGCATGCCACCGTCCTGGTGAATCTATCAGGCATATTATTTCTGGTTGTTATCGTCTTGCCTACGGTGAATATTTGCACAGACACAACCAAATGGCCAGGATTGCGCATCAACAACTTTCTCTTTAACTTTTTCTTTCTTTTGATACAATTTTGTGCAATCAGAAGTGCCATATTACAGGTATGTGCCCGACCCAGTTCTCGAAAATGGTCGTGCAATAATACAATGTATTGGGATCGATCTATCGTCACTGACAGAACTATTGTTTTCAATAAACTTGACATAGTGGCGATAGATCGATCAGAGCGCTACGCAATGATTGTCGATATCGATATATGTTCCTCATGACGATAACCTCGTGAAAGTTGAAAAAGAAAAACAAATCAAATATTTGGATTTGTCTCACGAGATTGTCGATATGTGGAATGTCGATTCAGCGATCATTGTTCCGATTGTCATATCTGCTCATGAATTGATAGCCAAAAGCCTTGATCAACACCTTAAGAGGCTCGCGTTAGACGGCTGAATCCAGGGACTGATACAGAAAGCAGTTCTCGTCGACACAGCCCGTACAGTGAGGAGGTTTGTGTCTTTGGAGCCCTAACCACCGGCGTCTTGGTCCCTGTACCCGATGTCGGCGATCTACTATTTTTTATATTTTAAAATATATATTTTGTGTTGTACATATTTAAAAATGTTATTGATTTTAAGATGAATATAGAGAAATAACAACCTCCCTTCCAACTTCCCTATTGTAAAGTCTAATACACTTTTTTACACGCTACTGTATAGATGGAGTTGTGTGTGACAAAGTTCAATAGGAATAAAATAAAATGTTTAAAAAAATTCTAATAGAGAATTTCGAATAAATTATATTGTTCAACGGTTTAGTTAATTTATAGTTACAAAAGAAAATATTAAAGGATATAAACTTGATTTAAAGATATGGTTTGTGGTATTAAGTAAATACGTAACTGTATTTTTAGACCGTGAAGTTTTAAAGAAGTTTATGTTACTAAAATTAAAGGAATGAGAAAACCTGTCTGTCTGAGAGTTTCTCATAATGTTTTCGAATGTTTATGAAGTCTGCCAACTCGCACTAAACTAGGGTAGTGGATTAAATTGTAGCCCTTCTCATAAAAGGGAGGGCCCTGGCCTAGCCCCTTCTAGGCACTGAAAATAGATACATATGTAATAGAGGCTACAATTGCAGCAGAAATCTGATACTATTCTTAACATTTAAACTTGATATTATTCGTAACATTCAAACTGAAAGGGACGGTATCAAATGGATTCTCCACTAACTCATCGCATAATTTATATATTAAAGTTAAATTACCCGTCCCGCAATTATGAAATAAAAAAAAGATAAAAATCGCCATTCACTCTTTTCGAAAAGCCTGCCCAACTTCCCCTTTTATGTTCCAAAACGCGGACTTAGAATGTCTTAAATGAATTGTCCCGGAGTTTGTTCACTCCATTCTTCGTTGACAATCCCGTGACATGTTTTATGCCCTAATTTAAATTGCTTTTATCGTGAACACGCCCGTTACGTGGCCCGCAATAGCCGCCATGGAATCCCGTATTTCACTCTCGAAATGCCAAAATGGTGCTTCTTGGTTTCACTAATTGTTTCTACGGTTAATAAAAAAGGTTTTTAAATGACTTCCCCGCCT
The DNA here is from genome assembly GCA_963859945.1 of Euplagia quadripunctaria. NCBI lineage: Eukaryota > Metazoa > Arthropoda > Insecta > Lepidoptera > Erebidae > Euplagia > Euplagia quadripunctaria. Next base: position 17,122,400 of record OY982574.1, on the reverse strand, counting down.
TTTTAAGTGCGGTACGCTTTAAAGAATATCTTTATTTTAAGTTCATGCTGTGATTTGTAGCAATGAGGAAAGTGAAAAAGCTATGTAAGAGTTGAAATCAAGACCAACTATAGTATTAGTCGTTGTTTAAAATCACACACTTCGCTTTTCAGTCAATGTAGTTGCCATATACGTAATTAAAAGTTACATAGGTACTTTTTTATCAAAAAATATACTGGCTTCAACGAAATTAATTGTAAATAAATAAACGAATAAGTTCCTAATGTATTATATACTAAAACCTTCCTAAAATATGTAGAATACGTTAGCGACACAATCATAAATATTTATCCATTACTTTTACAGAAATCGTGGATATACATACATAAGGATCGAATACAGAACCTTTTGTTTTAAAGTCTCTTAAAAATCTGCTTGATTCGCTTTAATACTTATCTATTACTCACTTACTTTTGTTTAAACGCGCTAATCTCTATAACTATAAGTCAGATTTGAATATTTATTTTTGTATTGAATAGAGTATTCATTGAGGAAGGTTATAGGCCTTGTAACATCACGCTTCGACCCTTAGGAGCGGTTGGCACCGAACAACTTAAAACTTAATCCGCATTCTGCAATAACTGCATATATATATTATTTGTTCAATAATAACAATAAATATGGCGGCTTCAACCAACATTTATATGTATACAGTCTGACACAGCCTACAAGCGTCTCGTGTCCCGGAAGTTTGGGCTTTACAGAGCTTGCGTCATTTGATGGATGACGCGGCGCTCATTGTCGCCCGCAGGATAGGCGCACTAGTGTTGCCAGCCACAAGTACATTACCCAGCTTATTTTTACATAAGTACATCGCATAAAAAAAATCAGCAACTTCTTTGCCGGCGCAATCAGCATCAATGCTGAGCGGTGACCAATTTCAGTGAGTGACGTGCTACTTGCATGCCACTCACTGAAATTCGACGAAACGATTTCAAATACACATGATGACCTTTGCTCATATTTTGCTCGTCACTTCTAAACTCTGGTAGCGATGAATTATTGTCCAATATACTTTGCAGGTGTTTGTAGCCGCGTGTTACGTCAATGTTGTAGCACATAAATCTACGCTGTAGCTAAAGCTACGCTGCAATCTTTAACAAATTCAAATGTATTGAATTTATTTGGAGTTGAGTTTTTAAAATATTTTGCTAACAAAATAGTGTCGATATGGCTTCGAGAACCGAGGAAAGTTTAGCTTCATACGAGCCGGAAGAAATTTCACTAAACTCTTACTTAAGACTTACTTACTACTTAAACTTAAGACATTTTTGTTGAGTATTGCAAAAGTGGCTGTAATTGTTTAAATTATTCAACTGGTATTGTAATATATGATTTTATATATAGAATTCATAAAATTATATATGATCATTGTTTTGGCAGTTGCCATGAAAAAAAACTCTAAATATATGATATCGCACAACCAATCTGCGAAACAAATTGTCGTCTGCAATATTTTCGGACTGATACGACCTTCAAACCTTCAAGAAATGAGCGTACTCCCTCAAAGGCCGGCAACGCACTTGTGACTCTTGAGTTGCAGGTGTTCATGGGCACTTACTACCAGGTGACCCGTCTGCTTCTCTGCCCCCCCCCCCCTCCCCCTATACCATAAAAAAAATATTTAAACTTCAGGATTTCCGTTTGCCAAATTTGTGCGTCTTCAATTAGTGTTAATTTGGATCTTTGTTTTCCTGTAGCTTTTAAATCCATTTTTACTTTTCTTTGCTAACTATAAGATAAGCAGATATATTCGCTTTACATGGAGAAAATTTAAAAAAAAAATTGTTGTCTTTATCTTTTGTTTGAACAATAAAAAATATTAGCTAGCGCAATCTTAAACGTGATAGCAAGGATACCTTAGAAGACTTCTCAGAAAGACAAGATCTTCCTAAAAATAAATAGGTATTAAATGCTATGGGGGTATTTACATAACAACTTTCCCATTGTCTCTTGGGGTTACTTCCCTAGACAAGCATCTCCGATTCTCGGCACAACATTTAGTTTTTTTTTTTTATAAATATATTATAGGTTGAAAACGAGCAGACGGGTCACCTGATGGTAAGTGACTGCCGTCGCCCATGGGCACCTGCAACTCAAGAGTCATAAGTTCAAGTGATGTGATTTCCTGGTGAGGAAACAAAAAAAAAACAACGTGGTACTTAATTAGCAGTTAATGTAAAGGATCTAACTCCATTCTATCGTCATCTTAAACCAAAATAATATAACTGTAAAGCGGTCCTCAGTCATGTGCAACAGCCCTTATAAGCATAATAAGTATTTTTCCAAATACCCAAGTTCGCGTCTGACGTGAAAGATTGATGTGAAGGAAACCTCAGGCTGTGCAGACATACCTTTACAATGTGTGTATGTTCTGGAATTTCTTTGTTAGAGAAAGTAACCTACATGTATTTGCCTGAGCTTCTTGGAATATTGCGTGATTGTATTTAGTTCGTATGCTTACAAGGAACAGGATATTGTATTATGCTCAAGTTTTAAAAATGTTATGTCGTTGTAAGTGTCTTTATAACTCCGAGCATCGAGTTTTTAAAAGTGATATCGCACACCTAAACACATATATATATTAAAAAAAGCACTTTTTTTCAGAAAAGGCGAAAAACTAATTACTTTGTCCAGGAGTTTTAGAGTTTTATTTCCAGCTAGAAGGAATATATAGTAGGAATCTTGTTTTTTAATCATGTCTTGGGGCCGAAAATTGGATTTTTGTAGTTATTTCTTCATTGCTTAACAATATACGTATATTTGTTTTATTATTTTGAGTTGAGTGTTGGTGATATTTTTAAGTCTGTTTATTGGTCGGTAGGTATTGAGATAAGGAATTCGATTGTGTGCATAACTAAAAAAATTGAATTTTTGAGTTAGCATCCTTTAGATCTACGTGTGCGATATACTGTTTCAAGCATCCCTTAGCTATTCTTACTGTTTACCATTAGGTGTTTGCCTTGTTATAGCCTTGTTCGCTACTAGTTTTAATACGCCTGTTGACATCGTAAAAAGGACTGAGATTATAAAAAACAATGCCTTGAGATAAAGCATTTTACGTCATATTATCATTTAAAACGTTACGTCAATGGATAAGGTTACAAAATGAGGTGATAAACGATGGAAGCTTAGCGTGCAAATAATCTCATTATAGAAGAATAAGATATAGAATTAGACTCAAATTTATAACATGTATTGTCACAGATATTTAACAGAATATTTCTAAAATAGATCATGATAAAGGATACATATACTACAATATGTTTCATAAATGCATACCTTTAAATACCCAGTCAAATTAGAATATTAAATGTAGTATAATCTCAATACATTAACTAAACCTAACATTGATTACCCAAACATTGAGTACATATATAAAACAAACGTACTTATTGTTAAATACACAAATAATTTGGCAAAATCTAGAAATGCACAGAATCGCATACCTTTGGCTGGGTTTCGTTTGAAAACTAAAAGATTTTTCGAAGGCGCTCAAGTCAAAAGTATCTAAAGCTTCCGAAGTCGATTCAGTATTCGATTCTGAACAAAATATGATGAATAAAAAAAATGTTCCAAGTAAACAATCGATTTTATAAAAACTTTAAGGAAATAAGGAACTAAAGTAATATAAATAGCAGTGCATCGGCCATATTTTACACCCGTATTCTTTTTGAAAGCAGTCTGCTTGCACTGTAGGAGGTTTAAAAGGAGGCAGTGAGCCGTGAATCATATCTTACCTCGTTACATCTGGATATGTCGATACCTTTTTACTGCCAAGCTGTTTAGTTTTTTTTATGGTATAGGGGGAAAACGAGCAGACGGGTCATCTGATGGTAAATTACTAAAGCCGCCAATGGGCATGTGCAACTCAAGAGTCACAAGTAAGTTGCCGGCCTTTAAAGTAGGAGTAGGAGAAATGTGGTTGAGGGAAGAGGGGGGAGGGAAGGGTTAGGGCCTCCGGTAACCTCACTCACTCGGTGAAAAGCATTGCTTCACGGCCGGTTTCTGTAAGGCCGTGGAATCACTCCTGTCAAGCCGGTCCATACGTGCCGAAGCATGGCTCTCCCACAAAAGAAGTAAAAGTTAGTGTTCCGAAATTGAGATCGGTTGAGGTAAGTAAATGGGATGGAGTGTTTTTCTTGGATTTTTTTTTTGTATTATATTAAAGATTTCTTGTGTAGCTCTCTGTGAAATTTTTATTTAGAATTTCACTATTAAAAGTTTACTTTTTTGTAATTCTCAGGAAATTATTTTTGTTCACAATGGTAAAAGTATACTTATAGACTTTAAAAGCTATCTTCTAGTACATTATAATTCTGTGGTCATTCCGCAATATTGTGGATATAGTTTTCTGTTTTCAACAATGCATTTGTGAAATAATGAATATCCTGACGCCATCCGAATAGAACAATTACTGCGCTCGTCTCGTGTTTAAAACATTTTTCATGAGAATTTAATATGGCCATCTGTTTACTTCTACCCACTATATATAAATAGGTAAATACGAAACAGTTGAGTACCTTTTTCTTATGCGTTTGTCAACCGACTTTATTTATTTTCGTTTAGTAACTATTTACGAGCTTTGACTGTTATCAATTAAAAATAATTTGAATTTTTTTTAAAACTTTCGAAGGGGTTTTAACGGTATTAATAATTATAGGCTAATTTTGGTCTCTGGGCGACCTCAAGCATACTTAAATATACCAATCCAGTATCTACCATCTGGATTTCGTAAGAAAAAAAAACGTTTTGTTGGACAGCTCATCAATCGAGGAACATTATGATAATATAACCCCACTTTACCCATAGTGCAACAGCAGTAACCATACAAAATTTAACGCAGACGATACCCAAGGGTAGAACTAATATAGTTTTATAGTGTAATAATCATTCGTTTCGCTATTCAATTTCCTCTATTTGAATTCCATTACGAAACTGTTGAAAGCCAAATATTAAAAAGTGATATTTTAGGTTATTTTTAAAGGCTTGTAAAGACCGCCTCCCTCGTCCCAGATTATCTTCTATGACTTTATTATAACCCTTTCACATGCATATATTAAAGTACATTTTTTGCACAGGACTGCTATTATTTGTGACGTTGTGATTTGTCAGAGGCGGTATTTTTGCATAATAATTTTGTAATGTGAATGATTGTGTATATATTCAAATCCCAAATCACATTGATCGCAAGTCTAACGTCTTAGCCATGCAGCTATCGCAAATTCATATGAATATAAATAAATATTGCGTTTAGTAATGGTTTAAATAAATATTTTAGTTTTTCTATAGTTTTGAACGAGTTGCCTATGTCACGTAAGTTCTGATTTTACATGTGCTATGTAAACGGAAATAATACGCAGTAGTTTGGATATGGATTTATCTTTGAACTAAATGATGGGATACCAGATTACACGTACCGTGAGTCAGGTTTTTACTGCATATAAAACCCGTGATTATTTTATATAGCCACACTGGTTTATTCCCATTAATGTATAATTTTATAAATAGTAAATACATACACTAACGCCTGTGTCCCCGAAGGGGTAGCCGGAGGCCTATTAAAGACCCAAATTTTGCCAATTATAATTTAGCTCACTACCACTTTTCACAATATTTCAGGTATTTACAAATATTATGCTTAGTATGTAAAACAATTTCTCAAGACAATATTGTGGAGGACTGGTGCCAATACTAGGTAGAAATCTGTGTTATAGGTCATCAGGTCTCAACTGCGAGTAACAGTTACTGGTTGATAATTACGTGCTAAAGCTAAAACAACACAATAATAAAAAGTTTGTGGCAATGAAAACAAAGTTGAATAAGTGCGTGTGCCTGTGTGTGTATGTGTATATGTGTGTTTGTTTTGTGTGTGTGTGTGTGTGTGTTTGCGTGCGTGCGTGATCCGTGTGCCTGTGTATGTATGTGTATATGTGTGTTTGTTTGTGTGTGTGTTTGTGTGTGTGCGTGATACGTGTATGTGTGTGTGTGTTTCTTCATATGGATATCAAAGGTGGGAAGATTAGAAGTATTTTGAAAGGGGCAAAGCAGGGAATGCAATCAAAAAAAATAATAATAGAAAGTTTACTAAAAATACAAATAAACAAAAAAGTAAATATTACGTACAGTAGAAAATGTAAAAGACAATACATTTAATGAGGAGTGTAACACACAAACTTTTCCGATATCGATGTAACGGCGAGGCTTTGTTACCACATCCATCTCCGGATACAAACGAAATAATGGATCAAAGGTTTATTCTTATATTTTTTCACTATGCTGTGAAATATAACGATGTGTTTGAGATAAACACGGTAAAACGTTCAATTAAACTGCAGTTTCGGTTTTCAATGTACATCACTGTCTGTGTGTTTTATAAATGTTAAGTTAAAGTTTTAAAAGTAAAATTTGAAGTCTAGTTTAGCGTAGTGTAATATGTCCTTCAATCCATATTACCAATAATATAATACCATCTATTACATATAACACCATATCTAGATCGAAACTGAGTTCTTATTCCTGTCCTAGTGGCAAAATAAATATTTCGTATACTTTACAAACCCAATTTTTTTAATAGCCGAAATAGAAATGAGGCTATTTAGTAAAACAACATAGTATAGTTCATAACCTACTACTTTATCACTTACATAAACACGAAAATTCTATTTCCACATTTACTAGGCCACACGTATGTTATAAAAAATATGTTGTTTGCACCTCCTCAGCGGCATTCGGCGCAAAAGGGCCTTCATAATGAAGTAATATCATGTGCAATCAGTGCAAAATATGGCCGACCATGTGCCCAGCGTGTAGAATAAATTCACCAAGTAAATTATCTCAGGGGTTTTAATTCCACCGCTCGGGCCGACAATGCTACGACCGTATATCAGAACTAGCTACCCTGATATTAAACCCGTCTCAATTTAGGAAAATGCTACGTTACAGTAAAATTAAAAAGCAAAGTTACTCCAAAAAAAGTGTCTTTTACAGACAATTTTACTCAAATAAGTAATATGAATATATTATTATGTAAATAAGTACATAAGAGGCTTGGGTTAGCCAAGACACTAAAAGTAAAGTTTTTTTTTTTATAATTGCGATTTTTAACTTAGTTTATTTAAAGTGAACAAGATATTATGCAGACCTACCCTTTTTTAAGATTTATTACAATCATTGTATGTTTGCCTTGTGGTTGCGGGTATGCAATCAAAATAATGTGTGCAGTCTGCATAAAAATACTTTGTGAATGTTTCTCATCTTCTGTCTTTTATGTTTTCTTTTCTTACTTTAATTTTATCTTGTTTAGTTTTCGATATCCATACTTTTATAGCTTAATTTTAGCTTGCTTACTTTTAATCTTAATAACAATAGAGCATAACAAGACAGGGCGGTAATACATTTTACTAAATATTTTCAAACTATCCGGTTATAAAAATATCCGTGAGTTTGTTTGCCCAATTTGTTCTGACAAGGTGTAGAACCTATTTGGAAATGCCATGTATTATATAAAGTGTAAAAGTGGCAACATTTTGAATATAATTTTCAATTTGATATTTAGAATTAGCTTTTGCATGCGGCTTCACTCGCATAAAAGTATTTTTTCTATTCCTCGTGTATAATAATTTTTTCTTGATAAAATGTACCCTATGTCTTTTCTGTACCCCTAACAACGTTTGTGCCAAATTTCAGAATGATCGGTTAAGTAGTTAAAGCGTGAAAGGGAAATAAACAAACAAACTCACGTTCGCATTTATTATATTAGTTAAAATACAAGTAAAATTGGGATAATTTCAAATGCAAATATTTTATATAGTCTACATTAAATATCTCCATTTGAAATTATTCCAAATTTAATTACTTACTGAAAGTTATATAGTAGAAGGATAATGAAGGAAAGATATAGTACAGTAAAATGAGTTAAATATAGATATTATCTAACCATCCACTTTACAGCTACGCTTGGTTAAAGTCGAGCTGTTTCGCGCGTCGCCACGCGTCGCCATGCGCGCGCTGTGACGCGTCAGACGCCACCACACCAGAGTACGAGAGAGTACAGTGCCAAACTAACTAACTGGTATTCTTAAATTAGTGTGCAAGACACTAATTTAAGAATAAAATTTGGATGTGAGGCCTCAAAATATTTACGAAATTTATCGAAGCCCACGAATGTTCAAAAGTCTCTGCACTGGTTCATCACTGTGATGCAGGCGCGCTAATGCGAGCGTCGCCATGCGTTGTAGTTGTAAAATAGGACGCGACGCGACGCTTCGACTCTGTGCCAGTGTGAGTTGAGCCTTATTTTGTTGGCAATCGCCTGAAAGTACTACTGGGAGTAAAATTATATCTTGAGGGTTTTCTACAAACTAGTGTATCCTGGGAAATAAAACACCAGTTAAGTTATATTCCAAACTTAATAAATTAAAAAGGCGTGGTTATTGAACGGACATCACTGTTACGAAAAGGTAAATCGTAGTGAAGGTCAAGCTAATATATGTAGTGAAAATGATTGTTTTCACTATATATTACTACACTATATATGCGATGTGGGCCCATACCTACTACAATATATATTAGATACTACACTATATAAGTTTGTAGTCGCAAGAAAAGTATATGTGAAATTGCTTTAAATTAATAGTTTAATTATAAAGTACAGGTTTTGATGACAGAAACCATGTAAATTAATCTTTCTCTACCTTTTGATTACATAAACTTAGAAGGTGAAATTTTCACTTCCATGGAATTTAGTACCCCATTATCATTATCATATCATTCATCTTAACATCTCTCCGTTCATGAAGAAAAGGGTTTTGAACGATCAAACAATAACCGCCGCTGGCCAATAAAGTGATCCACAAGAGTCCCTTTTTACTTATAAAGGAACAAAACACTAAAACAAATTAAATGAACTTTTTAAAGTTTGCCAAATACAACGAAACCTACGTCTGACTTTTCAATACGTAGGTATTTTTTAAATTGAGTAATGGAATGGGCGCTTGTCTCCCAACTCATCTGGTGGAAAGTAATGATGTAAGACATGGTACACGCCTAACCAAGAGAAATCTATTTACTATAGTCTTGTACGTTCCAGGATTATAATTGTCTGAAAAAATAGACACAGTTCATTCCAAACTTTGGCGTCTTGAACCAAAAATGAGCTGTCAAAGCGTTTAGAATAGAAATACCTACCAGGTAAAATTTATACTTACTTGTCTGTTAACTTTAACAAAAAAAAAATACCTAAACTACTAAACTGGTAAGTCAAAACAAGTATAAATTAAATACTTAAAATACTCAAAAATCCATTTAATGATTAGAAAAGGGCTGATGATCTTCAAACGTCTGAACAGATTTTCTTGAATTATATCAAAGAACACTCGATCAAATCACCTATCAAACAAATAAACTAAATAAAAATCGGTCCATCCGTTTACGAGCTAAGATGATTACACAGACAGACACAGATATACATGTCAAATTTATAGCACCGATTCGTTTAGCGTTGGGGGTTACTAAAAACATTTTTGAATTAATCCTTACTGTAAATAAAGTATAGGTACGTATGTTTTTGTGTGCCCAGAATTTGCATTTACTAACACCTAGAACTCTTTCCTACTATTATATGTATAAACTCATAACGTGGCGTATAAACTTTCTACCCTGTTGTATCATAAAGTATTCATTAAATAAGTTTTAATTTACAACAAACACCACCGTAGCTAATGATGTCACGTGACATTGAGTCATTGTTATAAACAGTAATGCAGGTGAGTTAATGAATGCTAGTTTGTATAAGGAAATATTTTTATCTAACAAATGGAGTGTGGCTCATTATAAATGTATGTATTTAAAAGGATTGCAACGCATCGCGCTGATAAATTGTTGATCCAGCGTTATAAATGAGTATTACAAAATGTTTGCTTGTAATATAAGTTTCTTCTCGTAGATGCATACATTATTAATTTTCATAACAGATGCATTAAGCTTGTTTGCCTATTAGGCTTACGTTTTTCCACAAATAAGTGACCAGACATTCCATTAATTAAAATCATTTCAATTAAACAAATATAGCTATTTTCTAACAGTCAGGAGTAGCAGTCAGTCAAACTCAGTCAGCCGTAAAGCTAGTTGCCTGTTCCAATACGTAGATCCTATGGAGAAGAAGAGGCAAGAGACTCCAACCGCCGTCATCAGTAAGCAAGACTGTACCCCCCCAATCAGCCGCTTCAATCGTCATCATTATATATTATTAATACTTGACGATAGGTTATTGTACCCCTTTTAAGCAAATTTTGCGCAAATAGGAATGTGAAATGTTTAATACTTAAAGTGTGTATGTATGTAGAAGAAGTGCACAATAACTAAAATTTTTAATCAGTATGTTATGAATTTTAAAATTAAGAAAGAAACGACTGCAAGGGACTACAGATATCCAGTACATATATTATGTTGACCTGCCATGGTACAGAAAGTCTGTAAAATGACAGTTCAAGTTATACTGGTCATTGATATAAAACAAAACATTTAAAACTTAATGATGTATGGTCAAAATTCGACCACCAGGCGATGTTTTGTTTGACTAAAAATTTGTTTTCGCTACCTCCTACTGTAATAGTTTAATCAATTTTGTACGTCGATAGGCAGAGCTACAAGAAAACCCTTCTTGCATTGCTCAAGTTCATCCGACAACGTCGACCAATTAACTACGTCAGGTGCGCACTTGCCCTTATTCAGTAAATAACTCAGTGTAATGACTGTTAAATTATAGGTTCTGTTACGTCTGTGTATTTTAGCATCGGCCATAATAATGGTGTTTGGTTGAAAAGATCGAGATATGAACATAAGAATAACGTACGACTATTGTAATGGGTTACTCACGTTGGTAGTTATCTATATATTTAAAAAAATAAAGGCTTTTACATTAAGGGGTTTAGATTTTCTATATGGCTATTATTATGTTACTTCCGAAGGTCTAAAGGATAACAATAATTAAAAATATTACTGGTGCTATGGACTCTAGAACATGGAAAAACATTCAAACAAACACATAAAAACACGCAAAGGGATGCAAATAAACAATTTATGCATTCAAATATTTGCATCAAACGGAAATCAGCCACTGAACATTGCAGTTGTAAGCTCGGCAAAGTTTGTAAGAAAATTTGAAGGAGTAACGACACACCGGATAGAAGTCGAACTACTTTGAAACTATTGATCCTGCATCGCGTAATAAAAGTTTTTACACTGATTAATATACATGTATATGTTTACAACCTTTGGACTCAAAAGGACTACTTCCCAAAACGTCCTCTTCTCAAAACGTCTATTTCCCAAAAGGACAATTCCCTAAAAGTCAATTCCCAAAAGGACAATTCCCAAATGGTCCACGTCCCAAAAGGACAATTCCCAAATAGTCAACATTCAACAAAAAGCCAAAGAAATGCAAATTATTTTTATTAAAAAAGAAATTAATGCTCTAATTTATTTGTAAATAAACTTAAAAGAAATGCAGATCATCAGTTTAATCCTTAGATACCCAACTTACTTTTTTACTGCATGTAGTATTTACTATTTTTTTACTTAAAATTAAATAAGTCTAAACGTGGTTTAATAATTATCTATTTTATCATACCTATATCTATTATCTGAAAAAGTGGTCTTGATTGTATTACTTGTACATTTAAACTTCTTTCACCATCCTTCTATCTGCATGCTACAAAAGGTGAACAACGCATTCCTAACTTTGTATTTTGTTGAGTATGTAAATGAGGTTTACAGGTTGCCTAAATAATGTATGGTGACAATTTACTCTGTTATTTTTAACAGAATTTTCGGATTAATCGAGTATTTTATTATCTAAACAAATATAAGCTATCAGTGCCAACCAATCTTTACTTGTGAAGTTAATCATAACGTTTTTCTTGTATTAGTCTTAACGATATTTTTTGGTTGCTCCACTTTATCTTATTCTGTTTATTAATCTTTATCAGAAACAAATACACATCAGATAACCAAATAATGTTGTTAGTAACGACCTTACCACACTCGACTTATTTCCCCATGAGCGAAATATGATGTTAATTAATTGTTTGTCCATGGAAATATACTTCATTTGAGAGTGGATACCTCACGCGTTGGATTGCTAGGCAAAAGCTACTAGGTACCTGCTAGCTTATTGCAGCTAGCTTTTTTTTTACCTACGACATCCCTCGTGTAAAAATTACTTGTCTATCCCTCGAGAACAGTAGTTTTTTTAACACAAAAGATATGTCTTTTTTCGTACCGCCGACAACGGGTTTAAAACATTTAATAATGATCGGTATTTGCATTTATTAATATATTAATTAGGATTGGGATACAAGGAATATTATTTTTCTTAATCAATCAGCCCAGCACTATCCATAATGACGTGACATTAACAAATGACGTCGTACTGAAGCGGCTTTGCTCAACACAAAAGGTAACGAGCACATCGTTTGTTGTGTCAAGCTAAATTAACAGTGCATTCGACCTGATTGCCAAGTTTTGTACTATATAATTACTTAGCATTTAGTTGCAGCATTGGTTTAAATAGAAATTACTAGGGTTTTGGAGTGTAATTAATTAAATTATTTGAGTCGAGGCGAGTGAGTGAGGTTACCGGAAGCCTTAACTCCCACCTTAAAGGCTGGCAGCGCACTTGTGACTCTTGAGTTGCAGGCGGCGGTAGTCACTTACCATCACGTGACTAGTCTGCTCGTTTGCCACCTATCCCAAAAAAAAATCTAAATTGCTAGAAATTTAAATATTTTGTATTGTCAGCTAAATGTTAGTATGTTAATTTATAATAATAAATTACTCATTTAGATATTATCTCCAGTTTAAATACAGTTACGAGTGCTTACAGGCTTCATTCATAGAAAACTACAAAATTATCAGGCAAATTAATTTAATGGTTATGATAAAAAACTAAATTATACCTATATAAATATATATTATTATATATTTGTACAAAACGTACATTTTCGCTTTGATGTATTAAATCCAATGTGCTAATATTCAGATTCATTAGTAAAGCCTTATTTAAACATGATGAAATTAATAAAATTTCATCATATTTAAATACGGCGTTTATTAAATGAAGACATGTATTATCCATTATAAGGTTTCTCAGATATATTAAACAGAATAAACAGTTTTATTCTTGGAGATTATAAGTAGTAATATAATTTTATGACACAGTTACAATCGTGCACAAGCACTACACAATCTATACAATAAATACTTCCCGCATTTTTTGGGACAAAAGTTTACTTCTATATATGATATATATATTCTGAAATCAAACCTTGAATGAATCGCACACAGAATAGTGTACTGAAGAGTGGGTACTGAAGGGAAGGGCGGGAATAGAGGGAAGGGTTAGGGCCTCCGGTAATCTCACTCACGCGGCGAAAAGCAATGCAACCATTGCTTCACTGCCGGTTTTCTGTAAGGCCGTGGTATCACTCCGGTCGAGCCGGCCCATACGTGCCGATGCATGGCTCTCCCACGACTAAATCTGAAATGGCTCTAGTTGTGTACCATGCAAATACGCATATGAAATAAGCATATACGTAACCATACAAAACGTTTTGATGCTGTTATCTTTAACACTATTATAATATTTATAACAGTATCAATTCTTAAAAAAAAACTACTGCAACCGTCTTCTTACACTTTACATTACATTATTTCTTTTTTGATTTGCTGTCGTCTTTCTCCATCCAAGGGTTACCTGGAAGAAATTGCTTTTAGCGATAAGGCTGCCCATTGTACATATTGTTTCTGCAATTACCTTGTAATAGGTGTACAATAAAGTTTATTTCTATTCCATTTCTATTTTAGATTTTTGACGCATGCAGCATATTAGGCATATCACGTTGCTGCTCTGTGTGTGTATTTCCTGCAAAAGAAACTCTGGCAATCGTACTTTCCACAGAAAACCGCAATCCTTTTTAAAACTATTTCTGTTTGGAGTGGCTTCGTTTACAGCTAATATAATTATATAAAATATGAGACTGAACTGTGTGTGATGGTAATCCTTGAAAAACATCTCTGGTCATATGTTATTCAATGGAAGATACGTAGCGCAACGCGAGATCTAAGGAGTACCCTGCAGACTCTACTCATTACTATGCGATTACCACTTTTTACCTTATTTTTTTCTGTATTGTTCCAAAATCGTGTAACAAAAAACATGTGTTATATTTTAATGGTATTACAACTTTATGAAGTGGTCGATATCGTCTAAATATAAGGTTTGTTAGCATATTCCAAGAACCACAAGACAAAATTGCTTATTAAGATAATAGGCTTATGCGAGGATATGGGAACTTCCCCTGCGTAACGATCCCAGAACAGCTGAATATTTAATAAAGTGTATAGGCTCGTAACTTTGTGTGTGATGTTACGGGTAGCTGTGAATTTTGGAAGCCGATTAGGACGTCACTGTAGGGTATTTAAATGTACATCTATCATTTATGAACTCTTCTGTGTTATTCATGTAATTTGAACTTCCGCATTAGAGAAATCATCCTGGGTCACCAGGTACTTTACTAACATACAACTGACGGACACAAGGTTCATCTGTATTCTAAATGATCTGTGAACCAGACAAAAATTGTCTCGTGTGAGAATCGAATCCATAAAACTCACCGCGGTTTCGATTCTGCCACTGTACCATCTGTGCATTCACACTTCGGAATAATACGTATATTTTAATTAAAAATTTAAGTCGATGAATATTTCCTGCCGCATCAAATTATGGCCTCGTTATAAAATGTACTTTAAAAAAAAATACTTTTTTAATTTCTTTTCATGTTATTTATAAGAGCACACTTTTCATGTCATTTATCAAAAAGTTAGTACCTAACACTAGCGTATGATACAGGAAACTCTTCACAGTACTAAAGCGTTACCGATTCTGTTCCTAAAGGAAGCCGTTCCCTTTGCTAGGTTTTCTAACCAACCAACCTAAAACAAATTAGATACTGCCGGCTATAATACAGACAAATAATACACTACACAGAATTCGAATTATCCAAGACATATCGGTTTAATTCATTTTAATAAAAAAGAAATAGAAGTTCAATAAATCACAATAAAGCAGTCCACAATTTATATAAGCGAAGACAATTTAATACGGCGTCGAACAATCGGACGTTCGCCAAACATAATCGAATAAAACGACAGCCCTTTAGGCGAGGCGATAAATAAAAAAAAACTCGTAATAAATAACTTTAGAGCTTCAGACCGATTCTAATGAGTTAGGGGGAGACCAACCCTGAATTGAAAGTGTTCGCCCCTAAACCATTTGTATTCAAACGAACCAACGGCCAGCCGCATTTTAATTTACTTACTCGAATTAAAACCGCGCGTGTTTCGAATCCAATGTATTTTTACTACGATACTTTATTTTTATCATTGATTGAAGACGTTATGCTTTTATTGCTCGGGGTTTCAAGATCCAATTGAAATTCAATCGGGGCAAACCAGTTGGTTACATTGCCTGAATGGACTCTTTCTAGCATACTTTACAAATTGACTGCGTTTTTATTCCGGTGTAATCGATTGTTTGAAATCGTTTGTCCTTCCACTTTGATTCTATTACTGTCTTCGTTGAACTGGCCTTTTGAGTACACCTAAAAGAAAAAAAGATGTTTAACGAAATATTTTAAAAATATTTTTCGCTGAAATGTCTGTCATTAACTTGAAGACCGTGGTTTTTAGACGCATACTGTTTTAAATAAAAGTGTAATTTATCACAAAAATCGATTCATAAATAAATATTTTTGTATTCTTAAAATTTATTTTCAACGGAATATACATAATAAGCAGTGTCACTTTGAGTGAAATAATGTAATGAATTATTTTAACTCAGTTATTTTATATTTTATCATACCTAATCTCGAAGGCATTATTTGAACAAGATGTTCAGGAACACAAGACCTGAACTAGTTTCATTACAAAAACATTAATAAATATTTTTATTGATATTCCTAATTGGTAAAGTGTGCCCGGTTGACGGCTTGCCCCTATTGCATTAAACTAAATTATAGTTAGCAAAATGTGGGTGTTTAATGCGCCTTGGCCTGGATCCCCGATGGGGTATGCCTTCGAGGATACAGGCGTTAGTGTACGTATATATGTAGGTAGAAACTGTGACGTATAATAAAGAGAAACTGATTGCACTTAACAGTGAAATGCCGTATTGATATTCTATCGTCAAGCCGAACTTTATAAACACTGTAACGACAGATAAGAAAATCAAAAATTTAAATTACCCTTGACAAAAAAATCCCTCTAACGATTACAAAAGAGCTGATGATCTTCAAACATCTAAACAGATTTTCTTGAATTATATCTAAGAACACTCCCAATCAAGTCACCTTTAAAATAAAACAAAAAACCGCACTCAAATCGGTTTATCCGTTTGGGAGCTATGATGCCACTGACAGACACAGCTACACAGACACATAGACACGTCAAACTTAAAACACCCCTCTCTTCGCGTCGGGGGGTAAAAATAGTAAACTACTCGTATTGATGATATGATGAAGACAAAATAGTTCAGTACTTTTTATCCTGTGTTTGTTTTCGTTTCTGGAATGCTATTTGGAAACTCCCCTTTTCGTACCTTCGATAATTTCGATGGAGCTTTATTGTTATAGATATTAATTATGGTCACTGCTGCCTTTTTGCATTTAACCCAGTTCCAAAGAACAGCCTTAAACCAAAAAGAACCAAACTTTTCAACAACAGGTAATAGATATATTATTACTCGTATCTCTGTTTTAAGCACACAAGGACGTGAATATGCATATTGCGAGACTGATTTACTTCCACCATTTTCGTCACAAAAACTCGCTTTGATTCCCATCCCTAGAGATATCCAGCGTTCATTTGCTATGCAGTCCGAATAAAAATTTAAATCGCGTTCACCTACAGATTAGAATGTTTATTGTCCGTCGTTATCGTCAGATTCGATGTTTATATTAACACAACAATCGCATACCGACGCCGCCACGACGTCCGTTGCTTTGTTGTGTTGATTTCATTAGATGTGGTCACTGAACCGTAAATATAAATAAAAGTTCACCCAACACTTGCATCTGTTATTGAAGCAAGTTTTATTATGCTTCCTTTAACTAGTCTTCATGAAAATAAATTTTAATCCAATTTAAGTTGCTTCTTGTTTCGTTAGAAGGCCCGCACTTCCCGCATTTTGAATTACAGGTATACCATCTTGACGTCCTTTAAATATTGCTTACTTTCAATCAAATCCATCCGTATAAACAATATCCCTTGCCTTACCATTTTCTTCTCTTACTAACCTTTCCCTTTTAATAAAATTCAAATTTTTCCATTAATTCCCAAAGTTCCCAAAGGTTACAACATTGCCCTTATTACGTGATTGAGACTAAAATAAAGATGGCAAAATTTTTAAATACAGCTGCTGCCTACCCCTTAGGGGATACTATCGTGTGTATGTTAAATTACTAAACTAAGCTAGTCAAATAGGAGTAGAGTTTAAAAAAGGTGGCCATGAGTTTCTTTGCTAGTATTCTTCTCATAAGGCTCTACGCATTGCTTTTCTCATGAAACTCGAAGTTATAGATCGATACAAGCAGGCAGTAATTTTGGTGTTTTACCTAATTTATCTATCTATGATTTTTAACAGTAGCTTCAATTTAACGTTCATAAATGTCACTTGGTGTCTTAATTGAATAAATGATTTTAAATTTGAATTTGAATCGATTAGCAAACACCGTTAGTATTAGTTCCCCGGTCAGGGTCACCAGTTGACCGGATGGTGCGATGTGTCAGGGCAAATTTACCGTTTGTGAGTGAGTTCATATCCGCCCGTTAAACTTGGGATACTTTGTTACAAACCTCCAAAAGGTTCTAATGCTGAGAAGAAGGGAAGGGTTTATATAATGAACTGAAAGAAACAAATTAGGTTTTTTTACAATACTAATGATATTTGCATCGTGTGACAGAAATGAGAAGACTGAAATTGCGCAGGGATATTACCAACGCCATCTAGTTTCAAGTGTTTAAACTCCTTAATCTCCTGAACATTTTTTTCTATAAAAGAAGCTAAACATTCCCTTCATAAAAACCTCTAGATTGCTTATATCATCAATGTATAGTTAGAGCATTTAGTTTCAGTTTAAATTACTTGAAGTACTATTATTATATTAGCATTCTTAAATTCATAAGATTTTCCTTTTTTTTTTCATCAGGTCATACAACAAAGAAACATTTTGAACAGATTCTCGCTAAAAGAAGTAATAAGTACCGTAAAGTTAAAGATCTCGCAAATTGACAGCTATTTTTTGCGGTTTCTTTTACTCCAGAAAAACACTAAAGATTCTCGATTGTTCGAATCAGTCTCACAACCACTAATATAAAATATGAAAATCAACAACAATGAAATGAAACAATGAAAGACAACACGATGAGGATGCGTTTCGAATTTTATGTACTCCATACTATTTGATATATATTTATAATAATATTAAATTTGCAAACCTTACCAAAATTACCAAAAATAATTAAGAGAAAAACAAGCCGCCCTCGCATTCTTCTTTTTTGAAAAGTTATTAACTAACTAGTAACTTTGTATCAAACCAGCATAGCGCGTATGTTGTACTTTCTTTATCAGTATTTAATGATACACCTCAGCTGTTTAGAATCCCCAAAAAACCCCTTAACCCTGGTGTGTACTGTACTTATGATGAGTATTTTTATATCCACCCTCGGCCTATTTTATACTTTATACTGTAATAAATACAGTTGTTATTTCTTTAAAGAAGCAAGTGGAGCAAGTAGATTATTACCTTATATCACATACAGTCACATAGCATCAGGCACACACTTTCAAACATCATTCACATGATTAACAGATTCTAAAACGTTATAGCTAATAAGAAAACTGTATTTTTTATTTTTGTAAAAATATATATTACGTGTAATATACACTTACAAGCTGTAAAAGAGCGGCATCTTCTGACACAGGCATCTGTATGCTAAGAAGATGGCATAAACAATTTAAATTGTTTTTCATATACTTGTTTAATAACTAACAGGGAAACCAATTTCTCCGTTACATGCTACGTCTACTAAATCTTTATGTAGTGAATGATGGAAGATGATTTATTGTCGTCACATATTTTTCCCTTACTATAATTAGATCCCACCTTGGCATAGGGTTGTCCCAAAACTGTTTGTTAGGCGGAAAAAGTAAACAAGTGGTGTGAGAATACAATGTTAAATGTATTAAACAGAGAATGACTGTTCTGGCACTCTGCCAACTATTTACTCCATCCGTTAGTGTGTAGAACTATCTATGACTCTTGAGAATTTCGGAACCAAGGACTAAGACCCCGCATTACTGTATTTTATGCATTTTTATTGCTGACTTCAATTCAATAAATTATCGCCTGCGGTATTCCCGGACCGATACGACCTTCAAACTTTCAAGAAAAGAGCGTACTCCCACCTCCATGGGCGACGGTAGTCATTTACCATCATTTGACCCGTCTGCTCGTTTGCCTGGGGGGCAAACATATATAAAACACCACTATAAAAAAAAATTGAAGCATTTTTCAAGCTAAATTATTTGTTTGTCTACACATAACGCTCCTGAAATTTGACCACACCTTTTTGTAATACCTACCTGTAAAACAATATTATTAGCACCTGCTAATAATATTAAATTATTATTAGAGATTAGCAAGTCAAATGCCTTGTTAGAGGGCTCGGACTGCCCAGCTTTTGCCGGTTCAAGTTACAAGCATGCGACCCTGACATGCTCGAGCTTTTGCTTACACTCCCCAATCCGGTTGAGTTGGGATGTATAAGGAAAGGGATATTGCTTATGCGGGTGAAAATCCCTTTCCTTCTATTGCCTTCCCTTTTTCGTTTAATATACTACCATTTTTTCCTATTTTCATTAAAGTGCCCAGTTGAGAACAATACGCTTGTCCGCTATTACGTGAGTGTTACTAATTTATGTTTGGAAATATTTCGCGAATGCAGGCGTGAGCGGTCAAATTCTGCGATTTCAACCGCATGTAATATATATACAGAGACGAACGAAACACACTAGAGAAAAATGTAAGGGAAGCTAAGAAAGGCTTTAGTAGCTTTTTTTAATTTGCTTTTGTTATAAAGCTTCTTTCAAGTCCAGAATACAAAATCCATATTCCAAATTTAAAAATAGAACATTAATTTTTAAGTGACATTCTAAACTTATCTTAATTATTTATGAACGTTGGCAGCCCTACAACGTCAATGTCAGTAAACACCTTCAGGCATCAGGTGGCCAAGTAATGTACTGGTGAGCATCGTCTAACATAATTATGTAAATTTGGGTAAACGCGAGAACGTCGTACTGTGCCCCATTTTACTTTACTTTACCCCATTTTACATTACTTTGCCCCACTTGTGTGCATGAAGAGTATTTTACAAGAATATATTACTAATTTTTCCTACTTAGTGTAATGAAAAAAAAATACTAGAAAAATATGGTACATACTCTAGTAGATTACACTGAATTTATAAAAGAACTACCTTTTCGTAAATTTAATGTGTTACGCTAAGTGACCAATTGTAAGATGTTCATAATTTGAACACTTTTATTATTATATAACTTACTTTTGAAAACATAAATAAACCATCGATATACCCGCATTTTGATTTGAACTCTAATAATGTACGAGTTGAAGACGAATGAAACATTAAAAAACGAAATGATAGTTAAAATGCGTGCAGACTCCAGCACACTGCTACTCTCTTTTTTATACTTTTGTAACTTCGTCGACAAGAAAATATTATCATAAAATAGGGCTGTCATAGAAGCTGCTTAACTAAACAACAAAACTCTGTATTTCAGTTCCTAGAATTTGTCTCGACAAACAGGCAGGCCTATGCGGGTGAGATCCGGGGGTTACGGGTGACGCAGACTGGAAACCAAAAAAATTACATTCTACATTTTGGTTCAAGAGTGTATATAAAAAGATCTTTAATGTTTTTTTAATTTTCTTACACAACATTTTTTTTTCTTATTTACTATTCATTAATATACCATACATAAACCTAGTACATCAGAAAGTAGTACCTATATTTTTGCTGAATAAAACCTCAGGCAGCAAGTTCGGCTCGCACTGGCTATATGTATATGACTTATACAAAATAGTCTGAATTTATTTATCATTAAGTTATTACTCAATTTACCGTAAATTTAAATAAATATTAACTTCCGAGAGCCTACAAACCTTCATAATTGTCGTTCAATATTTGCTCAAATGAGCACGTATTATGTGGTGAAGATTGGACGAATAAATAGGCTTTCCAATTATCTCTCATATTTTCGGTGAAGTATAAAATACTCCATAATGATATTGAATATTAAATCAGTTTTCATTGGACAAACCATTACTGAACATTTCCCATAAAGCTCAATGGTTGATGTATGGCGCTTTATGTGCTCAATTGCTTTTATTCCACTTACAAGCAGACTGTGTTCAGATGTCGGGTGTAGGCCGCGCGTCGAACGCATGTTCGGGTTTTGTCATAAACTTAGTATACTTACTAGCATAAGGCTGCGTTTGCACCAGAGATGTGCGAGGTAGCTGAGGTATACTAAGTTTATCGTTTTTGTAAAATGTTTACATGGCGAGCATTTCTCGAGCGTTAAACGTCGTCAGTTCAGTTCGACTTTTGCATTCGTTGAAAATAGGTGTAAAAACAGAAAATTAAAACATTTTTATTTCTCTATCAATTCCAGTTCAATTTTTGTATTTTATATTTTTATTTTAAACAAAAATAAACTGCGTGAAATGTATGAAATGAAATGCTGCGGAGCTCAGGCTATGTGAATAAATGGTATAAGGATATTTAAACCGTTATAAAAATAACGTGTTGTCGCATTGAAAACGCGCGCTCATGTGAACGCAGAACGAATGTACGGCAAACCAATGATCTAAAAGCGCGTGTCGGAACAAAACGCGCATTAGCACGAGAAGAGACTTGAACAAAATACGTCTTGTTAACGTGTGTCAACACGCGTTAACAAAATGCTAGTTCAACCCACCCATCTGAACTTGGCTGTAAGCCTGTTTTATGGTAAAAGTTTACATATATGCAAAGAGATATCGTGTGTGCGCTTTAAACTCTTAACAATATCTAAAGCAAGTAGTGTCATGTTACTTTATGGATGCTTATAGTTAAAAACATATTAATAGATTAAAAAAAATCAAAAAAAAAATCTGAATAAATATAACTTCAGCAATCATTATGATACCATGAGCAATAATTTCATTACAAATTAAACCCATTAAAAATCTTAACTAATCTAAATTTTGGAGATTGCCGAATATGCGGTATCTGGCTTAATTATTATCTGTTTCATCTCCTGTAGTAATCACATAAGTTTCCTTTGTCTCGCCCGTGACATCACACTCCATTACAATAATTTGTATTTTGAATATCCGCTCACAGTGTCCGTCGAAATGTGTCCGCCGTTCGACCCATATTTTTCCACCGGCTTTCGAATTTGACGCGATATTGCCTCTCATGCAATATGCATGGTAATATTTGAAGACAGTCGATTCACCTCTTTTCCCACCCTGTAATTGGTGAATACCAACCCTCCGCCCTTTCAACTGTGAAAAAACCATAGCCAATGTAAACAGAACTCTTTACCTTTAACGGGCAGTCTGTTACAATTTTCTCTTTTACTGTAATATTCTTCTATATATAAATAGACAAGACAAAACAGTTAAGAACCTTCTATGTCGGTCAACAGATTTTCTTGATTATTTTTTTGTTTAGTAGCTACGAGTTTTAGTGATATCAATATCAGATGGTTTATTCTTTTTAATTGATGTGAAAATGGTTACAATAAGCTACACGTGCCCAGTATAAATGTTAACCTGGCATGGAAATTCTATACCATGAGAGCTCACGTTATACTGGTCAATAACTGGCCTGTTGGTCTAGTGGTTAGTGATCCTGACTGCTAAGCCAGAGGTCGTGGGTTCGAATCCCACCCAGGACAAATAATTGTGTGATGAGCATCATCATTTGTTCTGTGTCTGGATGTAATTCATCCATAATATGTATGTATTTAATAATATATATGTTTATCTGCAGTCTGGTCAACCATAGTACAGGCTCTGCGTAATTTAGGGTCAAACGGCCCTGTATGAGATGTATCAAGTTATTATTATATATTATTATTAATTATTGTCGAAATTCGACCACCATCTCTAGTAATTCAATATCGGTTTTACGTTAACATGGGTCACCATTGTTAACCCGTCAACCTAAGCTGAATGCTTGTATCAGGAATTAGTTCACGTCAGTAGTATACTCGGTGGGGCCTTCGAGCCTGCAACCAAATAGATCGCAAGTCCGACGCTTAAACCATTTCGCTGCCGCCGCTTTAATTGTTTGTTAGATGGTCCTTTGAACAGTTAGTTGTACAAATTCGTGTTATGGAGTTTTATCTCAGTACAATTTTTTTATATTACTCTGGGCTCTAGTAACATTTGCTAATGTTTTTATAAAACATTGCCGCTCTTTGTGAAGATTTTAGTAGCGCACCCAGCGTTTATTTTAAAGATCGTAAGGATAAAACTGAATGTTAATTGGTGTAGATAATTTGAGGACCGTATTTACTTGGTCATTTCGCTTTTAATTTCGAGCTCCTTTTATTCATTTTTATGAAATGGACCAAATTAAATAGACTGTTTGTGCACATAAAGTTCTTATTTCGTGTCGGGTGTAATATTTTTGGTGTATTAAGGTAAGTTCTTTTCGTTAAGTTTCGAGGAATTCTTATATTTATATATATATTTTCTATATTATTATTTTTTTTACAATAATTATCATTCGGTGTCATAAACAAATAACCCACTCCTGGTCGCTCCCGGCCCATAACGCTTGCTGCGTTCCCACCACGGTGTTATTATAAATTAACAATTAACTTTGCCCCGTAATACGAACAAACAAACATTTAACGTTTTATAAGATATATAATTCGTGTATCGAGGAAACGGCTCTAACGTTTATATCAAAATTTTGTATTTTTATAAGGTTTCGCTTGTTAAATATACTATATATATATATAAAAATAATGAAACGAATTCGTAATTTAGCGTTTTTATACTTAGAATAATGCAAGTAACCCTTACTATTTACTTACTATTAGTTTTGCTTGTTCTGTTCTCACTATTCATTATTTATTTATAACAAAATGTAAACGAACCCTGGCGTTTTATCGGATACGATTATGTAAATAGTAACGATGGGCACCTACCCTTATACTATACTAGCAGCGCCCCGTGGTTTTACCCGCGTAAGTCCCGATCTCGTGAGAATATCGGGATAAAAAGTAGCCTATGCGTTAATGCAGGTCTCCACCTATCTACATACCAGTTTCATCGCAATACATTCAGTGGTTTTGCGTGAAAGAGTAACAAACATCCATCCATCTATCCATCCATCCATCCAAACTTTCACATTTATAATATTAGTGGGATAGTGGGATTAGTTTGTTAAAAGTCAATTTAATTTAAAATCCACATTACAACAACATTACACATCCAATACATTTAAGATACGTAGGCAATTATGTGAAAATGTCCAATATCAATTTATGTTCCGAATTTTACAATTCATCAATGCAATTGAATTTTTTAGATATTAAAATGAAAGAAACCGCTTCACTTTTAGCTTAATTTTTCTCTCTCTTATTTTCGTTGGAAGTGAAAGAAGTAGACCGCATATAAACACACAATATAAATAGACTGTATGCCTTTTTTAAGTCGGTTAACTTCATAAAATACTCTTTCAGTGTTCCAGAAGCTTGTGTTACTTTCGTTTACATAACACATATTGTAGTACATTATAACAGACACGTGTCGGATAGGCAACTTGATTTGCATGAAGAATACTGGGATCATTTTATATGGCGTCGGATGAACGGCTTGGGCTCGCTTCGCGCCTCACCGCGGGCAACTGTGTGTGTGTGTGTGTGTAATAGACACATACAGTATTCCTTATTGTATACACATACCTTATAGAGTAAATATCTACTATAAAGTATAAGTATGCGTTTTTTTACTATCAGAAACATGGCATTTTAATATCAATTCAACTTAAAAAAATCAATCTAGTAATTGTTTTTTCTTCTCATATTAAACAAGTTTATTGTATTTTTAATATAAATCAGTTATATTTTTACACTTATTATAAAAATAATTATTTTGTGTTTTGTAAATTTGAGAAAGAATGGTCAGTACTCTATGGAATGTAGTAAGAAAAACATACATTTTTGTAATAGTCAGTTAAAAAAAACACATACTGCATTCGCTAATGTACCTATATAATCGTAAAAAGTTATTAATAAATTGCTTCAAAAGTTGAAGAAAAGTCACTCACTTCGCTTCTCTCAAGCAAAGAGTACGCAATTGTACTCGCCCGACCTCAGTAATACTTTTAATGTTATATAAAAAATTACATCTCATAATAAAAATATGTAAAAAGTAGAAGCTAAGGTAATTCCACTAATGCATGTTCACACACACGCACAGTGAACAAATACACACAACTTACTAACACATATAAACACTGACGTTATAACACATACCTCACACTTGCTGCCTCTTACACTATACATACATTCATAGAGTATATATTCGAGTAATATTGTTTATGGTAAGCAGAAAATCTTGTCACGGCTTTATTCCGCTCATATGCCCGTATTCATAGTCAAGGAAAGATACGAGTTTATTTCGCGATGACATACACTCTGTTTAAACGGCGAATACTTTGTAATTACTTTTACAAGCGATTTTTATAATGAGAATATTTCTTATATATAAATTATGTTATTATGTACGTATATTTTGTAAAATGCTGGATCTAGAAAATACAATTTAACTATAACATTATAAATGCAAAAGTGAGTTTGCTTGTTTGTTAAGGCTTTCACACCTTAACTACTCAATCGTGATCTACTATCTACTACTTATCGTGACATTTTGCATTCACGTTGTCAGATGTACAAAAAAGGACATCCCTCCAACCCGACTTCAAAAAAGTGCTGTTCCCTAGGAATAGAAAAATAAAATTTACGCGAGCCAATCCCCGAACAAAAGCTAGTAACTGATATAATAACGATGTTTTTATTGCCACAAAATGGTTGTGACAATGCTCGATGTTCTTAATGTTTATGTGTCACGTAGGAGCCACAATATCATGTGTAGGTTGTAACTCATCTCACACAAGTAAATCTGTTTTTTCGGTGGAATTCAGCCTTATAGTTATCGCATAGTGTGTTACTTGAATATTTGAGGAAGCATCTACACCGAAGGTGTTTTATTGAAGCATAAACGTAGAAATAACGTCACGGAGATATTCTTGTGGTTACTTTGAACGGTCTTTAATATAGTCATTTTATTTGCTTTGATTTTGAATCTTATCTGTATCGAATTAAGTTATTATTTTCTAAACAAAAAACTGCCATCAGTGATCAGTGGTTACCTGATAAAAAATATGCCGAAATAAATAAGGGAATCCTTACATAGATGAAAGAACTGCTTCTAAAAGTATATCAATTAATATTTAACTTGGCAATTGCTAAACAAATTACTAATTATACAGAGTTATTTCAGTATTAAAAGCTTAACTAATGAATTCTGGCCTGCTAGACGCTCTTCACCTCTTGCTGAAGAGCCCCTATCGGGTCTGAAATGTGAGTACAACCTACCCATAAACAAGAAAGTTTTTTGGAAGGAAGTTCCTTATCGCACGTTAGATTTCAGTCGCTTGGGGGATTCGGCGCTAGACGGAAAAAAGTGTTAGGGCAACGAAAAATGCTGACCGCGAATTTTTATTATTTTTTTACGGTATCTGTAGATTCTGCGCGATACTAGTGTAATTTGATATTGGTTGTATACTAATTATCCATAAATTAGTTCGGGCAACGGTCACAGATGGCGCAATTTATTTATATGTTAAGTAAATTATTAAATGTATTTATATGTTTATAGCGAAAGGACCTTCGTTCCAACTCGGTGTCCAAGAGACACTTCACATGTTTGTTTTGTTTGTTCTAATAAAGAGAAGTTCAACAACAAGTTATTACTACTACTCTACCTTCTTATTTCATCATCCCGGTCGTTGAAAGAATCTTCTTTCTACCTACTGCTTCCTACTTGAACTTTTTAACTACAATCGGTTTAACGTCCTCGTGACCATGAGTTCGTCTATTATCTCTGATAATTATCAAAAAATTTTTAGTAATGAATCCTATCTACAATCTCGAGTTCTTTTTTATTTCTGGCGATTATTGTCGTAAATTCTGACTATTCTCAAAATAATCGATGAACAACTCCATCTGCTTGTTAGGCAACAGCTTAGCGGCGAACCAAAAGTAATAAAATAGTATAAAACAAAAATCAAGATAGGATATAGTTGATAGACAATTCCCTTATACTTTAAAAATGCTTGAGTTGGCCTCCATATTGTCTGCTACCATGGATAACTATTTGTAATTGTGTTATAATAAAAGTATTGTAAGCGTTTTTTTTTTTTGGTAATTTATATAGGTACATTTACACATATCTTTACGTGCCATACTTTTGTCAGTTCGTTTACGGTTAAGTAGTTGTAATTTCTCTAATATAAGCTTAGATATAAAGTTGTAATTTAAGTATATTTGTAATTTTGTGCTGTTGTACGCATATTCGTTACGTGTTTCTGAGTATTTTTTATTTAATCAATAATAGTATATGTTTTTAAAATAAGGACAATATCAGTATTTTATTGTACCATATAATTATCACTACATTTTACACATCAGCGTAATTTTATTTTAATTCTGAGCTTGGAATTCAGAACAAAATTCTGTAGAATGAATTGGTGTGGAATTTCTTCAAACCAAGTCGGTCAAGAGTCCGATAGTCCACCATAGTCTCAACACATTTTCCATTAAAGCCCATTACTCTTTCATTCTAAAATTCTATTCTTGGTTTAAAAGTTCATTTTGTTTTTTTAATTATCTGTTATGTTATACCAGTTCAGCAGACGCTTAAATGTTTTCAATTTGAATAAAACAAATACACCAGCTCAGAATGCCACCTGTACATATCTACCCATTACAAGAAGCTTCAAAGTTTTAAGTATTCTATTCTGAACTTCGCATTTCATTTGCGCCACTTCCCTTTAAAGAATATTACCGCAAGAGTTTGTAATTAAACCGTAAAGAGAGTTTAATGGAACACCTCTATTCGAGTGTTACACACAAACATACGTACACATCTGATGAAATTGCACATCCAACGTTCGCACTTCACACGGAAGAACGTGAATGGAACGAAAAACTAAGATAATATAATCAAAATTCTTGGTATCGCATCCTGTTTACAGTGCATTAAAACGTGGTATGTTGCGCTTGCGACTCCATCACACTCAATGACGTTTTATGTGCCATAAAACTACGGCGAGTGCACTCAGCGAGCGCACCTGCACTAATGAACACGTTTTAACCGAGATGCAACTTATGTTATATCCTACTTTGTATGTGTGCATATAGTTTTATTTAAATATGGAATCACTGTTTCATTTTGTTAAATTTTAGTTCACTTTGTTATGACTATTTATATGCGTCTGAAAATTAGCAAAAACTTTATGCTGAGAATGAAAAGTGCCATTTTTTTTATAATGTTGATTGAGCAGACATCTGCTAGTATTGGAGACGCCGGACTGCCCTACAGAAGATTGTGGTTAGACACTGCTGCCGTAATGCTGTTTATTACTGCTAGTGGCATGGGTGGGAAAAGTAGGGGTCATGGGCGTATGCCAGGAGGGAAACTTACTTGTATAAAAGATATAAACTGACAGTACTAATACGTGCGTAATGCACACGAAAAGAGGTAGGGGCAATCGTGGAACGTGCCTGGGAATTTCGTTCTTAAAGTTTATCTACCCTTAAACAATAGATCGACGTGTCGGAACATTGCATAGTTTTAGTCGATTCAAAACCACCTCACTGCTAGTGGTGGCATGGAAACGACGGAATGGGGCTGGTGAAAGTCAAGTCAAGTATAGTATAGTGGTAGGTATATCCTCCCCGGCGGGATAACCATCTAGGATTGGGCAAAAGAAGTCAAGGATAAAAGAGTTAAAATTAACCAAATATAGTTTCGGTTCGTATCTCTAGTTCAAGCATAAAAATATCAGCTTACATTTTAAAACAAGCCTTACACCATCTTTTCATCCGCATTTTTGGGACTGTACATTGTACAATCTGTACATCTCACTTATACCTACTTATTAATGTAACGGATAGGATGTAGTGACTGCTGCGCTCCTGTCAGTCAGTCAGACTTGCGTCATTTTAAGCTAAACGGGCCTGCAAAAAAAAAAATCAAATCATTCAAATATAGAATCTCTTCAATGTTATAATGTTAGTAATAGACAAGTGTTAGAATTTTTAAATATAGTCTCGTACTGATGAAAACTGAACATATAAATACTTTTTAGATCATGTATCTTTACAGTAATCGAGAGTGAGCCATAGTTGGTGTTTAATGGCCCTTAGGGAAGAGTCTATTAGTTTGATACGATGGTCCGGATTTATGGGCCAATCTCTCATGTTATGTATGAAACGTGGAAGTTTATGGCATCTGTAGATTATTCTACTGAATAGAATATACAGAGATAAGATACATTGTAACGTTTTTAGATTCAGATGTGATATTAGTATTTGGTTGATGGGAAGTAAAGCGGCAAGGGAAGTGGAGTAAAGTGAATGAGACATAGTATTTTTTTAATGTTAATTTTGTTTTCAATTTTTTTTTATGGTATAGGGGTAAACGAGCAGACGGGTCACCTGATAGTAAATGACTACCGCCGCCCATGAGCACCTGCAACTCAAAAGTCACAAGTGAGCTGCCGGCCTTTGAGGTGGGAATAGGGGAATGGGGGAATAAGGGACGAGGAAGGGAGAGAGGTAGAGAGAAGGGTAAGGGCCTCCGGTAACCTCACTTACTGGGCGAAAAGCAATACAAGCATTGCTTCACTGCCGGTTTTCTGTGAGGCCGTGGTATTACTCCGGTCGAACCGGCCCTTACGTGCCGAAGCATGACTCACACTGTACATTTTGCCCTAATAACTATAGTTTACAATTACAAAAGTTTTTAATAATACTGATACTTGTAATGTAGCAATTTTCTGTATTGTAACTATTTGCCCTTAAACGAAATAAATACATCTTAGCCACCTTAGTAGGATAAAAATTAAATACACATATTAGGTACACGTTTTTAACAGAGTATGGGTCAGAACGTGTCCGTCAAAAACCCGGAAATCATTCGAAACGCCCCAATTTTTTACAATGAAATTTTTATAATCGCCGAAATTATAAAGGGTTGTTTACATAAACAAGCAACAGAGCGTAGCACATTAGGCTCGCGGGAGCGGGCGCGATTCATATTAATGTTGGCTATTAAACGTCGAACACTCGATAAATTCCCCAGGGCGATAGAATACCGATTTATTCGCGTATCGCCCGCGTTTCAATGATATATCGCGCCCGCGTGCTCCTCTCACGATGTACCGATGTTATGTTCACGGCTTTACGCGGAAACGATTAGTCAGTGTGAAAAAAAAATTACACAGGCATCGTTCAATGGGGTGGGAAATTAATGAAGTTGGAAAGTACGCATTTTATTAAGTAGGTGTATAATTTAAAAATATTGAAGGTTGCATGCTTTCTTTTAAAGTAAATTTTCTGTTTGTTTGAATGAGAAAAGAGACACAATATTAGCAAAACATTTAAGCCATAAAAGCGAGGTCATCAAACTGTTTAGTTCCAAACAGCTCGAAATTCAAAATGTTTATTCACTGAACCAAAACTCTAAAGAGGCACTTAGTAGCGCTGCTTTAAAGTACATCTTTATGCAATTGGAACCAATTCAATCTCGTGTAATCCTGAACCAATCCCATTCATTCGCGCTAACGACTCAAGCAACCACACCGAACTAGCCGACACTGGCTTGAAATTCGAACATCACTTTCGAATTCTTTAGGGTTCCGCTATAAGACCGAAGAATTCTTTTTTCGAAATTTGAACTAAAAAGTTTAAATAGCATTTTGTAACTTGAGAGTCTTTAAAAAGCAGTCTTGAAATTCGAACTCTGTGCCGAGGACATTATAACTAAATTTGCATTCATTAAAAAAATACTCAGTTGCTTACCTGCCACATTGGCGGGCTCTTACGATTTTACCCTTAGGCACTTCTTTTTCTTGCCTTTGAGGGGCAGGTTTCTTTGTTTTGCGCCTATTGTTAGACGGATGTTTATTTTGAACCTTTTTGTAAGGAACTGACGACCATTCATTAATGACATTCATTAAAGTGTCGGTATTATGAGTGATAGGGTTGTGCTCTTAAAAGACTATTATAAATTTTAAGGTACTGGCAGTTGCTTATAAGAAAATGTTCTGCCACCGGAATAATTTTGAATTTTACTTTTTTACATTGTGTTGGTAATTATACACTTGTTTTGCCTTAGTTCAATCAATTAATTTTTCAAGAGAGTGTTAGTAGGTTTGTCTCTTGTGAGATTCTTCTCATGTAAGTTCAGTGTTTTGCTGTTACTTAATAAAGACCATTTGAATTTCATATAGGTCGGCTTTATCCAATATAAAAACAGATAACTAGATATTTAACAGAGTTCATCGTAAAAGCTTTTTCATTTACAGTATTACTTCATTGTTCGTATTTAAAAGCAGGACAAAATTCCTCTTACACAGGCACAGTGTTGTTAGGAATAACAAAAACTGTCATTGTTGTAATTATAATTATTTTACCCTTTTAAGAAATGCAATGAATCTTACTTTGAAGAAACAATTTCAAGTCTCGGAATGTTTTCATTACAATGAAATAATCGCCCTCCTATAAATTATGCGATTGTAATTCCTTTTGCGATGAAATGCGATTTTATTAATTTAGTCTATTTTTTAAATGTTTACCTACGTCAACATTTAAAATTAGAGTTCACCAAATGTTTTATGGGTAAATTAAAGCGCGTAAAGTAGCTGCAAAGAATTAAATTCAAAAAAGGAACGATACGTATTTGAGTTTTGTTCTACCAATCCATTGTATAAAGAGGATTGCACACTATAAAATTCAAAAGAAACTCATTTTCATTCGAGCCCAGATGGAAACATAAAGGAGTACTCCCATTATACATTTTTTTCGTATCTTCATACAATGGAATTCCATATGAATAATACGTGAACTATACACTTCGGACGAGTTGAGATATAAATCTTTCAATAATCGATGTTGCTTCTATGTATATTTATTGCATCGGTGCTGAAGTATCGAGCTATCGAGGTGTATTTTTTCGGTCGATAATAACAAAGGATGATTTATAGTTTTTGGCTAAGGAAGGGCTTTGTTGCCAAGTAAATACCGAATGATATGTAAACAATCAAATACCTATAGTGAATCATTTAAAGATGGAATGTTTTCGTCATTTTGTTACGGAAATAGGTCGGAAATATATGATGGTATGTTGAAATTGATTGATGAAGATGTTTTTATCGTAAGGAGTATATAAATATCTTTTTAATATGTTAAGCATGAATAGAGGAAATTGGATTGTATAAATTCTATGTACTTATTTTTTGACTATATTGCGGTTATTTAATAATTAGGCGGTAGGTTGACCTCCATCCGGCTTTTGCCGTAATTCTGAGAGGTGACGAAAAGGGACGAAAACAATATGTTTAACTTGCCGTTTCAGAGAGAACGATGCACTAGACCTCTTCGGCTGGTAAATGCTTTTACGTCGAAGCTCCCACGAGGTTTCTACACAATCCAAAACACTACAAAATATCACATAATATGTATAACCAAAAAAATACGCGTGGTAAGCGTGACCACAACTTGTGTTACATAAAACTTAAAAACCGGCCAAGTGCTAGTCAAGATTTAATGCTATGTGCGTACTTACGTAACTTTAGTATTTGTTATAGCAGCAACAGAAATGCACATTCTGTGAAAATTTCAACTGTCTGCCTATTACGGATCATGAGATAAAGCCTGCTGACAGACAGACAGACGGACAGCGGAGGCTTAGTAATAGGATCCCGTTGGTTACTCTTCGGGTACGGAACCCTAAAAACGGTGTAACTGTGGTGTACCATACGAGCGATATCAATAAAATATACCGTTGTATAACATAACTTACGCTCGTAATGTACTTCAGATTATACCTTGCAAAGTGTTACCCAAAATATGTCCAAACATCAATGCACACGGACCTTAATAACTATTCTTACACACACACACGCGCGCGCACACAACGAACACATACAAACATTAACCCCCAAAACATCGCACTCTTTTCGAGTAACAAAATATGGTAACAACCCTTCAATACTACCTAACGTTTACACACGTCGTGTATCGTCGACCAAATAAGGCATTATTGTACTGTTTGAACATCATGTTGGCTTAGGTCAATTTTTATGGACGATATTTACGAAGTACACAAATCGTTGCGTTTATTTCTTTACGAAGTGTTTGCGGTCTGTGCCTACTCAATGACGATATCTACGAATTTGTTTTGTGTTGATAAGTTCAGGAATACAGTTTAAGAGGGCGTTTTAGTTACGAAAATATGAAAGTTTATTAATTATTTTCTATACGATGATGCATAGCAGCGACAACGCTGATTGAGCAATCGCGGCTTGAAAATTTTGTAAGCCCCATAAGCTATCCATAAATTTTTCAGTAATTAAAAAGTATTTTATAAAATCCCTTAATACGCTATAATACCACAACGATAATATTGTTTTAAGCCTCGACTCCTCCACCATTTTTGACATAAAACATCCAAAAGTAGATACTTACTTAATGATTATCTTGTATCGAGAAAACAATGTCCCATTATGTTCTTGAAAATTTTGCAGCCTTAGGTTTATATTATGTTCTAAATTTATTTATTCTTCTCGCATATTTTATCATAAACAATAACATAGTTACTATTATCCTAAAAAACATACCGGTAAAGGTATGTTTACAACATGTAAATAACAAACTGTAAATATCATTTACGTTTCGACATTAATTCAAATGAAATTACATATACTGTTAGGTCATGATAATTAATTAAATAATGATGGTTTTGTTTAATAATCTGACACATAACGAATATGCTCCCAACTTAGTATGAGACCATTTTGTATTAACAATAAATGTATATATTTTGTTATATAGATTTAAGAATGGAAATTTTATTATAACTAGAATATTCCCTATATTATATACTAAGCTAAGATTAAGTTACAAAATTCAATTTCAAATAAACATTCGAACCCAAAGCCACGCCACAACAAAAAAAAATAATACGCAAAAATACGACAACCGCTCGCGTATCCAAATACCGATCTTTCGACAGACGAAGAATCAGAAGAGACGGAATCAGAGTCTCCGGAATTGGCAGCATTGCCGGAATTGCCGGTACTGCCAGACTTAGTGGAATTACCCGAATTAGTAACAGAAGAGTTACCACCGCCGCCGCCTCCGCCGTCAGTGCCAACAGTCAACGATACTAGCAACTTATTTATACGTTATTTGACACGTAAGTTACTAATCCAACAAATAAAGATGCTTCTATTGCAGGTGGTGCTGTTGCTGAAAAATCTATGCGTCTCGTGATTTTGATGTCATACTTTTTATTGAATTTCTTTTTTATTTTTATGATATCCAACTAACTGAATGCATAATAATTCTAAGTTAATTTAACATTTGGTACAGTAGAAAATTAATCAGTTCCCGTATGTTATATCCTCTTTTAAATCAATGAAAATCCAATAAAACAAATTTAATATTTAAAACTCTGGCATATTGAACCCTTTTATACCCCTATTATTAAATACACCTAATGTTCTTCAAAGGTTTATGTACTATAGGACCATCAATCACTATGTTCGACAAATGATTCCAATTACTTCCGGTACTCCATGTCATAAAGTTCGAAACACCAACAACAAAGAGAAATATTGCGATCAATTATTATCGAGTATTCATTATTCAGCTGAACGGGATCGTGTCCCTTGCGTTTCTCTTTTGTTTTACTCGTAATGTGTACTCGCAGAAATGCTGCGATATCGTGGAAAAACTCTATGTAACGAGTTGGTACAACAACACTATCAGAATTTGAATAAAGTATGAATGGTTTGCAATTGTCGGTTATTTCTTTAGAATTAATAGTCGATTAAAATAGGGTTGTAAAAGACATTGTAAATGCATAAAAGTTTTATAGGTGGGTATCATGATAAAATATTAATAAAATGTATTGGAAATTATGTCTGTTGTATTGGGATTTACTCAAATGCAAGGAATTAATATTTGAATATTTTTCCAATAATCCATTTTGATTTTTTTGGTTTAGCTTTTGTAGTGAGGAGAACTGAATTCATAAAAGAAGGTATACAAAGGCATGATAAGGCTGACAACACATATAATGCATACATACACTGAAATAATAACACGCAACCCTGCTTCTTCTTATGATGAAATGAAATGCTTTACTACCACACAGGTTTTTGAAATTTTGACACATATGTCTCTGACAAAACTAGCAGGGAGGATAGTAGAAGTCTGTCAGTATGTTTGCTTAAATGTATGTATGCAATATATTCAGTTGTGTGTAAAGATAAAGAATGTCTTTATTTACTTCAATGTCGCATAAGTAACAGATAAGTGATATAGTGACCAAAATT
The DNA here is from genome assembly GCA_963859945.1 of Euplagia quadripunctaria. Taxonomy (NCBI): domain Eukaryota; kingdom Metazoa; phylum Arthropoda; class Insecta; order Lepidoptera; family Erebidae; genus Euplagia; species Euplagia quadripunctaria. The sequence continues at coordinate 17,086,526 of OY982574.1, read as the reverse complement.
ATCGATCTTGTAGGTAAAATGTACATGCAAGAAGTAGACCTGCCGATTCGATATTCAAATTTTGGACAATCGAGTACTATTGGAAATGAAAGTCATCAGTACAACTAAATTACACAAATTCATGAACGAAAACATAACCGCGAAACCAACCGTCAATTTTTATTTCAAATTACTACATCGGTGTAATCAATTTATGACATCGTCGGATTTAATTTTATTGTGCGGGGCTACATTTCATTACGTACCCCAATAGAGTTAATCGAAATGTGCATACGCTGTCCGAAGGCATATATCCGCACAGGCAATTTATGACAATAATCTGGACGTATCCGCCCATAACCGGTTTTGCGGATCCAATAGAAGTGTATTGCGATTAAACTGTATGAAATTTATTATATTAAACTGTACGTTACTGGCCATTAATTTGCATAATTCTATTTGGAACGCGATGACTGCCAAAAATTGCAGATAAGTAACCTGGTAACTGAATTATGGCATTTTTGAAACTTAAATTCAACTAAACGAACACAATTTTGGAAAAATTATTAATAGATAATGTTTTAGAGTTCCGTTCGTCAAAAAGAAACCGCCCATTGACCTGGAATGATCATGAGAATCATTAAATTTGGTAAGAAGCAAGGTCTGACAGCACAAGTAAAGAAAAAAAAACCAAAAAGTCGTAAATTTATTGTTAGGTGTATTTCATAAAAAAAGTTTTTGTGGTCACAAACTTATATTTTGCGAGAGTAGTTTTAGAACCGCAAAGTAAAGTTTGTGTCGGTCTTTCGTCCCCCTCGGTGCGCGAGTCAGACTCGCACTTGTCAAAGCAATTTGCAAGAAATTCTTTGACGTTGACGTCTGTTGAATAGACACAGTATTGAATAGCTAAAAAAAATAAGAAATCTTGAAGTCGGTTGTGTAAGATATCTCAAATGAAGGTAAAAATGACAGTACAATAAAACTCACGTGAATACTGTAGGGTAGATATATATTCTTCTATTTCAATACACTTTTAATCACACGTCCGAACTCGATGCTGGCCACAAGCAAATAGGCCGCCTAAATTTACTCTACTCCCGGGGTAAACATTCGGTGTTGCCCGTAACATTCGTTTCCACTCCCCAAACATGAACAAACGAATACAATATTTCGAATTTATATCAAATTAATATATCTATTTTTGTAAACCTAACAGTTGAATCGGTAAAGCATCAAAACCAATCAGATTCATAACGTGTTACGTAATGAACCCTTCACTCACAAAAACTTTTGATTGGCTTTATATTAACTACTATTGTGACAAACAACGCCAATCTTCAATTAAAACCTATTTACCACATATAAAATCACAAGTACATAATCCGCAGTTCTACCATCAAATTATTCAGTCATCAGCCGTCGTCGGAATCCTTTTAATTTCGCAATTTCATTCCAAACAGTGACGTCTAGTTCCGCCATAATTTAATCCTAGGGTTGGCGCGAATGACGAGACTTGAAAACCCGCCTTTTTTATCAGAATGCGTGCGTCGGCACGTCCTGGGCCCGTTTCAATCCCCCTCACATAAAACGTGATCATTCACCTCTGCCGTTGAGGAATAAACATATCCGTCATAGTTTTTCCCTCATCCACGGCCAACGTGATTTAAAAGCAAACATTTGAAGGATAGGATATAAATAGACAACTGAGGCACTTCGCTTAGTTTTTATTGCTTTTTATGGAAGGATTAACTTACTTTTCTACTTGCTACGTAGATTCTAGAGTATTAATTATGTTTTTTAGAGTATTAATTAATTAATTAAAACCTAATAAAGTTGAAATAAAACATTATCGTTTTATAGTACAATAAATAGCGTTTATGTTGGAAATCCTGAAACGTACACTGCCTAATTAAACCAAGCACTGATATATTTTTTGTCTGACATTTTCTGTCTGGCACAATCCTTTTTTTTGTGCGTGGAAGTTGTGTAAAAAAAAACCTCTGTGATATGAAAATTCAAACCTTATGCAGCAAAACTTGCATCAAATCTTAAATTATGTTTTTTTTTGTTATTATTAAGAAGAATGTATTTATCACATAAATTCATTTCATGATGTAGCAATTTGATTTTAGAAAAAAGGTGAATACAGCTTCGTTACCTACACACGATACTAGTAAAATGTGTGTCTAGGTGTAATTTTATTAACAACCCGCCCGGCTCCGCATACCTACACGTGTTGCAATAAAAAATAGTCCATAGCAGTCGGCAGTAATGTAGCTTCCTGTAATTACTAAAGGAATTTTCAGAATTGTATCAGTAGTTTCAGAGATTACACCCTAGATAAACTTATAAATTTACTTCTTTTTAATATCAGTATAGATCGTTACACCGGTGTGACTTGATCCCCAAAATAAATTTGATTATAGGCAATGCGTCTGAGATATAATTGGACATCGAATGTGCTATCATTAAGTCTGACAGCGGATATTGCGCGCCGGATTTAGATGGCATTTTTATTTGCACTGAAAATGAGTGGCTGTAAACCTGATTGCAGACCGTCGAGTTGGAGATAGAAGATACTTTTGTAAAGAGCCAATGTTTTTGCGATGAGGAGTTTTAATATGATTGGGTAGTTGATTTTATTTATTCATCTATATCTATCTATATGCGTATGTTTCAGGAACTGGTCGTTGGGGTCCCGATTTCAAAGTCATATTACTATTTTCTTTATTTCCTATAATCTCATCCTGTCCTATTGCTGAGCAAGGGCCTATCTTAATCTGATATCTAATAAGTTTAAAAATATAAAAATAATAATAATATAAAATACAGTTAAAACAAAATTGGCCCTTTTTTAAATCTATCAAAAATATTATCATATCACGCCCGGCCGCTCCCTAATATTATTTTGGTGAGGTCTCGTCCATGAATATTTAAACTGTGTGAGATAGTGACGGTTCACGAAACATACGCAACTCGAGTACGTGTATTAATGTCAAATCGATCGATTCGCCGGAGGGTTCGTTGTAATATAGAGATAAAAAACTAAACAGGATTCCATTTTCTAGTTCACGAATCAAAAGCTCCCACGGCGTTCGTCCAATGTTCTTTCCAAGAACCTTTTAGATATTTTCGTTCCGGTTCGTTGATGGGGTCAGGAAGTCCTCTGTATACATAATTGTTTCGTATTTTTCTTCAAAATAATGCTATTAATCTTAGAGAGAGTAACGAAAATGTAATGTCGCCATTGTCCTCGTAATTTTGTGGAAGACAATCCTAACCAATTTCTGCTGTGTGTCGTCCGACAGAAAGTTTCCAACAAGTTTCTACGACTTTTAGTTGGAAGAATTAAATTTATTTGTCACTGCCCTGAATGGGTTGCGTTCAAGTCTAGTCTCAAATTGGATCTAACTAGTCGAGTGCACCTGAGAGGGCAACTGCTATATTTTATTACTTTTACTTCTTAATTATAGCCTCTGATGGGGTGGATAGTATGAATTATGTGGAAGATGACGAAAGTCAAAATAAGAAATGAAAATAAAATGGAAGGCCATATTTTTTTCACATTTTTGTATAGATATATAACAAGTAGAAGACGTATTAGTAATAAAATATTTATAAGGAAAATTATTGGTTGTTGTAATAAAATCCAAACCATTTTTAACTACTTTAATTATAAAAAATATTATTATACATTCAGTTTTTCTTTAAATGAAATCATAAAAAACTTTACATTAAAGTTACAAGACACAAACTCCTTTTGCAACTATCATATAGTTTTTTATACTTTTGTTGTTACTGTATCTCTACATCCCAATTTCAATTCGAAGATTAATGCTACCATCAATATACGTGTATTTTTTTTCTACAGATGTACAAGGTTTTTTTTGACAAAAATCAACTATAATATTAACTAATATTATAGTTGATTTTTGTCAAAAAAAACCTTGTACATCTGTAGAAAAAAAATACACGTATATTGATGGTAGCATTAATCTTCGAATTGAAATGTATGTAACTACATAAGATTCGTTCTCGCCCACAGATCCGCCCGAGATCACCATCCGGCCGCGAAACCTTCAAGTCCGAGCAAGCGGTATTGCTGCCTTCTACTGCGCCGCTAGAGGTGACCCCATACCGAATATACAGTGGAGAAAGAACGGGAAACGAGTTTCTAGTAAGTATTTAAACGAGCTACTTCTTAAAAAAATCTAGCAGCGCTGCCTATCAATGAAGCCAAGAGACGGAAGCGGCGGTCGCTTGTCGGTATTGAACTAATTGTATCTCGACTAAATATAGGTCTGCGTTTTCCGAGTCTCTTTTGAAAGCGTTATATTAGGGATATTTCGATAAGACAAAGTTCCAACGTCAACATTATTTAACTACCCAACGGCATAAATTTGTTAGAGCCATTTCTCGTAACTGTTATGAACATTCAGTAGCGTAACTGTTATGACCATTCGGTAGCTTGCCTACACAATCCAGCTTCTCCTAAAATAGTATCTTTAGACCTGTGAGTAGGGTTTGCAATTCTGCATTCGGCAATCCCGCGGTTTCCAGCATGTCAGTGAGACCTGCGGAGTTCCCACATTTGTACGGAAAATCCTGCGCGGAAAATTTTTGAACATGAAAACAAATCCGCTAAGTGAATTTATCTTTTTTTTCATAATTTGTGATGTTTCATGAATTTTTTGTTGTTTTTAACACTAAGTTATTTTTGATTTATAAGAGGTTTATTTATACATAACGTACAACTGTAAAATCAACGATAATAAGTTCGTTCAGCACTTATAGTATGTGTAAATAAATAGTGATTAATGATAACTTGTCAATGGAATGGATCTCTTTGATTTATTGTCTCTGTATTTTTTTCTTCAGAGTTTTATCAATTTAATAATGTAATAGCAAGAAATACGTTAAATAAATAAATAAATAAACACATATGAATATTTAAAAGTAACAAAAGGAATATGTCTTTGATATACTGATTTCTTTTATTCTTTTATATATTAATACATGAAGCAAATTCTTTCTTTTTAAGCAAATTTCGCGTACGGGGAATGTCAATTTGGAATACTTAAAGTTTATATGTTGAAGAAGTAGAGATAGCTAAAATGCCTAAAAAAAGCTTAATACTTCCAGTAGATGTGTATGTTGACCTGTCATGGTACGGAAAGTCTTACCAGTAACTGTTCAATTATAATTGAAACGAACAACTTGATTATTTTATAAATAGGTTAATGAAATAAAACAAAACATTGAACATTTTATGAATTATGGTCGAATTTCGCCCTCTCGGCGATTTCTTTTTTCGTTTTTAGTAAATAACCATACGTTTAAAATGTGATGTATAAATTCTGATCTGAATAATTTACATTTAATTTGATTAAAATAAATATGTTGAACAAGAATAATAATTCGAATTTTCATAAATTTTTAAATCTCTTGCGGGAATTACAGGATCCCGCTGTAAAGCAAATTTACTGCAAAATTTCAGCTGGGAATAAAGGCTGCGCGATTTTCAAACCCTACCTGTAAATACACGTAGTTTGTTATTTTACTTGTTGTAGTGCTCTTCAATTGTACTTTACCGAGCACATTTCTATGTTTTCATTAGTTTATCGGCACAACGAGCGTTTTGATCGATCGGGACTGATGTGGGATGTTATTTGTTTTTCCACTTACAACTTTACCTTCTTTTATAACACATGTCGAGGTCCTAACAGGAATCTTTATTTCAGTCTGTTTTCTTGTAGGATTTCGTTGAATCGGGTAGATTCCAATGTTGAAAATAAATTATTCGCGAGTTGCGAGAATTGGTCTTCAGTTATAATATAACACTAACGTTTTCTATTTATTTTCTAACTGGCAATTTGACATTAACAGTGGCAGACATTACATGTTTGTCAGAAAATGGCGTACATATTTGAAAGTTGCGTGTATGAAACGCTACTTTAGATATTCAGTACACCATTCACATGATAGAAGTTAAAAAAAAAAAAATCAATGGCGTACAAGCATTTTTATTCATATGCATCCTACTGGCATAAATCCTTTGTTAAATTTTACGGCTTCCAGGAGAAGTGATGTAGAAACGCGAGAACCTCATACATAAATAACTTAACACACTCGACCTTCCGAATGAAATATCGATATTGGTAATATACGTGTTCCTGATATGAATAGTAATAGGCCCGAAAATTGTTTCGTGAAATATCAGTTCATTTGAGTTGATTGTGTAGAAATAAATATCCAAAAACGATGCGTATCTAAATTTTATTTGTGTTTATTTTTTGTTTCATATTCTACAACAAGTTTCAACATGCCAAAGAACTTTTAATTTGTGTTTTCCCCGATATTTAAAAATTTTATTAGAGATAGAAGCATAACGGATTTGTAGCTGAGGTCTCAACGAAATTCAAACCTTCAAAAAAAGGGCGACAACGCACTTGTGACTTCTGAGTTACAGGTGTCCATCGGTTTCGGCGCCGGTAGTCACTTACACCATCAGGTGACCCGTCTGCTCATTTGCCCCACCATAAATAAATTCAAAAAGTTACATACAGGGTGTATGTAACTTGTTTTGCTAAAGTACATACGATTTTACTGATTTGACCTAAAATGTAATCATTATTTTTGTTGTAACAAACTTGTATGTAAAGTAAATATGCTTTTTGAGGAATACGGGCTATCTACCATTTAACAGATTTTATTTTGTTACATTTCTGATAAATTCCTTAAACTTGATGTTTCATTCCGAACTATTGTTAATGTTTAAGTATTATTGTTGTATATGAATAGATTTTTTTCTATAACCAGTAACATACCACTATAGAATATTAATCTCTTACTCTGTTAAAATACAACGTATTTTCGTAATCAAATCAGCAATTTACCATTTTCGTTTTTTTTTCACACCGAACGATCCGAAACGACCTCAAGGAAATATATTATCGTACCCACAAATCCAAATCACACAGCATAACACCGACAATTTTTATCCTTGATTGAAATGTAAAGCCCCGATTTTAACCCATAAATATCTCGACCGGTAATGACGACTATAAGCCTAGAGCAATGAGCTGAAAAAACGTATCGGCGGCCACGTACGCGAGACCCTCCTCGCAGGCCGCCATCCGCCCTCCCTGAATAGTTCATCGGTTTCTATGAAAAATGTAATCGTACATCATCCGTAAGAAGCTATCGACCATAAAAGAGTAATAGTGGCGTTTACACCCATCGGTCTCATTCGATATTCAGCGTTATCAAAGTTACTTACGATTTGTCTTTGTGTTGACGTCCGCGATCCATCAAACGTTGTCGTCAGCCATAAGCGGGTGGATTCCTTTAAGACATTCGATTGTTTTGTATAATTTTTCCATTGTTCTTTTTAAGAATATGTTGTTTGTTTTTTTGGCAGTTGACATTGGATTTGAAAAAGTTTTATAACAAACATAATTTAGGCTCATAAACTTTTAGATTTGATTGTTGATATGTATGTAATGAATATATATATGCCGTAGGTCGTGGGTTCGATTCCCACCCGAGTCTAGGTGTTCTTTGTGCCCGTTGTTTGTATGTTTGTAAAGTCCCCCGCGACACAGGAGTAATTCCTAATGCGGGAGTTGTCTTTTAATAAAAAAAAATAAAAGAAAAAAAATCTATATCTACAATAAAAATTATTGCTCTTGTTTTGGTTTATTACTTGTTTGTGTATTACTGACATTAGGAGTTAATCCGATTTCAATATTTTAATCATTCACGCTTATTATGTTTCTTTAAAAAAGTGAAACTTCCGGTTTCGCAAACCAAAATCTACTAAAATTACTATTTATAATATTATGTTCTAAATTAATTTACATTTTATTAAAAAATGTATTTGGAATTTTTTTTTAAATGTTTAGACGTGCATGAGTTGATAAAAATCAGTTGCCGAATCTAGGATGGATTAAAATTTGCAAGCGTTTGTGCCAGCTTTTAATAAACTCCCGAATAACATGCAATTTAAACGTCTATATTGGAATGTGTTTCTAAGGCAGACACATTGTGTCTTCTGAACCCTTGTGGCATACATAAATCATAATCTACGACTACCGGTTGGATTAGCGATCCCAATCTTATTAAGTGTAGATATGGTTTTGATCCGTTCCGGATTATCCCAATAATTTTACTACTCAAAATAGACTTCATAAGCAAACTTTACGTCTACAATGTGTGTATATGTATGTATGTATGTGTTTTATAAACAGAACTAGTCTATTTAATCTATACTAATAACCCATCAGCTTAATTATATGCTGATGGGTTTTTTGTTTGTTTGATTGTTGTTTAAACGCGCTAATCTCTGGAACTACCAGTCGGATTCAAAGAAATCTTTTTGTATATGATAGCCAGATTCGCGAGGAATAGTATAGGCTACGTAACATCACGCTACGACCCTTAGAGGTGGAGCAGTGACCATAAACGCTGGTGAAACTGCGGGGCAAGGCTGGTTTAGGCAGAACAAGAAAAAAAAACAAAAAAAAAGTAAACAAAATATGAAATTGCTAATTAATAATAACGTCGTAACAGAACCCACACAGATAGCTAATTACTTCAATGATTTTTTTGCGTCTATTGGGGGGAAGACCACACATACACATGATACACAACCAAGCAGCGCCCCACTACACAATGTAATAGAAAATACCATGTTTCTCACCCCTGTTGACCCGCTTGAAGTAAATAAAATCCTAAAAAATCTAAAAAGCAAGCACAGTCACGGAATCGATGAGTTCCCACCTATTCTATTCAAACACTGTGCAGATGAATTAACGTTACCGCTTTACCTACTAATTAATCAATCTTTTGAAGAAGGAACAGTCCCTAACCAGTTAAAGCAAGCAATAATAAAACCTATTCATAAAAAGAAATCAAAAACAGACCCTAACAACTATCGCCCAATAGCACTTTTACCCACTGCTTCAAAGATTTTTGAAAAAGCCATAACCAATAGAATATATGCGTTCTGTGAAAAATATAATATATTCGACGAATGCCAAAACGGCTTTCGTAAAAATAAGTCAACAACATTGGCTATCTATAAATATATTCAAGAAGCCCTCAATATCATAAACAATAAACAATATGCTATAGGTATTTTACTTGATATGAGCAAGGCCTATGACAAAGTGCAGTTTAAAATATTATTAAATAAATTATATAATATAGGTATACGTGGAAAAGCTCATGAATGGCTTACCTCATACTTAACAGATCGAAAGCAGCTGGTAGAATTAGAATACTTCAATCTAAATAAAAATGAAATAGAAAAAATACATTCAAAGAGTAAAGACATAAACGCCTCAATTCCTCAGGGCAGTGTGATAGGATGCTTGCTATTTCTGGTCTACATCAATGACCTACCAAAATGCATAGAGGAATCATGTGTTATGTTTGCAGACGACATCTCCCTACTAGTTTCTTCTAAAACCAATTCGAATTTAAATGACAATATAAATACAATACTCACCAAAACAACAGATTGGATGACAGAACATAACTTAGAAATAAATTATTCAAAAACTAAAATAATACCTTTTCATCCATATCAAAAGAAACCATTAAATATAAACTTTAGTTTCAAAGGGCTTCAATTGGAAGTCGTTAAAGAATTTAACTTATTAGGATTAATTATAGATACTCATATAAATTGGAAACCACACGTAAAAAAAGTTCGGTCAAAAATATCAACATTTTCATATGCTCTACGCGAAATTAAGAAGACCACAGACCTTTCCACCGCTCTTGTCACATACTACGCATACGCTTACTCTTGCTTAAGCTATGGCATAATCCTTTGGGGAAATAGTACAGAGGCACACACTATCTTCACCATACAAAAAAAAATAATTAGAATATTAACTAATATAGAAGAAACAGACTCCTGTAAACCCCATTTTCAGAATCTCAAAATTCTTACTCTACCAAGCATTTATATCTTGGAAATTTGTAAATTTGTTCGAAATCATCCGGAATACTATAGTAAAAGAGAAGATAAACAAACCAAATTTACACTTAGACATAGAAATAGGCTTAACCTCCCAACTTCCCAACTAACAATGCATTCTACAAGCCCCTTGGTTATGTCAATTAAAATATATAACAAATTACCAGAAGCAATTAAGAACGAAGAAAAACATAATATTTTTATTAATAAATTAAAACTTTTCCTGTTACAAAAAAGTTACTACACTATAAAAGAGTATATGGAAGAAAAAACCTACCTACTTAAATAGTATTAAATCTTCACATTATAAAGTATTACTTTAGTATGATAACATAGTCAAGCCTAACCTAAATCAAGTGCAATAAGTAAATAAATAAGTAAATAAATCAAATATGACATACCTTATAATAACTAAATAATTACCTTTATTAAATTGTTTAATAATAAATACATAATACTATAATAATTACCCTATATAATAAATATATAACAACATAGCCAAATTCTATATAATCCCAGTGCAATAATAATAACAATCACTAAACATTTAACAAATAATAAATCAATTATGTATTATTACTACTATAAAACAAATCTCAAACGGCTACCATCCAATCTATAAATTATAACTAGATACTATAAACTTCAGATTTTTTTTGTTAATGTTATTAAATGGCATCATAAAATAGAATAAGTAACACAAATATATAAATAAAACGAAGTAATTACCCAGCAAATATTATCAAAACTATTAATATACCCAAAATATATAAATAATATATACTTACAGATTAAACAAATAATACAAAATAATATATCATATCAATACAACAAAAAATAACTCCCCTCTCTCTCTCTCTTCTGTGCAGTGCCCGACAGGGTCCATAATTGATACTTAGCTTAAGTTTTACCAACTGTATAATTTACATTATGGCAGCAATAAAGTATTGAGTATTGAGTATTGAGTAACTAGAAAACAGAAAAAAGTGAAAGTAATATAAGCATTAAATTACAACTCTTTCCTCGTAACTCTGAATAACAGAGTTCTCTTAAAAAGTCATATGAAGTTTACTGCTGTTGAAGATCATATGAAGAATGAGTAAAATATTAACACTTTTCTGTTTAATATGTGCATTGCCGTATGTTACTTTTGCTTATAATTAGTCCATGATTTCTGAGCCGTGATGTTTATAAATATGAATGTATGTATCATAACACTCGAGACCAATGAATTCGGGTGACATGAAGATACCTGAAAATCCCGAAAACTAATAATGCTGGCTTAGAATAGTTTAATAGACAAGTAAATACTCCTTAAATGAAAGTAATAAAACTTGGTGATTGTTACATAAGTTATGCCATCAAAATAGAGGAATGGGAGAATATTCTCCAACATCATAAAAGAAACTTGGTGTACAGCATGCCAAACCGCATAACCGCTGTAATGGCAGCACGTGGAGGTACGTATAGTTATAGAAAAGTATGGCGTTTTTCTATTTTTGTTTTAAGATTAGATTGATTATTATTTTTTATCTTAATTCTTAATATAATACAAAGATTATTACTTCAATTGAAGGAGTACTTAATTGTAGACAATTAAATAAAAAAACTAAAAACCCTTAGTGAAATAAAATGTGTTTAAAAGATTAAACACAATTTATTTCACTAACCTAGCGTTATTAGTTTTAGTTTTCATTATTCGTGATAGAAATTTTCAGGTATCTTTATGTGACCCGAATTCATTGCTCTCGAGTGTAGATAAATATGTAGAAACAAAGAAAGGAAGAAAATACAACAAAATGTTATTCGTCAAACTTTTGAAATTACCTATTTGTCTGGTGGATAGTTCGACACGTTTGCGCCTCATGTTTTATTATCTACTTCATTTACTGTTTCATGATCTGTTTTATGTCTGTTTTTATTTTGAGAGTTCTTTCATTGAGTGTTTAAAGGCGCTTGGAATAGATAGATGAAGTAAAATTGTTCGTATACCTATAGATTTTTGATCGGGTGATCACTCTCTGACTTAAAGACTGTAGCTGGAAACTGTCTTATTGTTTGTGACATTAGTATTTGATGTTAAAGCTACGACCATGATTACAAATATCATTATAAATCATAGGTATTTCATTGAAAATTAAAAACAAAAGGTTGAATTCTCTCCTGGCACTATCAACTAAACTAATTACACAATGAATCTCATGTCTTAGTGAGATATTTCTTCCTCTGTACAAATTAAGATATAATATAATAATTACTATTATTTATTACAATGTTTATCTCTTTCTGTTATACCCTGTTTACATACATAATATATTACGTAAGATACCTAAGCAAAGAATAATTTCAAAACCCACTTAGTTTGTGATGTTTTTCTATGTCATTATTATACTTACTAAAGAGATGTATGGTAATATGAAATATACTTAATATTTCGCAGAAAAGTTCTTAAACGCTTGACTTTATAACGTAAACTCTAATTTAATTATTCCTTGGACCTTCAAAGGCGCCTTTTAACTCCGGTCAAACTTTGACAGTTTCGGATCTTTAAGTAATGACTTTGAAACGTTGTCCAAAGAATTCTACTTTAAAAATTGGTTCTACATTCCATGAAATTCTAATTTGGAACACCGACACCGATGTACTAAATTTACTGATAGCTGTGTGTGACCACACACAGCTATCAATAGCTCGCAATAGTTGCCTCGAGCAAAATAGTTTTTGCGACATCTAAACTGTTACAAATATTAGTTTTTATTTTGTTTTTGTGTGTTGCTCTCGCAATACCTTTCCTGTACAACAAACGCAGTAGTATGTAAGTTTCAGTTTTTAGTTTCTTGTTTCGTAAATAATAATTTATGTATAAAAGTGTTAACTTAAAAGCATTGAAGTAAAGTAATTATTTAATTAATAAATATTTAATAATTAGCTTTTTGAGTAGGTATGTAAGAACATACTTTTAGTAAACCCTACGCTACTTCACAGTTAAAACTACCAAGTTAGCACAGATATTAGTTTTTTATTTTAATATTTATGTTGATTGAACTCAATGAAGTGAATTTAGTCGTAATTTCCCCGGGCTCAAAGTTTGTATATTATTTAAAACTCACCCACTTACAGTAATTAGACTGATTAGTTACTTGAACTATGAGAGTAGAATTTAAAACTGATTTAGATTACTTTTGATTTTATAATATTTAGATAACTTTATGAGAAACCGTTTATTCTAATTAAAAACACACTATTTAGTTTTTACGTGGCAGTTTCAATATTTTCGTTTCAAAACATATGTCAATTTGAAAAAATCCTAAATGGATTTACAAGTAGTTTTTTTCTAAAACAACAAATTATTTGACCGTAACGTTTCCAACGAAATGAGCAATAAAACCAGCAGAGCAAAGTCACAGCGTACGTCACACGCTAGATTGACAATCACGAGTCGCGTCGACCTGTCGGCAGCCATGATGGATGACGCCTTTCCCTTCCGCAGATAGGGGTGGGCAAAGATATCAATGTATTCAGCCTTTTTATCTTTAGAACGTTAACAGGGTGTTTGTAAGTGTAAGCATTTGTGGATTTATAGCAATCGCCTTAAAATTTTACTAATCTATGTTTTAGGTTAAAACAGTGCTGTAATTGTTAATATTTTAACTTACTCAGTTTATTTGACCAGTCAGAATCATAATAAGGGCAGAAGCTCAAGAAATTGAATTTCAATAAAAAAATATATTCAATCATTTAATTGATAATTTATGACACCTAACTTAATCTAATTCTGTAAGGCATTTGAATCCGCTTTAGGACCGCTCATTGTAAGGCTATAAACGTTAATTTTATCCTACCTATTGGTTTGAGTAACGTTTGGTATTCAAACTCAAACTTCAAAATAATCCTGTTACAAAAATAGTAAACTGACGAATTTTTAAAATTTACTTTAAATTTTTTTTGTTTACTATCTTTATGAAAACCAACTGCCAAACCGTTACACACCAAAAAAAGAAGTAAAAATACTGTACTTCAAATAACGAAGCCAACATATCATAGTGTCGTAATATATTCACCAGCAACCCTCTGCCCGCATTCCACGAGATACGATAGTCTCGCTACTATCTTTTCAAGCAGCCTGAAGACACGTTTTACACTTTAAGCTAACGCTCAAGAGCTTCACGGCAACGTGTGAAACTTGAAAATCTTTGTGATACGGTTTATTTGAAAGATTTAACTTGCTACATAGTTAGAACGAACAATTTTTACTTTCAAGTGGAAAGTGTAACATTCCCCTTAACGGCTCTTTTGAACGTGGAATAGGGGATTGAGCTCTGTATAGACTGTGTTTATAGATGTTGTAAAGAGTGGGCAGAGTAAACACAACTGATATCGATATCAGCCAGAAACTCGAATAACAGCTTATAAATTATTTTTGAAGGGACTTTTATTTCATTTTTTTTTTACGACAGTATGTTTTGTTTTTGGGCTCCTGCTTGGATCAGTTTTGCATATCAATACTACTGAGGTCGTAAATATGATTTTTCAGATACTTGACAGTTTTCTATAGTTCACAAACAAATATTTTGATATCTAGCCAAAGCTAGCAGGCCCGCCTTAGAGTAAGCACATAGCGCTATGGTCGCTTACAGATCCAGGTATGTGACGTGCATGTTGCCGACCTGTTAAAGTTTGTTATAAATTTATGATGTAGATATACATACATTAACGCCTGTATTCACACACATTTTTTTTTGGTCCCACTCATGCAAGCCTATTGCCACTGACCGGGCACTTTGGGACTTAGAGAAAATTGGGAGTATGTTGAAAAGGAAATGTAGGTGTAAGAAGGGAAGGCAATGGAAGGAAAAGGATATAGCTAATACGGATTTATTGAGGAGTGTAAGCAATAGCTCCAACAGTTCAGGGACGCACAACTGTAAATCTAACTGGCTGTTGCCGGGTAATACCTGCACTCTAACAAAACATTTATGATATAGAATGGGACTGTATTCTGATGGGAAGAAAGAACTATTTAACTGTGGGAGAGCCATGCTTCGGCACATATGGGCCGGCTTGACCAGAGTGATACCACGGCCTCACATAAAACCGGCAGTGAAGCAACGCTTAAGTTGTTTTTCGTTGATTGAGTGAGATTACCGGAGGCATAAACCCTTCCGTCTCCCCATCTTCCCCCCTCTTCCCCTCTTTCCCCTACTCCCACCTTAAAAGCCGCCAACGCACTTGTGACTCTTGAGTTGCAGGTGTTCATGGGCGGCGGTAGTCACTTACCATCAGGTGACATGTCAGGTCGTTTGCCCCGTATAGCATAAAAAAAAAACTCATTCTGTAGTCTCATATGAGTCTCAGGGGACCACTGTCTATAAAGAAGATCGAGGTACTATCCCAGTCAAGCAGTTTCGATTTGTTGTGCTTTTACCTCCTTCCGAAATATACCCAAAAATCGCGTATGTTGAGAAATAATCGCGTAACTAATAAAATATATCTTCGGTGTAATGATGCCCGTATAATTTTATACTCCTATCTAACCCTGATAAAATTATTTACGACTAGCAGACTTCTGTGGCGACTTCCACATGCAGCAAAACCAGACCATCTAGCGAAGACTAGCCCGAACTACGGAGTAACTACTAATTCTGCATCGCGCAAGGAAAGTTCTCGCACTGATTAGTATACAACTTGCCAACATCAACCACTGGACCGTGGTCAGCCAGCCACGATCACCTAACCTGGTTGGGGACCTCCCTTTTGTGTTTGAGGGACACGATACCAGTCTCTTCACATTGATATTGTCGCTGAGTGACTTGCACATTGTTGTCGTAGTTCACAGTTGATTTTGACATACAAGAATGAAAGTACAGAGAATGTTTGTGTGGGTGTGATAATCCCATAAGAAATGTCCATCAAGTTAGCCGTACGTTTCTTTGCCTTAATAGCTTAAATATACAATATATATATATTTAACGAATATATTCCCCATCGCGTTCCATTTTCAGTACGAACAGTCACCGCATCCGTTGCATTATTCTGACCACGTGTACCTGATATTGCTTTACGACTGTTATATTTTTTATTACCTACTCTATTCCTTGAATACCGGAGCGTTTAGGGATGTGCTTCGTATGTTGGCTTAGTGTATTGGTAACCATCGATACAGAATGTTACAGAAAGATGTGGCGAAATTTTACGATCATTATGTGTTACTGAAAAGAATTTGATTTAGCTTGAAAAAAAAATGGACTTGATAAAGAAAAAAAAAATTTGAACATTCACCGGGTCTACTATATACGACCCTAAAATATGGCTACACGTTCTAAAGTCAAAACACAAGTTCTAAAGTCCCAACACTAAACTAACTAAAATGGCTAAATGTATGCTGTATCTACTCAAATTGCAATCCTGACTAATATTGTAAATGTGAAAGTGAATTTGTTTGTTTGGTACGCGTTCATGTCTTAACTACTTAACCAATTATTATAAAATTTTGCAATCACGTCGCCAGGGGTACAAAAAAGCACATAATAAAATACTACTACTATTACTTTTATCCAGAAAAAAGTACTGGTCCCTCGGGATAAGAAAAATTTGAATGGCAGTTATATCGAAGGTGGAAAATCGAAACGATATGTACCTACATATACTGAGTCGTGTAGGACTTTTAATTTTTAGATGTTATACAAAAAAAATATAAATTTTATGTAGTAACAGCATACAGATGAATCCGTTTTTCCTATAAAAATTATAGATTAACGTACAGACTTAGGAGAATAGTAAGAAATCGGAATCCGATCAACGGTATATCGTATACCCAGACGTGTCACTAGACCCCTGGAAATTGAGACACCTAACTGCGCTAGGTAACTACTGCATTAAAAGCTTTTTAAGGGCTTCACGTATTACCGAATACGACGAATTAATTAAGTTCAGCTTTCACTGAGAAAAAAAAGTCTACGATTTTAAATCCACATGATGAGGCCAAAAGACAAATGTCTCTAAACCACTCAATAGAATTTAAAACTAAGAAATTAGCTATCGTAGCGTACTTATGTATGTTATGTGTAATACTTAATTAATATTTAAATTATTGCATTCTGACTAAAGAGACTGATTACTGTATTATGGTTTTGTTTTTATTATTTTATTACGTTCATCCTTAACAATGGCTACGGCTTTGACTTCGCCTCCGATTTCCGATTAGTCAAAGTTAAAAACCGGGATTCCGACTCCGGTTCCGGTAAACTCACCTACGTAACATCCCTAGTTCCAAGTCATTATACGTTTTACGTGAGATACGATCACTAACAGTTTAATAAAAATAATCTTTGTTTAGACCTGGTATTGAAATAACATCGACGAGCGCACTTCAAACGATTAATTATCATAGTTTCCGACAACAGCCAATTAGAGTTATGGCCCTTTCCTTCCATTGCCTTCCCTTCTTAGCTACGTTTCCCTTTCAATATATTCCCAATTTTCCCATTTAATTTCCAAAGTCCCTGGTTGACGGCAATAGGTGTGCCCCCTATTACGCAAATGGGACTAAAGTCGGTCAAATGTAGGCTTATACGTCGCTGCCCCCCCCCCCCTTCGGGGATATATGCGTGTGTGTATGTATAAAATGTTGCTGGTATTGGTAAAATATGCATAGTATGTATATGTGTATGTAAAATATCTGCAAATACCATTTCTTGAATGTAACTACAATAATTGATTGCATGAAGTTCGCTTACGTTTGTATGTCAACTTTATGTTTTATATAATGTTTTATTTCTTTATCAATTACTTTTACATTCTATAATGTTTTGCTTCCTTTCCTTTGCGTTCCTTTGTATGCTTATACATCCTTAGCAGTTATTTGTTAGACTCTAATATAGCCCATTTACCTACAAGGACGCTATCTTACGTTTTATAGTCCTTTGATTTTGACTATTACAAGCACATCTCTATGTCGTTCAAGTATGTTGTCTCGTGGAGCGATCGCCCAGATTTTACTGTGTATTTTTACTGCATTGCATTTACATACATGTTGTGTCGTTCAAAGTGACGTTTAGAATACCAAGTATTCCTCTCCCTGCAATCGTAAATACGTGGTTATGAGTCGATTGCCAGAATATTACTGAATAATAAATCGATTCATACTTTAGTACCGAGTTGAAATATCGAATGTCAAACGTTCGTTTCGATAACTGACGGCTGACTGCGAGATACGCTCGTGATTGATATATTCCTTTAAATATATTGGCCATGCTCTTTAGATTTGGTTGTGTAAAAATGGAACAGTGGTTAAAATTATCACTACGAAAATTGCATCCGTTTCCTGTGTTGTGGTTTCGATCCCAAATTCAAAAATGATTTGCGTAAATCACAAGGATTAATTCTGAGTTTAAATGCACTTTGTGTCCGTTAGTTGTGAAAGACACAAGGAGAATTCCATGAAGAGACGGTTCTATCTCAAAATAATATTTTAAGATGTTGTATCATCAACATATTATGTAACTACGAGTAAAAAGAAATATAATGCTTGTAGCAATTTGTTTCATATGCTAGTCTGCAGCACTGATTTGAACGTAATCTTGTTCCAAATACTCTAGATGTATTGAAAAAAGGACGAACGATGTTTATATACTCGTATGTTATAAGGAGACGAAAAACATGGTACTTTCTACACAGTAAAACGGGATCAGCTACCTATCGGTCAAAGACATACAATGTCTACAACAAACAGTTAATGACAAATAACTTCACAAACCCTCGGTCAAAATCACAACATCCAACAATCAGTGGTACCCTGTACCGATCTTGGTCACAAATCTATCTTACTTGTCAAATGCAGGGTAGTTGACAGCTAAGATAGCAATCTCACCATTATTACTGCAGTCGGACACTTCTGCTCATCCTTAAATCCCTTTGTTATTGCTTTCGGGAGAAGTAGCGGATCTAAGCGCACGAGAGTTCGCGGGCAAGTTCTCGAGCACAGAGCTCTCCAGTGGTATATTTACATCAACCATTTCGAGCCATTTTTAAACCCCCTCTAAGTCAGGATTGGATAAACCCATTGAAACCATAACCACACTAAAACACACAAACAACACAACCACAAACTTCAAAACTCCAACTTTAATACTTTACGGTAAACGAACTGTTGACAATCATAAATTTCTGGATGACTGACTGACAGATAATCAAATATAAAATTTGGCAAAAGGGCTAGGTTTTTTTTTCAGCTTAAAGGCTATACTATAAAATCCGGGAACTGGGTCGAGTTGTCTATTATCATACATGATTGCCACGGTCGTGAACATATGAGCGGAGCGAACTCCGTGTCAATCTTGCAAATGGTTTAATATGAACTTTCCGAGTTTTAATTTTCATACTTAAACAAAAACTCGTCGAGTTCTTATTTTACAAGATTTACATTGAAGTAGGTAGAACTTGTCTCTAAATTTTGCAGTTTTATTATTTTTTTCGTAAAAAACAATTTGCACTTTTTCTATTATTCTTAACTAACTTTAGGTTGCCACATCGTTCCTTATGATTATATTTCATGAAGATCGGTGCAGTAGTTAGGGATGAAAGTATAACAAACAAACAAACTCATATTCGCATTTATTTTATATTAGTTTGAATTCCCAAACGCCGATTAAGCCATAAGATTACCATTTTGATTGCTTAAGTGCGATTCACTTTACATGTCTGTCTGATAAACTAGTAGTCTGTCAGATAGACATGTAGCACAGAATTCGAGGTGTACATTTTTCCAGTATTCTGCTCCAAAGTACAAAAAGCGTACTATGTCACCCAAATGGTCGATAAACTAAATTAGAATTGAGCGGGATATGTTTCCTTTAGGAGTCTGTAGAGACTTTCCATAAAATACGAATCGCCGAGAAAAGCCTAAGATAGCGAGACGAGCCAGACTCCTACTGAAAACAATAGCCAACTTCTACTATCTTCTAAAATCTACTTTGAAAATCTCATGATAGGGAAGCGTAAAAAACAGTGACGGAGGACTTAGCATTGATCCAAGTTATTTGTTCTAACGATACGATAAATAATATATGTATTTATATAGTATTTACACTAATTTCGATTTTCAAGAAAAATTAAAAAAAATTCAAGTCACTTGTAGATTAATATATCTAGAGGTCGTATGTGCAATCTGTTAAATAACTAATCACAACGTGCGAAGACGCATTTTCCAATGATTGCAATCGACCACATTACAACTCCTATATCAACTGCTGATAGACGGTCACGGAAGGTTTTTAAACCAACAGAGGTACAATCATGGCAGTTTATTAAACACGATTAGCACCTACTTACCTAGCGGACAAGTGAAATTGGACCCTTACCTTACCGAACAGATTTTCCTAATATTATTTTTAAAGTAGAGCTACTTATCATAGAGATTTACTGCTTTATTTTATCGTGGATTGTACCTAATTCACCGGAATTTATTCTCTCGCAGATGTATTTTTACGACGCACGTTTTCTGTAGAATTTCTTGCTAACTCAATAATGTAGGAAGTGTGCTGGTGAAATTGGTTGATATTATTTATTTTTTTATAAGGCACTAGGTTTTATTCACGTCTGCGTGTATGATGCAATGTATATATTTGTATGTAAATCTAGAAAACTAAGGTGTATCAAAATATCTGTGGCAGTATAAGGCTATACATAATAAATCATACATACTATACGTATTAAATTTAAATGAACTAATTAAGGTGATTACCTTATCTTGTGAAATATGAACTAGATTTATTTATCACTGTTCATATAATAGCCCCTCCGCATAAAATTACGTTTAGCCCCGCGATTGATTGAGAAAATTTCTTTGTAAACTTAAAGTAGACAAGTAAGGTTTAGCAAATACCAATGTTAGTAAAAATAAATATTAAGTCGTTTGAAGTATTGTGCGGCCACCAATTATTATACTAAATAACTACTTAAAAAAACTTTTAAATTAAGTAATTGGAATAGGTAATCTTGTTATCAAATCACTATTCTTAAAATAGTCCCTCTGCAGAAAGTGCCGTTTAGCCCCACGGTTGATTGAGAAAATTTCTTTTTAAACTCATCACTTACCCCAGACTTGCCTATTTAGTTCACAGTTCTCTATAGGACTCAAATTTATATCAGCAGTATTTCTTACAACTACTCAAAACTACTGGCAAACCACTTTTTTGGCTTGGAAGTAGAGTCACCATTTATAGAATGGGGGAACAGGGTTAGCAAGACATAAATGACACCAGTTAGGAGTGTCGTTAGACGTCGATATTCTCTCATTAAGCGGCTTTGTCATTGCAATTTTATCGCGTCGTCGTAAGAAACTAATGTATGCCTCAAAAGGGGGCGAAGGCAAAATTTTAATCGTTGAGGTGAGTTCTAAGGGGCGAGTGATGATTACATATGTTAGTGGTGATTATTACACTAATTTTAACTAAAAAGTATTGCAATAACTAAAGATGGCATCGCCATCTTTATTTTATTTTCGTTTATTATTCAGTCATAACTATAGTCACTTAAATTATACGTTATGAATATAAATAAATATATAAAAATATTATATGGATAAATTATGGCGCTAAATCTTTAATATGTGAATTCATACTCATAAATAACAAGAGCGGGCAGGGCGCCATGTCTCTTTCATTATTTGCGCTCTTGTCTTGTTTCCTGGTATATTAATCTTTACTTGATGTTTAGTTACCTAGTAAAAGAATGCAGAAATTTTACGTGAGAGAGCCATGCTTCGGCACGTATGGCTCTACTCTGCTCGATACCACGGCCTCACAGAAAACCGGCAGTTAAGAAATGCTTGCATTGCATTTCGTTCGCCGCGTGAGTGACGTTACCAGAGGCCCTAACCCTTCCCTCTCCCCTATTCCTGTCCTTCCATTCCTCCCTCTTCCCACTCTTTCCCCCTATCCCTCTTCTCCTACTCTCACCATAAAGGGCGGCAACGCACTTGTGACTCTTTGAGTTACAGGTGCCATTGGGCGGCGTAGTCATTTACCATCAGGGTGACCTGAGTCTGCTCGTTTGCCCCCAATACCATAAAAAAAAATGCTCTTACCTAAAAGACCGACTTATATGTTTAATTTTCCCTTTTCTGTACCTAGAGAAGTAATAAAAAACTGGGATACCTTTTTGGACGTCAACCTTTTTAGATCCTACTAAGCTTTTGTCACCCGGTCAAACATAAGGAATCGATTAACACCTTACTTATCAAATGCGGCTTAGAAATTTATGCGTTGCAGTTTCTACAGTTTAAGTGCATGTAAACATACATGCATAAATACGTAGACCTTAGTTCCTTTTGACAATAGGGACAAATACTAAAATTTGTGTGATTAGCACGATCATTTGTTCTGTATGGTGTATTTTATCTATAGTATGTATTTAGTAATATATAGGTATTTTCATCAGTAGTCTGGTTACCATAGTACAAGCTCTACCTAGTTTCGGATCACACGGGCGTGTGTGAGCTGTCTTAAGTTATTATTATTATTTCGCCATGCTGCCCTTTTCGGGAAATATATTTCTCGCGACGTCAGACTCATGATTGATTGATGTTGGATAGATATTTTTTACAGAGATTTTGTTTATTCACTAGAAATAATGGGAGACAGAGACAGCATCAACCCTCTTTACAGAAAATTGCATAGGAATATATCCACTACTTTTATTTAATATTTCATTTAAGTACTCGATATTTTTTTAATAGCAACACCAAGGAACACATTACAAATATTTACGTACGTACACAATACAAATGCTTTTAAAAGTTAGTACTTGTGTAACAAGCGCACAAAAATGTGTTAAAATCGCACGTCCGCCAGACAACGATTATTCTCACTTGTCGTGAAATACATTTCCTTGTACACCACTAGTGGCGATTTAGCTCTGTCGTCTGCTGACAGCTAGGGATGTGCCTTTCAGTAGCCTTCATTATATATTTCAAAATAAAAACTTTATATAGGTATGTAACTGTAGGAATATTGTAAGTTATGTATTGTGTATATATTAGTGGTTACTATAGGATAAGGAGAATCAGAAGAATCGGTTGAAAAAGAGTGCCATGTCTGACTTAGACAGGATATGGAAGGACAGAAATATCTCAAGAAGGACGAAAATAAGGTGGTGACGGAGGAAGATGCCGTGATTATCCTGGACAGGGTATTGGACTGGAAATTAGGAATACTTAAAGTTTATATGTAGAAGAAGTGCAGAAAGCTGAACAGTTCAAGCTATACTCTTCTTTTTATCGTGTGGAAACCCCCACGGGTCATCACCTCACTGAAGGTGAAGTGTTATGTTGGACTCGAACCGACTAAAACCACACGGTGTTCCGTCACAAGTGAGTCTAGGGGAGGACAAGGGATCCGCGATACCCTAAGAAGGAAGCTGGTCAATGAAATAAAAGTCAGGCGTTTCTAGTTGAGATTATTTTCTGTACTGATTCAAAATGAAAAACTGATTCATGTAATTTTTCTATCAATGTTATTAAACAGCTATTAATTGGCCAGTATAATTAAAAAAATATTAAAAAATCACAAACATTTTAGATAATCAAATATTCGCATGTTTGGCACATCCCTATATTCCACCAACTTCTTCAACTCAAACAACAGATGCTGCGATACAATTTAAACTTTACTCCCTTAAGATTACAAGTCATGCAAGAATGCAAAGTGAAGCTGTTGTACAGCAATCTTGGAAAATGCAAAGTGCAAGGATGCACAGAAAAAGTACGGCATTAATCTGGGATGTTTTTAAACTTTTTCATTGAAAGTAACCGTTATTTTTTTTTAAGTTAGCGTCGTTGCAAACGATTTTTTCTTGTCTTTTTGTTGTTGTAATGCACGAAACATTTTTTTTTACTTATTACATTTTACTGTTAAGCAAAATATACCTTTCATAGCAAATGACTTTCTACAATTTCCACTATTAGCTATTGGATGTTAAAAGAAATTACATGTTCGACAACTCATGAGGTAGTTATTCAGTATTTATACAAAATACCTAACTCAAATTTATAAGTTTAGAATATTGCTTAGATAATTCTCTCTTCTCCAGTCTAGCAGGCTATTATTCATTATTAGAGAGTTAATTTTATAAATGGTCATATTTAAATTCAAATATTATCAATTTCGTATTTGATACACATGCAGGGCGCATCTGACAATGGAACACTTACTTAAATCACTGAAAGGGCATGACTCTAGCATGCAGTTGACTTGCTTGTTGGTCTAGTGGTTAGTGATTCTGACTGCTAAGCCGGTCGTGGTTTCGATTCCCACTCGGGACAAATATTTGTGATGAGCATGATCATTTATTCTGTGTTTGGTTGTAATTTATGTATAATATGTATGTATTTAGTAATATATATGTTTATCAGCAGTCTGGTTACCATAGTACAGGAATTGTTGAAAAAAGTCTATCCGTTCAAAAGTTTGATTTCAGACCGTTTGATTTCCCAGGTATTATCACCTCCGTTTCTTATAAAAGCAGGTGAAATGTACAAAGCAATGCGTTTTACTCATTATAGATGAAGATTCGAGATGTTACATTAGATTTTTTTTATGGTATAGGGGGCAAACGAGCAGACGGGTCACCTGATGGTAAATGACTACCGCCGCCCATGGGCACCTGTAACTCAAAAGTCACAAGTGCGTTGCCACCCTTTAAGGTGGGAGTGGGGGAAGAGGGGACAGGGGGGAAGAGTGGGAAGAGGGGAGAGGGGAAGGACGGGAATAGGAGAGAGGGAAGGGTTAGGGCTTCCGGTAATCTCACTCACGCGGCGAAAGGCGCGGCAAGCATTGCTTTACTGCCGGTTTTCTGTGAGGCCGTGATATCGAGCGGTGTCGAGCCGGCCCAAACGTGCTGAAGCATGGCTCTCCCACGTAAAGTTTTTAAAGTGTAATATGAGTTTAACAACGACATAATGAAATAAAGCCCCTATTCTCAGTAGTTCAAGGAACAGTTCAATTGATTGAACTAGTGATACTTTTTCGTATCAGTAGTTCAATTTGTTTACATCATTGAACTACTGATACTAAAAAGTCTCAGTAGTACAATCAACTGAATTTCGTCAAAAAGATTGAAGTAATGAGACTTTTTAGTATCAGTAGTTCAATCGATTTGTATCATTGAATTAATAATACTCAAAAGTCTCATTAGTACAATCAAAACTATTTCGTCAAAAAATTAATTAAAACTCCATGCATGCAGTGCAAAGTGCTTATCTCTTTAGACAAAGAAACAAAAAAAAAACAAATAATTACAGAACATTTATTCGTAGAAATTAAAAATAATCAATAGTGACTAAAAACCGAAAAACCGATACTTAACGTTAACATTTAACATACATGGCAATTTTTTCCAAAAATAGACCTATTGATTTGTCATGAACTAGCTGCACTTGTGACTGCTGGATAAAATTGTCGTTTTCCATACACACTTTTCGTCGTTTTGGCAATAACTTTTCCCCATATTTCTCTACCTGTTCACACCGTAACTCGAAATATATGGCATCATTTTTTAATTCATTTAGAACTTCGAGAATATTTGGATTTTTATGTAATAAAGTGTTCATTTTAAAATTCCACCCTTCTACTACGTTAGTAGTTCGATAGCGTTTTCCAAATATTGACCACATTTTGATAAAATCTTGCTTTAGCCAATATTTTTCAAAGTATATTTTAAATTTTGTTATACCCACATCCGTAGGCATTCCATTACATATATAGTCCCATCCGCAACGTATTTCACTTTGAGGTAATAAAGGTAAAATGCAAGTCAAGTTAATAATCCTCTTATGTATTCGGATCTTATCTAGTTTATATATTTTTGCTTTATGCCACAAAGCATTTCGAAAGTGAAAATAGCACCCGTTTATCTCAGCTTTTGGAAAATATTTTGTCAGTGATTTATTCGCAGCAAGCTCGTAATCAGTTCTGATTTCCTGTGGTTGCCATTCCGGTATTTGTGACTTTATTAAATTAAAAAAGAATGGTATAGGATTATTCATTTTTGTGTGATAAAAATGCGTAAATTAAAGGTACAACGTTAATACTTTCATTGGTTACACTATCTAAATCACCTTGGATGGTGTACAATTGTGCAAACGGGAAAGGGCAGCACTTAAAAGTCCCATCCATGAAGTATTTTTTTAATTTACGCAAAAGAATCTTCGCCTTTTCCGAACAGAAGACTAAAACCTTGATTTCACGGTCATAATATTCCGCAAGCAAAAAATTTTCAAACTGAACTGGAACTTCAACTTCTGCAATTTTTCGGCAACAGATTTTATTTACTTGTGCCAGTTTATTTCGTTTCCTATAAATAGTTGCTTTTTTTTTATCAAATGTAGGAATTGGTAGTTTAGCGGCAATATCAAGTCCACTCTTTCTGATACCATTGAGACATTCTCTGAATACTTTAGGCGCAGATTTGTTACTTACAGCTGCTTCTTCAATAGCGTTATAAATTTTACCACTTACATGATTTTCCGTGTCGTCTGGGATACAATTGTCACTATGTTTTTTACATTTGATTACGGTTTCAGTGTCCTAAAACAATAGACTAAAGATAAAAACACATGTAGGTATATAAAATAATACATTCTATGAAGACACAAATCATTGCATTGCATTTAAGAGAGGGTTTTCGAGAACTCAACTGTAGTTATTTCCGGTGTTTACCCGTGGTCCCGCTTGGTTGACCCATCAAGGGGTGAAAAACTGATTTTCGTAGTTCATTTAATTTTATTAAAATTACGGGGAAATATAAAGAAAGAAGAGATTTAAAATTACATATTTGTCCAGCTTACCTCTGTCATGGTAAGAGATCCAGTGCATTTTCGCTTAAAATTCTTGCATCGCCAGAACACGTTCCCATTTTGAAATGAGCAATGCTTATAATATTGATGACCAGAGTGTAACAAAACCCAACCCCGTCCTCTTCGTATTTTTAAGAAATTGATCATTTCTTGACTCATCTTTACAAAATTATAAAGATTATGTAGCATTAAAGCAATCGAATCAAATAAAACATTAGACTAAGAATTAAGTGTCAGTACTGACACTTATTTATAACTGACCATATATGAGCAATAATTACTATAGCTATTTAAAAAATAAGCGCGTTGCACTGCATGCATGCAGTTTTAATTAAATTTTTGACGAAATAGTTTTGATTGTACTAATGAGACTTTTGAGTATTATTAATTCAATGATACAAATCGATTGAACTACTGATACTAAAAAGTCTCATTACTTCAATCTTTTTGACGAAATTCAGTTGATTGTACTACTGAGACTTTTTAGTATCAGTAGTTCAATGATGTAAACAAATTGAACTACTGATACGAAAAAGTATCACTAGTTCAATCAATTGAACTGTTCCTTGAACTACTGAGAATAGGGGAAATAAAGGACTTTTACTGGTAAATATAATGATGTAGGCGTTTCAATTACTCTTCTACAATAAGACTTAGTGACCTAAGAGTTCCATCGACGCCATTGGGTAATATTCATAAAGTGAGAAGTCTTTTTAAAACAAAAACCTATTTCATTGTCTGTAAAGTGGTGAATGTTTCATAAAAATAACTTTCCTAATTTTAGAAGCATTTTCGTCTTTTGTCTTCTACTTTGGTGGCACGGAGTGACTGCAATAAAATACTAAAGCTTTTTATGCTATAATTCCTTGATAATTAAATATTTATTTTAATCCCCGCAGGGCTGGGAAAACGTTTATTACATAGCCACATTTCGATCCCCAACATAAGCGATCCAACATAGCTCGTCATTAAATGTCTTCCTACATGCATTTGCACCCCACCTATGCTATAGTACTTGATGAATAAGATATGGTTTCTATAAAACGGTTAAATACATCGAAAGGTATGGTAAGTAAGGAATGGTATGTAGGTATACATTAATACAAATATATATATACCAGCATAGAAATGAACAGATCATTGGAGGGGTTTAGCCTACTGTTACCACGTCGTTGGCTAAACGGGTGGTCGGACCGGGTGTTGTGGCGCCTATTGGGAGAGGCCTATATTCAGCAGTCGACTACTATAGGCTGATTGATTAATTGATACAAACGCAGAGTAAGAATCGAGACCGTGATTTTTGACGAAGCACTCGAATGATCTACCTCCGCGTACTCTAAATATTATTTCTGTTAGATGATGCACAGTATAAAGCAGCTGTAGCTAATTGTTTTAAGTCGTATTTAAGTATAAATTTTATTGCCATTACGAGTAGTACAATAAGTAAGCTAGTGGATTTATGACCGCTACCAATGCCAATTTAGTGTGGTTGGACTTTCAAGCTTCTTCACAACCCTATTTGTTATTTGAAATGGAGATGGTCGAGGCTCCATAATTTGGAACCCTTACTTAGGACAGTAATTAATATTTAGATTTTACTTAAATATGTTTTGTTGTGTTTTTTTTAAGTATAGTATTTTTCATGCATGATTGCCCTAAATGGTGAAAGATACTGAGATTTTGTTTAATTATTTTCTACGTATTTGAATGTACCGTTTTGTCACTTTCTACCTTTTGAAGTCGGGAACGGTGTCGTGATTCACACGCACAGCTAAAAATATATTTCTTTAACTTAAAGCTTTTAAGCATTGCGGAAATATTTCCCGAACCTTTTTATAACTTTTGAGTTGGTTTGTTTGAACGTGTTAATCTCAGGTTCCAGTAGCCCGATATTAACAAATCTTTTAACTTTAGATTGCCTGTTAATTAAACCAGTCCATAGATGAGCATGTAACTTTATACTACGACTCATAGAAGCAGATCAGTAAGTAATAAAAAAAAATAAGTCTAGTGAAACTATGGTGGACTAGTTAGGTATTGAATCGACGGTACTAAAAGAAATCCAACTTTTAATAGGCTATCTTAGGCTTCTATTAGATATAGTATACTCTTTTTCAAATGGAACCTACTGTCAAACGCATTTTTTTTATTCTAATATGTACTTTCAGGTATGCAAACCCGATACCAAGTATCGCCAATGGACACAGCAGCCGGCCCGGCCGCGAATGGTGCGGTGCTTCGCATTGAGCCAGTACGCGCGCAGCGAGACGATGCAACTTACGAGTGCGTAGCTGAAAATGGAGTAGGAGATGCGGTCACTGCTGTCGCTACGTTAACCGTTTTTGAAGGTAAGTGGTAGTTAGTATAAGAAGTAGCAATTATCGGCAAGTATTTGGTCAAGCCCTAGACGCGGCCAAGACGACAAACCCCCCGACCGCAAATGGGTATAACCCGTGACTTTATTATCTCATACTCTTTGAAACGTTGACTCGTCTCATATCTGTTACACGTACCTGTTCCAGGAGTCTGTACTAGGCAAGTGCTTACGTTTACCGGGAACTTTGCACGTTCCTATAATATTATACGGACAAACATTTCAGCGTACAGGAACTTACAGGAACTATAAAGTTTGGAACAAACTTGGAAGTAAAACTACTTATACACTTGCAAAGAACTGTAAAGTTTTTATGCTGTGTTTTTTGATGCTGAGCAGATAATTACGAAAAAACCTTTAATATAAAAGTGGGGTTAGTGGCACTTCTCCCATAATTCTGGAGTGACTCTGCCGCGCATAAAACAAAACCCTAGTGTTGACTGGTAACTTGTAAAATAATCTGGAATAGCTTTGCTAAAGTTTAATTGCAGTTGGGTAGAGATGAAACTTTTTTTTATTCTTATTCAAGTCCTATTTAAGTTTCGGGTACCTACAAGGTGTAAATAACTAATTCAGAAAGTTACTGACTTATTTATCTTTTTACACGAATAGTACAGTCGATAAGCGTGTATAGGCATTTTTATCAGTAATACTAACTTTGGTTAATTCACGGACGCAACATCATCATCCTCCGCGCCTTTTCCCAACTAAGTTGGTGTCGGCTTTTAGTCTAACTACGATACGGACGAACTTTGATATTTTACGTGAAATGACTGCCATCAGACCTCCACAGTCCAAGTACGATATCGAAGTTCTGTAGTTAGACCAGATTGTCGGACTTTTTAGGGCTCCAACTACCCGTAACGAATGCCACAGATGTTCGTATGGCACCCGGGACCGACGGCTTAACGTGCTCTCCGAGACACGGACGCAGGCAACACTAGCTATTAAAACATCAACTACTTCATCAATTGCACTATCAATACTACGATATTACATCTTAACTATTGCGATATACCTATTACTATAAAAACGGTACCCACACGTAGTAATAAATATCCATTTTGTCGACTTAATTTGCGAGTGTATCGTTATTTAACAGTACTTATAAATAAAATAAAAATGAATCTATATCTTGGCCGTAACTTTAAATGCAACTACCAGAGACGAAAATCCCGTACGTAGTAACTTTACGAGCTAAACCAGTGCAATCTCAGCCTCGGGTCCAAGCTAGTCTCGCCAGGAAGTATGGGTACATAAAGCTGTCTTTAATTCTAGTGGTACTTTCTTTATAGTTTTATCGCTAGTATCCCGTTATCTCGTCCGGTACCATGCACTATGTGGTACATATGTATGGCGAATCTGTTTTAGTTCCAATTTCAAACATTTCGAATTTTATCTGGGATATCGTTGGTTTTTTGTTTTTTTTATGGTTTCCTTTTTACCTACATAATAAAAAAGTTCCGTTGTGCCTCTCCTACTTATTGTAACAAATTATAATTTAAATAGTTGTTCCGAAAGTTATTGTATTTATTTTTCAAAATTAAACAGATTCCAGTACCGAAATGTGTTGAATTGATACATTTCAGGCGTAGTTCAAATGTTGTCGGGATAGTTTAATTATTTTTTCATAACGTAACCTTTAATGTAACATTTCAAAGGCATTTTAATACCGTCAATAGTACTTACTTAAATATATTAATTTAAAAAAATGTTAAATAGTGGCAATAATTAAAGTATCTTTAGCGCATTGTATTTTTTGTAGTAAATTAAATTTCTAAATAAAAAAACTGGAATAACATAGGAATAAGCATCTTGTAAAAAATAATATTAATAATTTGTTATCACAAATGACGACCACATTTCACCCTATAAGAATCTTAGGGCTATTCAAATTCAAATACAGTATAACTAGACCCGTGCATTCCTTTGCACTGTGATTCCACTGGCTCACCGTAACTGCCCACCCGCACATAAAATAGACTAGCGCGGACACAATGATCCTTCCGGGACATAACTCTA
The DNA here is from genome assembly GCA_963859945.1 of Euplagia quadripunctaria. Classification (NCBI taxonomy): domain Eukaryota; kingdom Metazoa; phylum Arthropoda; class Insecta; order Lepidoptera; family Erebidae; genus Euplagia; species Euplagia quadripunctaria. Next base: position 17,055,311 of record OY982574.1, on the reverse strand, counting down.
TGGTAAGACGGCTTCCTTGCAAACCCGGCCGGCAAGGCTTTCAATAAATAAGCATTAAAAGCTGTTGATAACGACTGCGACAAATATACCGAGCGTTAGTGCTAATTGGTTTTTATGAGTGAACTGATTGTTGCTGACTGGTAGGCTTTTTGAAAACTGTTGGTTTTGTGCGACAAGGATCTTTTGGCGCGCGGCCAAACATCGAACTACGGGTGCCATATTGTAAATGTCACTGCATACCGCCGCTATATTACTTTTATCGCACTTTTTTTCCACACTGTTTTAAGAATTGAGGCAAAGCAAAAATGCTCTCTGCATTTTTTCGAATAGTTATGATAAGCATAGGTAGATGATTTTCATTTCTATAGCAATGATTAATAATTGAAAAAAAAACCGTTTCTTATCCAAATTTGAATTTAGTTGTATTTAATCAATTAAAAATACCAAACTATTAAATGTTCAAGTGGTATAGTCACAATAGACACACCAATTATATAATTAATTATAAAGATGTTATCATATATCTATTATTCATTATGTACAAAAATCTTCAAACCTTGAAACAAGAACAACAAACAAAATTGAAACAAGACATTTATGTACGTATACAAACAATATTTAAACAAGAAATTAGTTATTCGTAATAAGTATTTTGAGTGAATAGTGTGGCCGCTATACAAATCTACACACGTCCACAATAACCAAAGTTAATCTCTACTGTTCTATAATTTATTTAAATTAATGTTACATGTACATTCTACATTTATCACGCTATATATAAGCTACTATTAGTTTTTGTTTGTATACAACAAACAAAAACTAATAGTAGCTTTCTGGGTACGTACCTCGTAGGATACAAAGTCCTGCTTAAGTCTAAAACAGCCCAAATGGGAATTACCCTATACTTATGCCTGTGTTTTGTGCCTTGACGTGCGTAGGATCTTCAAAGGGCCCTTAAAGAAACGTTGTTCCGTCTTAGGGTTCCATCGTGATTCTATGCTCTATTAGTGCAGTGATTACCCCCCCTTTATAGATATATCATATCTTCTTTCTTTCTTTCAGTTTCCACAACAAGGTGTATGCAAAATTTCATGATAATCGGTTGAGTATTACTACAAAAGAAAGAAAAATGCCCAACATGTAATCTTACTTCTCTTATATCTTACTGCTATTATAAATGCAAAAGTTTGGGTGGATGGATGTTTGTTCATCAATCACGCCAGAACGGCTGAACGGATCTGGATGAAATTTGGCACAGAGGTAGATTATAGTCTAAAATAGCACATAGGCTACTTCTTATCTCGGAAAATGAGGGGTTTCCGTACGATATTTCCACGCAAACGACAGGCTGTTATAAAATTATTTGTATTTTTTTAAATATTCAAGAAAAACACTTGTGACAAAAGTGTGCTGCGATATTTTTTTATTCATGTGTTATTCAATTTTAGACACATAATTTGGAGAAACTGTGTCGTGCCTTTCATCTATGTGTCAGAAAATCATATAAAGCACTTCTTTAGAAGCCAAAATTTACTGTAAAAGCAACATACAATTATAAATCGACTCCTTCACTTCAACTTTCTTCAACTTAAACATAAATTACGGCTAAAACTTGTGAAATTTAGAAGAAATTCATGTACTTACACTCGCTTCAAGCCCCATTACACAAAGGAAACTTCTAACCAACAATTATCAAGTTCAGCCAACTGCACATCATACGACTTCCAAATTGAACCAACAAAATTCGATGACATTTTCCGAGCGTAAATGAAAGCCCCGGAATTATTACAATGATAAGTTAAGTTGCCGATTTACGAAGCCACGTCGCGGTGTAATTGACGACTAAATCGCGATAATTATGTCATAACTCAACTGAGGCACATTTAACCCCTTTGCATACATTTGTGGCGAATTAGAGGCACTTATTTTATGTTCGGTTTTGAGTTGTGTGACGTCATTGATCTTGTCATTCTTGTTCATGTTGTTCACTATTAGTTAAAATAACTATTTATACAGAAAGTAAGAGTGCCCTAAAACATGTGGTTTGATGCCTCTGGCCGCAGAGGGGCATCGATAGCTTATGACATCGTTCAAGCTATCCTTAATACTAATAAAAGGGGTAAAGACTTGCAATGGGTTCCGACACACACTGGCCTGAAAGGGAACGAGGAAGCTGAAATTGAAATCACTTTGTTTTAAGGAGTGGAAAAACAATTTAAAAATAAGTCTGTAGACAAAGGCATATGGTTCATTAATATTAAATTAAGTTGGAGCTAGGCTAAGTTACTACTTAGACTTAGATCCGGACATTATCCATCAGCAAAGTTTGTATATTTAATGAAAAAAATGACTCCCCTAATTGTTCTGTTTGGAACAAAATTGAAGATGTACATTTGCTGTTGGAATGTGTGAATGACCTAAAATTAAATACAATGGACGTAGGCTTAATACAAAATATTCTATTAAACCAACTTCGGAAATCGCATTAAATTTTGTCATCTTGTCACAACAGCGCAGTAGATTTTGAAAGTAGTGTAATTTAAATTAGCTAAGTATAACAATGTAATAAGGTATGATGGGGCTGACATGTCCTTATTGATAAATGCCCCAAAAAAATGAGATAAAAATAAGGAAAGTTAAAAAAGTAATTTGAAATTGGAATGTTCATTTGTGGCTAACCTGTACAATAAATTTGTGAGGCGTAAAATTTTGTGTTATTCGAAATTTGACTTTTTTTAAACCTTATAAAACACACTTTTGTGGATGTTTATTTAATGTAATAGTATCTTCACCCAGTCGTATCAGCCGCGTTGAATTGGATAATGTGTTGAATTGGATCATTTCTCTTTGCGTACTTTTTACTGTATTGGACGTTCACGGTTACTGCTTGGTAACTTATTTGTGTGATTTGATGTAGTCTATCTTCATGATAATTATTAATAATGATTAATAATAATTGAATCTTGAGTCGATAGCGTTAAACAAAACATCACAAATAGTCAAACGTCAATTTTTAATAGTCACCATAAACTGTTGATGCTTGGAAAACCAGAAGAGCTTCACTTTCAACACTAACTCTTAAATAACCGTGGCAAGCAAGCATACGGTTTGATGGTAAGCTGTTTTCACCCTGTCAGCCTACCGTAATTCGGTAGGCTGTTAAAGTTTTTCCTAAAAGAGCTCTGTAGCTTTGATACCACATTCTCTATGACGGAGATCTCTTATAAAATAATTCAGTTCAGTTCAGGCAGTTTCTTAATTAAAACCCAAGTAGATCTACCTAATTGAAAGCCTCATTTAAGTGAGAACACTGCTTTTATTATTCTGCGATGCAATTTACTTCGTAATTCAAGCAACAAAATACAACCATGCGGTATAATTGGTTGCAAAATACTCCGAACGGACACCGTTGCAAAAAGTTTAAATAATATCGAATTCAAGTTAAAATTGCTGTTATTTTTCATTTCCCTAATGAAAAATAACAGTATTTTTAACTTGAATTTACGTTCTGGACAGTTTGAGTAAATCCAGATTCAAAAGTTGATGAAATGTACCTATTTTTAAATGCTCCGGTAACATATCATCGATATTTGTGCTTCTCGCTGCGTTTTATAATTTAAAAGTAAAATCACTTTATAGATATAAAATACGGTTTACTAACGTGAAACTAAAACGGACTTGTTCTCAATATGTATTATTCAACTTAGTAACTTTTCTATACAACTGAACTGAAAAAGCTTTATCTTTTCGAAACAAAGGTTCTAATAAATTATAGTTTAGAAAACTAAAAAAAAAACTAACCAAATTAAATATTATATTATGTAGAAAAGAGTTCCTGGCTCTATCGTCAGGCCATCGTTACTAAACCCAATCTGTTGGACTCGTCAAAACAAATCATATGAGGCCAAACTTCAAGGGGTTTACTAGCAGCCACTGAAGAGTTCCACCTCCTGGCTCAGATAAAAGCAAGGATGCCAAATTATAGTGTTGTCATCCAAACTACATATTTATTATACATACAAAGTTTCATTTCGATAAGAAAATTAGAAGAATTTTAAATTGACTTCAAAGGTTTGTTTACGTACATAGTTACAAGTGAAGTAAAAAAGTGATATTCATAAAAGAAATAAAAAAGCGTGTTGAAAAGTGTTCTTTATTTGAAATTTAAATATTTTTTCTTTTGCCACTAAAATGGCTGGTCATTTTTAAAAATATCTAATGTGATTGACGTTTTGAAAAAAATAAGGCTTTTTTAAGCAATGTCGTTGGCGTACAATAATGATTATTCTATTCTCTACTCTACTCTGTTCTATTCTATTCTATATACTTGACAGACATACCATACAGGCGAGCCACTAAGAGGAAAGTAGTACCACATTAACGCTTTTTTTTCTAAATTTACGTTTTAACTTTTGCCCGCAACTTTGCTCGAGTTTCTCTAAAGAAAAACCTTTAACGTTACCTTGGAGTCGTGCATTGATATTAATAAGAAGCATCCTAATTATCTCTTAGTCCCATAAACTAAAAAAGAAATAACGTTCGCCGTTGCTTTTTAAAAGAATAATAAATAGAATTTCGCTTTTATTTTATTTAGAAAGAATCAATACTAACTTAACAAACCTCGTCTTTCGATTAGATTCATTCAAACAGTTTCGTTTATACGCCAGATTTTCAAAAAACCATATATCAACGAATTTATCTGTCGCCAAGTGAATATAAACTCACGTCAATCCAAACAATTCATTGCACATAATTCCCCTGAACAAAGCAAATTATAATCAATTATCATACTAATTAAAATAAATGCATAAATGAGACTATTTAAACACATGTTGAACATAATAATGTAAGTATAGACAAATGTATATGTACAAATTAATTACACGCATGTGTTTGACAGCCGATACAACGCGTTAGTGATTCTGTAATTATATATCACTTTATTAGTTCAAATTGTGTAGGCTTATGTTAATATTTCATTACAAAGCCAAGCTAATATTACACCTACGTACCTAGTTGAAATGAGAGTGACTGTATCAGGTGTGTGTACATATTATATGTATGTATCAGCAGTCTGGTTACCATAGTACAGGCTCTGACTAGAGTGTGATCAGATGGCCGTGTGTAAGATATGTCAAGTTATTGTATTACTAGCTGCGCCCCGCGGTTTAACATGCATAAGTCCTGCTGCCGTTGGAATATCGGGATAAAAAGTAGCGTATGTGTTAATCCAGGTCTTCAGCTATCTACATACCAAGTTTTTGCGTTCAGCAGTTTTTGCGTGAAAGAGTAACAAATATCCCTACATCGTCACAAACTTTCACGTTTATAATATGAGTACGATTATTATATTAGATGTGTAACTCGGGACTTAATCGCGATAATCTTATAAGGTAGCCATTTCCGGTGAATTGAGTTTTTGAAGAATATTCTGATCTTTCGGGACTAGTCGAGCGGCAACTTGTTTCGTGCCCAAGCGATCGTTTACAATGGTACAAATCGATTCGTGAGACACAGAAAGTTCAGTGACTATCTCGCTCAAATTTGAATGAGGGTTTTCAGTCACAATTTCCTTCACTTAAGCGATGTTAACTTCAGTTGAAGACGTTGATGGCCAACCAGAGCGAAGCAAATATTCCAACAAATCTCGACCGCTTTTGAATGCACTGTACCACTCATATGCACGATTTTTTGATAAAGTCGATTCACCGTATGCTTTCTGTAACATTTTCAGCGACTCGACACTCGAACAGCGACATGAAATTCCATTTGCAATGCAAAATTTGAGACTACCTCTTTCTTCGATGTTTTTATCCGTTATAAAAATTGCAAATCACTCTTGAGATGAGCTTACAAAATCGAGTACTGAAAACAAACTAAATGACAGATATTGCTTAAACTTCGCGCCAATATAGAAATCAGCTGTGCCAACTTAACCACAAAAAAGAATTATTCGAATTGAATTTGGAAATAGAATTAAATTATCAATTCCCGATACTTTTTTGACATAATGTAGAATAGTAGAATATCGAACTTTATATTTTTTTATGCATGCCAACGCCACTACAAATAATTCGTCTTATTGCTTAGTTGTGCAAGTTTTCAATAAAAGAGTTTTTGGCCTAACAGTTATCGTTTCTTTTAAATACACTGGAGATCAAGGAATCCGGGTCACATAAAGATACTGAAAATCCTGAAACTAGTAATGCTAGCTTAGTGAAATGAATTTTGTTTCATAAACAATAAAATACTCCTTAAATTACAGTAATTAATTGCATGAATTGAAATCAAATATCTAGTAAATTTCAGTTTTAAAGTGTATTTAAACATACACAATATAACATACACAACAATTGTATGCAATGTAATAACGAACGTGTAGATTGAACCTGTGTGCTTGTTAGTTTAAAAAAGTATCTAAATAAAGCTACAACTTGCGCTTAATGGAAAAATTACTTGCGTACTAAAAGGTTAAAATTCAACACAATTATAAACTTTTTATCTACCTATGAATATGAAATAAGTTAAACCATTGCGTAGTTACTATTATCTAACACACACACAACAGAAAAATATTATTGTTAACATAGCTTAAGCGGCGGTATCGTAATTACTAAGGCGTCGGACTTGCGATCGAGTGGTTACGGGTTCGAACCCCACCCACTGCACTACCGACGTGGACCTACTCCTAACACAATAAATTAGCGTAGCTGGAGGGGTTAACAAGAATACTATTAATGTGTGATCCACGGTGCTAGTCAGACAAATAAATAATATTGAAGTAATAATATAATATTAATAATAATAATTTTTATTGTATAAATGAGATTGTAGGTTTACACAATTTTTACACTTACGATTAGTTTGTGTTACAATTATAAATCTACAATAATGTTTTGGCTGAGTACTGTTCTCCCAGCTAGGCTCATACAGTTATTTGCACGATACCTATGCCTAAAAATCAGTTTCGAAAATTTTTGTCGGTCTGTTTATTCCGGCTAATTTCCGGAACGCGTGGACCGATTTCCATGGGACCACTTTCACTGGCAGATAGGTGATGTTATAAGGAGTAACTAGTCTACTTTTATTTTGAAAAATGAATTAGGGTTCCACGCAAAATATACAAATATGTACACGCGAGCGAAGCCGCGAACGAATTGCTAGTATACTTATTAAAAAAAACTAACCACATAAAAAAATAAACGAGTTCAGGTTAAATAGTAATCAACATAAGACTATTACAAAAAAAGTTCATTCTTTATGCTGAATATAGTTTGGTAACGTGGTCTTTCAGAAATTACGTCATCCACACACACATCCACATAGCCATGCATATATATATACATACAAGCATATTTCACTGTCACGTAGATTGCAGGATCACAGGCCTGTCCCTTAGGGCCTTGCGTAAAATTGCGTAGGGACATTAGTGTGCCCCAGTTTGGGGTATATGGTGAATAAAATCGAAGTTAGAAAACAATTTTAAAATGCTATGTTTATTAATAAGTTTAATTTTATATTCATTCGGTTGTTTGTACGTTGTAAAAAGGTTTAATATTGTAAAATTGTATTGTTGTAGGCACTGGTGAATTAGAAAATAGGATTTGTTTTTCACACCTTACAAGGTCGTCTGATCTCAAACTAGGCAAAGTCTGTAGTATGGTAACCAGACTACTGCACAGAACAAATAATCGTGCACGTCACACAATTATTTTTCCTGTCATAAATTGTAAATGGATAGCTTTTTTCAATAATTCTTATTGTAACTGCATGCTAGAGTCATGCCCTTTCAGTGATTTAAGTGTTCTATTTTCAAAAACATATATACATATATAGTGAGATGCTTGCTGACAAATATCTCGGTAACACTAAGGTTACATAGTAGAAAATGCTGAAGACATCGAATCTATTTAAAATTGTCTAGTGCACAAATAAACGAATCAGTTAATTCTAGGATAAACTCTTTGAAATCTAACATTCAAATCAACATTATTTTTCAACTTTGCTCTAAGGATAAAAGATAAAAAGCAATGATAGTTAACCCCATTCTCACTAAATTATTTTATAGAATTGAAACAAATATTTTATACCTGCGAATCTTATGGAACATTTTATTCAGTCATTTCAAAATTCTCTACCAAAAAATGATTTTTGATTACAAAGGGATCAAAATTTTAAAATTGAAGCCCGAAATGACAAACTCGGATTTTGAGAGCCTTGTCGTGGAGCAAACATAAAATACGCGCATTTCGCAAAAAATAATGGAATATTAATATATCAGACAAGAACAATGGACACCGGGCCGGTGCATAAATTATTGTAATCCGCGTGCGACCCGTGATTTTCACCTATACATAAATATAAACATAAAACAAGTACTTAATTTTATAAGATTAATGGGAGGTCACGGATTTGTTTCGCTCTTATAAATGAAACATTGCTAGTACTCGTGAGTGGCTATTGGACTTCTAATATCATTTAATCAATAAGCAATATCGCTTATTGACTAATGCCGCGTTCCAATAAACAAGAAACGATTTGTGTTGCTTACGGACGGCAAAATTTTCATTGAAAATTCAACGAAATTTTACCGTCCGTAAGTAAAACGAATCGTTTCTTGTTTATTGGAACGCGGCATAAGTGATATATTAGAAGTAGATATGCTAAAAATACACAAGTATTTTAGTATATCTACTTTCTTCGTACATCTTTCTTATGTGTAGTTTATAATAAAGAAAAAGTCTCATGCAGTTACCACCTTCATTTTAAAAAAATAGCGATACAATGAAATGCTCGCGTCAATTTCATAGTAGTGTCGTCGTTTCATGCCACAATAAGCAAGCTAGTTCACTTTTTTTTTGTCAAAGCTATGGCCAAATTTCTTGCATCTTGTTTCGTTGTGTTGTACTACACTGGTAATATTGGGAAGTAAAAAATGACAGTTCTTTGGAATTTTAAAGCAAGATTTGTCATGTATTCGTCTTGCAAGGTGATTTATATAAAAAGCAAATTGTTGAAGCGAACTACAGACACCCATTTTTTTTTAAATAGAATTCCAATAAATTTTTACTCCAATTCCAAATAGTGGAACTAACTTTTTTTGTTGCGTAACACTTTACCGATGTAAGTAATAGGGTAGATGCCTGTCAAATCAAACCTGTATCTTTTTCCTTTCCTGTCAAGAAGGTAGCGTACGTACATTTTTGTTTGAAATACTAAGGTGTGACGTCACGCCTTAGTATTGTCAAATCGTTTACTTTTAATGTCAATTTAACAATATAATCTAAATTAAAAACGTTAAAATAAAACTGGACGACAATTTTCACAGTATTTTAAGTTATTTTTATTGCGAAACTTGGCGAAATAATTTATTTTGAGCATAGGCATCTACCCAATTCTCACGACACGCGATTTTATATTAGTGAAATATAATAGCCTAAAGCGCATACATACATAGTATAACTTGGTATAAACTCCCCAATAGACCAATACTCCTTTATCTTAGAAACTCCCTACGCATACAAGAAATTTAATGTTCTCTGTCAAAATTGCTATTAAGATCAGGCATTCAATTGCCTTTTCTTTGACAAACAGATCATATACTATCATCTGACTCTATTTACCATGCGAGGGTTAACGTCATAATGTCATACATTTAATATGTGAATGATAGGCACTTTACAGTGAAAGGTACAACAGACCCCGGGTCACATAGTTTCAATCGTTCTTAGACATCGCCATTATAAGGGTTAGAACATTAATAAATAAGAGGTGCTTCACATCAATCAGTATTGAATGAGATGGATATTCTAAATAATTAAACGACTGACTTCATGTTTATTTTGAAGTGATCGTACATTTATGTTTATGTTCAGAAGATTATTATTATTATTTTCTGATCAAAACTCTTAGTTATGTATTATCAACCCACTTTATTCTTACGAGTAGATAAGGGGCACAACCACTTCGTACGAAATTCTACTTTCAACTGGTCACTGTGACTATAATTTGGTGACCTAAATTGAAAGGGGGCGTGACAGCTGGCGAACAAAGATAACTAATTATTTTCTTAACTTTTATTTAGTATCATCACAGTCACTAGATATATTAATTACTTAAAGAAAAAAATATATATGTATGCTACTTATAATTTAATTACTATTTTATTCTTCATAGCATCTTTACGGTATGCAATTAATAATACTTGCTACTAGATACATGTCCACAATGCGCCCGAGTCTTTAGATACAAGATTGGATACTTGAGCCACATGCGAGCACACGAACGCCAGCTACGGAGTTGAAGCGGTCGCCATGGTCGAAATCGGCCGAGGATCATCATCATCATCATCATAATTCCTTTCTCAATATTGTTCTGTACGGTTCTATCCTACTAATATTATAAACGTGAAAGTTTGTAAGGATGTATTAATGTTTGTTACTCTTTCACGCAAAAACTACTGAACTGATTGCGATGAAACTTGGTACGTAGATAGTTGGAGACCTGGATTAAAACATAGGCTACCCGATAGCCTTTTTGTCCCGACATTCCCACGGCATCGGGACTTACGCGGGTGAAACCGCGGGGCGCAGCTAATTTGCAATAAACATTTTTTCTGTAAATTTTAAGTTTGTTCTATTTTCAAATTTAAAAATGGAAAGTAACTGAACTGACTACGCAAAGCAGCTGATGATCCGGTTGATGTTGATATGCGTTGCAATGCCATTTTTTTATATAGATTTTTGGGCCAGGAACCCTCACGGGCATCTCCAGAACACCCTACCAAAGTTTCATCACAATCTGAACAGTGGTTTCGGAACGCATAGACCTCAAACAAATAAACATTGATTTTTATTTATATATATTAAAATATATATATAGAAAATGTGTTCTATGATAAACTCTTAATTCAAAGGTATGCATGCATGTTCATAAACTAGTATTTAACGAGGAATTATTTCCTTTATCTTGGTTTACATTTATCAAAATAAATGGCCGTGACGTAAACAACAGAAGTATCAGATATCCTTCCCGAGATCATGTCGGGCTTCGTGCCAAGGGTACCGAAAGAATCCATTGCTTAGTTACGGCAAGCCTGTCGTGGTTGCTATGTTCAATAGTAAGTTATTATGCAATAATATTTACACAGCGCCATCTAGACCAAAACTAAGCATAGTTTATACTATGCGCTCTAGAACACGGATAAACGTACTAGATACTTTTGTAACTACATGCATATTATACTCGTATATCTATAGAACACTCAGATGACTGGCTTGTTGGTCTATGGTCAGTGTACCTGACTGCTGAGCCAGATTAACTTAATTGTTCTTAGCAATGACTGACTTATTGACCAACCCAGATGTATATTTTTTTATTATCATTATACTAGCAAACCCCCCCCCCCCCCCCGGCTTCGCACGGGTAGCAGAGATATCTTCAACATCAACATATTTCAATCAATGAACACAAAATCTTAAAAATTATACACATAAACCTTCCTCATGAATCAATCTGTCTATTAGTGAAAACCGCATGAAAGTCCGTTCAGTAGTTTTTTCAGTTTATCGCGAACAAACAGACAGGCAGACGCGGCGGGGGTCTTTGTTTTATAATATGTAGTGATAATACGAGTAAAATTTAGCATTCAATTTATTCTTTAAAACAACGGGAATATTTTATGATATTTAAACTGTGTGCAGTTTAGTCGAACTTGAAAGATAGGATAGTTTTTCCTCAATGTATAGTCACAATATTTTTTATAGCAAATTAGATAGCCACAGCAACGCGTGACCGGGTAGCTAGTAATTATAAATAATACAAATTACGTTGTACAAGTTTTGACACACATGATCTGCATAATGTACCAATTATCTAGTTTCCTTGATTTTAACTACATATGTTCAATCGTGATCTTGAAGATTGGGTATTTGTGATTGATTTGATATTTCTTAATTCACTGTCACCTACACATGTTTTGATGACTTACTTGACTTAATGTCGTATGTCCCCTGAATGGGGCAGAGGGCGTCCACAGTAAACCTCCATCGCTCATACACAATTTAATACGGTGATGAAATAATAATAACTAGCAGCGCCCCGCGGTTTCACCCGCGTAAGTCCCGATCCCGTGGGAGTATCGGGATAAAAAGTAGCCTATGCGTTAATCCAGGTCTCCAGCTATCTACATACCAAGTTTCATCACAATAGGTTCAGTGGTTTTTGCGTGAAAGAGTAACAAACATCCATCCATCCAAACTTTCACATTTATGATATTAGTGGGATTGTGATAACTGTTTTTGAACTTAAGCAATCCGAGCGAGCTGGACCCGGTATCTTTTTTTTCTCTCTAGTTGTTGCTATAAAACTATTAACTTTTTATGTCATAAAAATCACTATCACTGCAACTAGAAATTCATAGATATTAACAAGTGTAAAACACTTAGAACACTTAGCTATGTCTAACATAATTTAATAAGAGCTGTCTAATACTAGTACACAGGATACTAATACATTTAAATCCGATAAACGGAATTCGCAGACATAAACCAGATGGCAATCGGCTAAGTTACAATGACTTGGATGGTGATATACAGCAATAGCGCCAACTGGTTGATATAATCCGGCAGTGTCACAGTTACATGCCACCGAACCGTGCCAATTGTAATAAAACTTCAGATTAACGTGTATTTCACATAAATATGATATTTTAGAGGAATTTACGTAAAATATTATTTAAGATAGAACTAATTAAACAAACAGTATACCTATACGCCACCAAAACATCGGTGGATTTCTTTATAATTCCCTAACTCCCCAATAACCGGAGTCGGAAAGATTTTTCACTGTCAAGGTTTCAATATTTTCAGTGCGCAAAAAATAGTAATAAAAATCAATATAACTCGGCGTCCTTTTAGTCAAATAGCGTTACAGTAGGTACTAATAATACTAACTTACGTCGACCATCGAACGTTTGAACCACCTATGTCGAAACGTCAGGCAAATTAAAGGTATTTAATACCTTTAAAATACGGGATCGATTTAATTCCCGTTAACATAATGATGGTACTACTAATATTCTTATTTATTTTTATATTAATTTGGCCTTTTTTCACTAGATATGATTAAGATCGCTGAAATACATAGAGTAGAAGTGAAGAACCAATGAAACTTACAAAGTTCTTACCAAGTTCGTAGTACGACGTTAGTAGCCAAAAATTGCCTATGTGACTGGATTGATTATCTGCTTCTTTGCCTAATAAGTTATGTTTTGGCATTTAACTGTTATAATATATTTCTGTGCATTCCTTTTACATTAAATAATTCCAAAAAAAATCAGTTTTTAAAAGCCACCAAATATAAGAGTATCAACCCATGACATGTTCACAAGAGTCAAGTATAATAACTCGATGCAGTAAAGTTAATTCAGGTAACACCAAATATTATATGTGATATAAGTATATCATTCATATTTAAATAGTTCTCTCACTACAGGCTTGCCTTACAAACAACCATAAGATTTAGAGTGTATAATTAAATCTTGAGTTACAGGTGTCCATGGGCGGCAGTAGTCACTTCCCATCAGGTGACCCGTCTGTTAGTTTACCCCTATATCATAAAAAAAGTTAACTGCACGTATGACGCAATGATTTAAGTCGTCACCTCGCCACTACGTCGCGCCGAGTATTTGGGGACAAATCCCACACGAGACAAAAATTTGTGTGATTCACAAATAGTTGTTCCGAGTCTGGCTGTTCTTTGTGTCCGTTGTTTAAATGTTTGTGAAGCCCCCTGTGATACAGGAATATTCCTAATGCGGGAGTTGTCTTTTTTATGATAAAAACAATGAGTTTGAGGTATTTTTAGTAGCTAGAACAGTATCCTCCCTTTTAAAATACGGAATACGCACATACATTATCGCGTGTAGTCCGATAGTTTGATATTAAAATCACGTATTGTATATAATAGAGCCTCCAGAAGCGGCCACCTGCCGGCTGCTTTAATCTGAATATAAATTGTCTGTAATTAAAGTGGACTCGGACATGGGGGGAATAAATGCGACCACTTGAAACAAAGCCTTTGGGTTTGGTCCAAAATATAAGAATGTCGCGTTTTATTATCGTATCTACGCTTGTTATAGTATATAGTATAAAACAAATGCTTACTAATATTATAAATGCCAATGCGAGTTTGTTTGTAAGGCTTTTACGTATTAACTTTGCATTCGGCCTTTTGTGGAGAAAAACGGGAATTAACTCGATCACGAAAAGGTAAGTTTTCGTGATCGTGTTAATTCCCGTGGAAATACATAAGTAATTTTTATTATGGAACGCGAAAGTTTAAAAGTTAGTAAAAAAATACTATTATCGAGGGATAGTAAATTTATATACGCTGATTGGCAAAGGCTACATTAGTGCAAGCGAAACCGCTGGCAAAAGCTAATGTTTTATAAAACTAACCAAAACTACATACATACGTGTTAAAGTAATGTTTATGTATGATTTATTTACGATATATATACGATTTATTTTGGCCACTAATCAATTTTAGAAAATATTTATAAAAATTAAGTATTTAAATAACTATTAAAATAAAATAAAAGGATTTATGAAAATAAGAAAAAAAACATTTATCTAACTTATTTTATGATGACCGTTTTAACTCTTGTGCAATTTGCAGTCCTAATCGTATATTGTTGCATTATTAAATAAGTAAAATTAATTTGACTGATAGTTTTGATGAATATGAATGGAATCTTAATATGGGAGTGTTCCTGAATAAAAACGTTCACTTTATAACAGTGTCTATTTTTAATAGATTATGCTATTATACTAATATTTTATTGGGTGTTCATCTCCTCCAAATGAGCCGACTTTCTTATAAACGTATTGCTGCTACTAAAGCTAAGATTCATTTTATAAGTTTACCGGCGTTTTTCTTATAACTTAGACCAATCATATCTCAGTGAGCCCTTGTAATTCGAGCTCAAACGGCACCATATTTTTTCCAGAAGCTTTTGTGGGTAATGGTACTAAATTCCGTGGTCCAAGTCGCTTTAAAAAGAATTTTGGATAGTGTTATTATTGCGGAAAGCAGCACAAGTAGCCAATCTGAGGTTTAAGGCAATCCACCTGATTTATAATAAGGATAGAATCAGAATATTTGAAAATATTAAAGTATTTTTTTTTCAAGTTCTAAATTTGTGGGTCGTTCGTCGTCTCGTCCCAAAACAAACTCGGCCTATTTGGAGGAGTTGACTTATTTCAAAATTAATATTTTTTTCATTCCTCATCTCGTCCCATTCTTGGGTTTGTTAAGTTTTTATAGGATCTAAAGGTAATTTGGATTTTTGTCTTTTATTTTAATACTTTAAGTTTTCTTTTTGACTGTACTAAATAAACTAAAATTTAAAGAGTTTCAAGAATGGGATGAGATGACGAATACAAAAAATATTAATTTTGAAATTCGTCAACTCGTCCCAATGGGCCGAGTTTGTGACAAGATAACTAACGACCCAAATTTGCATGCAACCATAGGCCCCGACCGATGGTAAGTGGTAACCGATGCTTATGAAGACTCTTAAGACCAGCGTTGTGCTCTAAATTACAAAGTATAAAATAATCTTAAATAATTTAAAGTAATTAACTTTAAAGTTTTTTTGTATTAGTGTTATGTATTAATGTATGTAACAATATAAGATACGAATTTAATGTATTTATTTATTATTTTTAACCCCCGACCCAAAAAGAGGGGTGTTATAAATTTGAAGTGTCTGTGTATCTGTCTGCCTGTGTGTCTGTCCGTCTGTGTGTCTGTCTGTGACATCGTAACTCCCAAGCGAATGGACCGATTTGAGTGCATTTCTTTTGTTTGAAAGGTGACTTGATCGAGAGTGTTCTTAGATATAATTCAAGAAAATCTGTTCAGCCTTTCGAAGATCAGCAGCTCTTTTCTAATCGGAAGGGATTTTCGAGTTGGGTGTATTTTACATTTTTAATTTATGATTATCTAATTCCAGAATTTTGTTTAGAATGTTGTTGTTGTGTTAAAAAGTGGTGAAAAGATATTGGAATTGATATTTAATAAAGGGCACGCCAAAAAAGGGATTATACGGTGAAATAATCTTCTATAGCGTCAAAATCAGTGCGCTTTTACAACTTAAACACTCGCGTAAATAAAACAAGTCCTCTATTTGCCTTAAACACTTTTAAAACAGAACTTAAAGCTTCCATTAACACATTTGCCGCGCGTATCGATATAAATTCCTCGTAAACTATCGTAACTAGCAAATTATTAAGATTTCAAGTCTTAAACTTGGCTATCCTATTATACCTCTTTGTAGAACATTTACAATAATAAGTAAGCAGTCCGTAGGTACTTGGGGCCGAACAAACTTATCGATTGAATAGCTACGGGCAAAGTTAGTTTAGAACTTGGCCATCTTACCATATCTTGTGACATGTTACATTACCCTTTGACTTCTTTGGGCGGAATATTCAAAGTGAAAAATTGTTACTCCACCGCTGGGCGTGTTCTTTGGTAAGTTCACTTAATTCTTTCTAGGATAATGTATAGTGGCGAAAGAATGTTTCAAGATATATTAAAGTAGTTTATATCTAGTTATTGCTTATATGAACTTGAGGATAGTGAATTTCACAGCAAATAACCGAAATCCGATCCGTTAAGAAGTATTTCTTGCACGGCGTTACGAATTTGCTGGTCAGCAGATTCATCATAGCGTCGTTTTAAGTATATCGAGTTGGTACAGGATGAAACTGGTAGTACTAACTTTAAAGTAAATACCCAGACAACGGCCATTGCAAACTGGTCGAAACGTCAGGCAATTCAAATGTATGTAATACCTATTGATCGCGCTAATTCCCCCATACATAATTATATACGAAACTGGTATTTTTGGAAGTGTTTCTAGGCACCGGGATCTCGTTCAATCAGAGATAGATCTCTGATTGAACGAAATCCCGGTGCCTGTTGTCTAATCAGATCTGTAGTCTACTACAGTGTGGCTATTTACTAGTAAGAATAAAGTGAACTCTAGAATTGATGTTGAAAACAAAGAAAATACTTGTTAGTAATACATTCAGTCTGTTTTATCGCTAAGCAACAATAAGTTATTAAAAATATATATTCTTATTGCTTGCTTTCGTAACTTTTACTGACATTCTGCGTTTTATTAAAATAGATTAAGTCTTCAATCGATCTCAGTGGCGTACATTAAAAGCGGCCTATGTCTAGCCGTGGACGATCAAAGGATCAAGATGATGATGATTAAATCTTTAAGCAAAGCAACAGATTAACGAACACAAATTGTCTATAAAACAGTAGAAGTTTTGTAAAGATACGGTTGGTAGATTTAGAGCGATTCTCGTTTTGGTTTGCAATAATTTTAGGAATGAATTACATTTTGTGTTAGGACTTTGTGTGTTTTAAAATGTAAAAATAACATACCTCTTTATTGTACACCAGAAAAAAGAAAGAGTAAATAAATATTGGCGGTTTGTACAATTGGCAGCCTAATCGCTTTATGGCTTCTAACAGGTCGCATGGTCTCTTACAGGCAACCATGAGATATAGAAATATTTTTTTTTTGTTTAGTTGTAAGTACTAAATATATTTCAATGATGAGGCAGAAATACCTTTACTTGTGATATTTCGGTTAGAAGTACTTAAAACTTAAACTGCTAAAAATTTACATAGGTAATAAAAACAAAACCTCAATTAAAATGTAAAACACTGTACTGATGAAATATGAAAATATATGGTCTAGCCCTTTATTAAGCTGGGGTAAGACCATTATCAGCAATAAATCAACAACAAGCCATAATTTCTCATTACGTAGCGAACAATAAATCATTTAACTAGAAAATAGGCCGAATTAAGCTTACTACAAACGATTGGTTGCCGATTGCCGAAGGCTGTGTCGAGCTCACGTCGCTGTTGTTATTTCATTATCATTTCTAATTTATGATGCAAAGGGTGATATGACCATGCAAAACAGTATTCTTTCAGTTGAAATCAGTTATTAAGCAAAGTTTCGAAAACAGAAATTTGAAAAATTTTATTAAATTTTTGCACAGGTGTAGTAACAGACTTCAGACCAATACATACAAAACAAAATCTTGAACAGTACACAATATTCAAATCTGTAGTCCAGTTATAGACATAATTTACTTAACAGACTTTATGACTATTTGAGCGTAAGGAGTTAAAAAAAACATTACAACGCGTAAAAATTATAAGGTACCTATATCTGTTTTCATTGGTAATATATACCGACGAAAACAGTTATACCTTATAATTTTTACGTGTTGTAATATTTTTCTTTGTACAAACCAAAAAGTAAATGAATTGACAACACTAAAGTATGATGTCTCAATACTTACCTACAACAGTATTTTTGTCACGGTTTATGATAAAGAAAATATAAAGATAACCGATAAAAATAACAGTAATCGGAAAAAAAAACAGCCAGTTGTAGGAATGCACGTCAGAAGTGAAAACATAACTTCACAATGTATTTGCATATACATACACACACACATATCTGTATATAAATAATTAGGTTAAAAATAAAAAGTAGGTAATAACATATCTAAATTTATACATAGGGTACACTGGAAGTTCTGCGCTCCTGGCCGCTCATAAATGTTTGAATTTCGAATGTTATATTTTTTAAATATAAGAAACTCGGCTCCGTCTTACGAATTCTCGATCAGGTCACGTGTCCTGACGCGAGTTTAACATTTTTTACCCATCCCAAAAAGTGCACAACGCCGCTAAAGAAGTTTTCACTTCAAAAATTTTGAAAATTTAATTCTATTCATTCGATTTTAGAATTGGCAGAAATTGGGATTCGTTCTTTCTTTCGAACATCGTAAAACTATTGCCTTCGAACATCATAAAACTATTTTAGTCAGTCAGCAAGTCAGACTTGTGTGTCTCTGTCTCCCAAGCGGACCTCTGACGTCCACGGGTGTGTTAATCCAGGACCTGTGCCAAATTTGTCAAATTCTGTTCAAATCCGTTCAACGGTTGCGGCGTGATTTTATCCTGGATACCTACCCAATTTTAAAAACACTACAGTGTTTCTAACAAAGTGAAATACGTAGGTAAGCGCAATAACCTAAGCGGCAGACATGCAGACAACGGCTAGTTCGTTATAAATTAATGAATTTCCACTAGTTCTGCGCACTAAAATCACGGGCCCGAATCAGATGTAATTACACAACACTATGAGCATTCAATTCGAATTTAAAGCAAATAAATTCTATTTAAATTTCCTGAAAACCGACTAAAAATGAAATTGTCATCCTATTTTCATGCAATTTCCAGGCGAACGGAACCGCACAGCGAACCTATATACAACATATAAGCTTAATATATACAATGTGAGCGAACTCTGTTCGATTCATCAAATAGAATTTGTGACACACTGTGTACACAAATAAATGCAGGTTGTCGTGAGATGCGTTCGTGTACGGTACAGGTAGTATGAAAATATGTATGTAGGTATTTCGATATTAGAATTTAAATTGCGTGTATTACCACTTGAAACTCAATTTTCTGTGTAGGTAGGTATCTACACGAATATTTTATTTTCTATATCTTGGTTCACACTTCGTCAGTAGTACCTAACATATATAATTAGGGTTCCGTTCCTCAAAAGGAAAACAAGGAACGCTTATTGGCTCACTTTGTTGTCCGCCTGTCTGTCTGCCAAGACTTTTTCTCAGGAACCCTTGGACGCATCAAGTTGAAATTAATACCAAATACGTCTGCGGTCCCTTGAAGCTGTAAAAAAAATCAAGCTTCTAAGTCTACGCAATCAAAAAATATGGTCATTTAAACATTTAATTTGACCAGTTAGTGGGTAAGTACTATTACAAAGAACTACCAATAACTAGCGGTGTACGTAGAGACCAACAATCTACACTATCTTTACTGATAATATAATTATAATATTAATATTTAATCCCACTAATATTATAAATGTGAAAGTTTGGATGGATGGATGGATGTTTGTTACTCTTTCACTCTTCCACTGAACCAATTGCGAAAAAAGGAGACCTGGATTAACACATAGGCTACTTTTTATCCCGTTATTCCCACGGGATCGGGACTTTCGCGGGTGAAACCACGAGGCGCTGCTAGTGTTTACTAATATTATAAAGCTGAAGAGTTTGAATTGTAAATACTACTACTGATTCGAATTGAAAAAATATTTTAGGCTATATAACATCACGCTACAACCAATTGGAGCGGAGCATCAATGAAAAATGTTGCAAAAACGGGGAATATGTATTTACATACGTGGATGAAGTTGTGCGGGTCAGCTAGTCTATAATAGCGCTGAAGAATTTTTGTTTGATTGTTTGTTTGTTTAAACGTGCTAATATCTGGAACTATCAATTAGATTTGAATACATTTTTTTACTGGATAGAATATCAATTGAGGAAGACTTATGACTCTTAGGATCGTAACAGTGACCATAAAACTACGGAGATCGGCTAGTTAGTAATAAATACTCGCCCTTAATCCTATCACCGACATAATCATTTCGCCCGTAAGGTGTTAACTGCTCAACTGAATCTTTTACAAGGAGAAAGAGAGTTTTAGTATCGAGATTTAACGTTTTATTCATATTAAGTTAACTTTTTTAAAACGACATATCCACAGATAATTTATACCATAAGTTTTGGTTAAGTTTTATAAAAATACGTTTGGTAGTTTTAGATTCATTCTTGATTTCTGTCTGCGATAGAAGTTCGATAGTATTCAGTATTTTTATTAAAACTATCTTTACTTTAAAATTTTATACTTTTTTTTTGGTTTATTGTCATTTTTCCCTTAACAATAAATTGTTTTTAAATAATCATATTATGTTGGTGTCCTACAAACCCGTCTCAATTGATTGGAAAAAACTTCGATTTGTAAGAACAGTTCAAGTCTCACTCACAGTTTACAAAGTCCTTTCCTTTTATTTATAACTCATCGTACGGCGGAAGTCACTAACGGACGGAATCGCCTAAGAAAAAATCAATTGGAATTAGTTTCAAATGATGGACAAACATTATTATTTTCTTACGTTTAAATACCTCGAAGCAGCTTCTAACAATTAAAAATCAGCATCGACAGAATAAATGGTTTATTTTAAGATCCTGCCGCTCTTCCGAGATCCGCAGAATTAGCGCAGTCTTTATTTTAGGACCTTTTGATGCAAAACAAAAACATGTACCTTTTAAAATTTACCAAAAGTTTTATCTGAACTGACATTGCTGGCTGGTGTTTCGGTTCTAGTGGAATCTCCAGTCACAGGAAATAAAGGACATTCGGGTACCCGACCCGGCCTCTGCGAGCCAGTGCAGTCTCAGTCCAATACCCATCCAAGACTTACGGTACTTACCCTAGGTTCCTCTCCCTATCCATTTTTACACGCTTTATATTAGCCTCACTTGTATGTTTGTTTGTATGTTTGTAACCGACTCCTTTGGGCGCGATTTTGACTTACTTTAAACGGCCAGATTTCATTCAAATTTTGCACACGTGTCAAAGACCTATGATAATGCAATAATTCGATGAATTTTTTTATTTTTTTAGTTGAATTTTCTATAAAAGCTTGTTTTTTAGTTTTTTAAACTATAATTATTTATTTATTCCTTATACAAATTTACCTTGTTCCTTCTTTCCCGTCTTAAAACGACTACATTTCCAAGGAAGGTTGGTGTCCAGGCAGGTGGCCTGCCATAAAAATGAAAATTGAAAATAGGGCAGGAAGATGATGAATTTATCTGAGCTTCGGGAGATATTATATTAGTTTTACCGTTAGTGTTCCTCAATCTCTTCCACTACAATTGGTTTATAAAATATTAGTAGAAATAAGCTGATTGCTTCAACCTAAGACTCAACAATGCTTGAACCGCCGTCCTCCACTCACTTACACCGTATCTTGCGATATTGCGATTCGCAGCAATTTTCTTCGCTTTGAAATTGTTTGTGATTACAACGGTTTGTGTTGAGACCGTCGAGGTGTAATTTTCCATCCTATCAGTAAGTATCTGGCTCAGCTTGTTTGTTACGTTTGTTTTATATTAAAAACGCCTCTGGTGTTTGCTTATATTGGTTTAAACAATTTCAAAGTTTGTGCGATCATCCGTGTATGATCTCGCCTTTTGCTTCCATTGATTTGTTGATTCGTGGTGCGAGTGAAAGTTTTGAGTTTTCTAATTATAATAAAGATTGTTGTTTATATGTGTGTATGTATCTAATTGATGTTTCTTGAATTTAATTTTTACAGACGTGAGTTATTCTGTGAATTGTATTGACTTAAATTACTAACATCAATGTGCTTTTTAATCCCCGATTCGAAAATAGGGGTGTTATAAGTCTGACGTCGATGTCTGTGTGTGTCTGTCTGTGGCATCGTAGCTCTCAAACGGATGGACTGATTTCAATGCAATGCGGTTTTTTATTTGAAAGCCAGTTTCTTTGCGGGGGTTCTTACTATGTTTGGTTAATATCGGTCCAGCAGTGTAAGAGTATCAGCTCTTTTCCAAAACAATGTAAGGCATTTTGTAATCGTTGAAAGGATTTTCGAGTCGAGGGTGTTTTAAATTTATCAATTATTTAATACTAACTCTACATAGTGTAGGGATCACATTAAAAAAAAAGGTATATTTTATTCTACATATGTATTTGTTTTTTTAAGCAATCTGTTTTTTTTTAGTTAGATCAGAATATATGTAGATGTTACGTTTAGTGGTATTAAGTATTGGCACATGACAGTATGATTCGTATCATTTAAATTTGAACCTTTCGCGTTTAATAAAATTTCCGATACGTGATGGTTTGACAAACCGTGGCGTACTTTTAACGGGAATGTAATTGATTTTTGTAACTTGAGTCCATATATATACATCAATACAAAAAAATAATAACACTTAAAAAGCGATAATTGAAATAATTGAATATCCATTATTAATTTTATCTAATTTTTGAAAAGACTAGGTTATAACCAGACTAACATTATAACCAGCAGGGTCTTAAATAAAAAAAAACCATTGGTCAAATGTTACTAGTGTTCTTGTTAACCCTCCAATTACTTCTAAAAATGGCTTCATCCGCAATCGCTTCTTTGCAATTCCGGCTCGGTTACTGGCTACTGGTAGTAAGCATGTTTATCTGCCTAATAGGAATACAACGGAAGAAAAAGTGGGTTCAACCTAATGGAAACGTCATCGGCCACTCGTTGGAAATATTCTAGGAGTTAAGTAATCCAAAAAAGTAACACGCCTTTACAAGTACATTCGCTCACAAAACGCATAAACTCATTCTTTATTCAAAAATATAGAGGTTCGTAGTGCCCCGATGAGGAGTCCCAGTAGCGCCATCTGTCCTTTGTTGCAACGACGTGCACACCCTTGGGAGGTGTTTGTCAGTCTACGTTCGACATATTGTAGTGTCACTGTTATACATGGATTAATAATAAAGCTCTTTGTATAGGTACGACTAGATATGTCATGTTATCGCTGTCCTTACAGACTATTAAAAAATTGGTCGGTTTTCAGCACATTTATATAAAAAAGTAAGTATATCAATAATTGCAATAGTGATGAATGCCATTCTCAATCATTGCTTTATTTTATTAACTGTTTTTGTAATTAATGGATTTGGTAATAAATGTATATAGCTCAGTAAAAACAGTTTAGGTTTTTTGTCAGGTTTAAGATGTTGGAACTACTTTATCTTTTAGTTTTTTTTTTTCTGTGGTGGAGTTATATATATTTTCATTTATTGCAACATTTTCTTTTTTGTGCTTAGTAATATAAAGCTTAGACACGTTCATAATAAAATCAGTACGCTATCTGATAAATGACAAACAATTTAAAAATTTACTATGCCACGTATTATAACGGTAGTATTTGGCGGCGGCGTCGGGAGCCGATTTGATTGTTTACCAAAGTAATACAATATAATGTTTTGTTTTTGATAAATTGTTAAATTAATATAGATTGTTGATCTTATATGTGATGAAATTTAAATTAAACTGCAACACAACACATACAATTCACAAATTTAATGAATAAAGTATTTCTGGCAATTCTGTTGGTCGAAATTTCAACAATTGAACAGAAAGTTTACCAGATTTATTTAATTGTATTATCCGATAGGCGTAAAACCTTGAAACATGGAATGAAGTTCACCAAAATTGTCAGAGAACTCAGAATTATTGAGTTTCGTCTGCCGCAAAACAAAAAATATTGTTGTCAAAGTTAGATATTTTATAAAGGGCTACGGCGCCTGGTCGCTTTGACAACTGTACGCGACTGTACTTGTCAATTGAAACAAAATTATAATAAATATTAACAGCGCGCAATAGCTAAAGCGTCGCATTTAAGCCATTCGTTGTTAGCTGCGGACATATGTATACCCATTACTAGCACCATCACCTAGCTTAGTTTAACGAGAAGAGCCTTTACAATAAATTACACTGGATGTCCAGCAGACGTGATTGTAGTTATAGGCAGTGCTCGCTGCAACTATCCATTCCTCCTCACAAGACAGCGGCATTCAGCGGCAGTTTTCGTCATTCGGCCAGTAAAATTAGGAACAAAATATTAGGTTACTTGCCACAGTCAACACCTTTAGAATATACCTGTGGCGTTATTTAATCAATTCACAACGGGATCTGGGCATGACTGACATAAATAGCTCATATAACACTCCCTTAAGAAATATAAACATCATGAAATTATTTACGTGTATGCGCTTAACACAACGCTAAACGCATCGTCCCGTGCCGGCCACTTGTTTTTTTTTTTTTTTTACACATCTCACATACGGCTGTCTAATCCAAAACTAGGCAGAGCCTACCAGACGGCTGATAAACATACGTATATATTTCTAAATACATACATATTATAGGTAAATTACACCCAGACACAGAACAAATGATCATGCTCATCACGCAACTATTTGTCCTGGGTGGGAATCGAACACTCCACCTCTGTCTCAGCAGTCAGGGTCACTAACCACTAAACCTAACTAAGCAGGCCAATCGTTTGCCAAAATACTTGTTTGTGTTACTGGCCACATTATCATTATTTTATTTCTCAATAAAAATCCACATATTATTGTACTTTAATGTATTGAACTGTATTCTATTTATTTATTTTGCTGGTTTGTATCCGTGGGGCACAGAGGGTGTGGTTGAAAACCAGCGACAGGCACATGCCTGGCATATACTGAACCAAAGCCTTTTCGATGGATACGTGAGATGAGAAACCTACCTGTCCTCTGCAACCCAAGTACTAGGCGATATCGAAGTTCTGTATTTAGACCGAGTTGTCGAACTTTTTAGGGCTCCAACTACCCGTAACGAATGCCACAGATGTTCGTATGGCAACCGGGACCGACGGCTTAACGTGCTCTCCGAGACACGGAGGGGTCTCAATGTGTTTAAAAATGTCACAAATCCTAAGACTGACCTGGCTAGTATTACTTAACCTTGCAATGTGCTAACCTACTCGGTTACCAATTAGCCATTGATTATTGATTTAATTTCAGTGATTTATTGAATTTGATCTTGGACTATAAACTTTTTTTGCCGCCTAGGTGGTGTAAAAACATAGTCTGTAGAGAATATAAAGACAACCGTACAAGTTCCATATTTGCTATTAAAAAAATAAAAACAAAATATCCATTTATGATGAAAATAAATGAAAGATCTCTTAAATATTCCGGAAAAGCTAATGCTTAAATATCATTCCTTTACTCCAATAATTCATTTTTATTCCGATGCTACATCAATTTATTTCCTTACCTACAGTTCATATTTCGTGCGTATGCGAAGATTGGAAAAAATTGAAATATTTCATCATTCGAGCACCCACCTAATAAGACTCTTATGTCTCGGATCTCATTAATAATCTTCAGGGCACATGTAAAATTTCCTTTTTTATTGACTCAAAAGAACGCGTCACTGAATAAATTCAATTTAGAACAAGAAGCATCAGAACAAGATATTTATCTTGCAAAGTATTCATTAAAAAATCAAGCATTTTTTGATCCAAATTAAAGCGCTCTCCGCGGCTTGGCTCTCGTTCGCTGTCGTAGAGTGCTCTCGAGACACCACCGCCGCCGTCTGCTAGACACTAAGACACTAGTGTTTAGTGTCGCCACACTCGGTATTATGACGCGTAGATCTTAAGTTTTAATTAGTTCACAGCTTGACTTATGCATTAATGCGCATGAATGAGTGAATGAAGATGATATTTTGCAAGTAGTTGTCTAGAAGAGGAGGTCTATGGCGCAGTGAGTTTGAAAGCTTTCCTTATGGGGAGGGTATAATAAGCTTTATAGAGCAGCTAAATGTTTTACCTTGTTTCAAATGTTTTAGACGTTGTTGCATGTGACGTTGTTGTTGTTGCGCATGTTGGAACTGTCCAGTCAGAAGTGTATAATATATTATATTCGTTCTGACTATGCGAGTCTTTAGGAAAAGATTAATAGTATATAACAAAATTAATTAAAGCATATATTTTAAATAAAAATAATTGAACTTTATAATTAACAAACTATGCCGATTGATATATTACATGGACATTTCAAGGCAGTTTTCTAAATTATCTATACTAATATTATAAAGCTAAAGAGTTTGTTTGTTTTTGGTTGAACGCGCTAATCTCAGGAACTACTGTTTCGAATTGAAAAATTGTTTTAGTGTTGGATAGCCCATTTATCTAGGAAGGCTGTAGGCTATATAACATCACGCTACAACCAATAGGAGCGGAGCATCAATGAAAAATGTTGCAAAAAAGGGGATAGTTCACAAACGCAGACGAAGTTACGCAAGTCAGCTAGTATTAAATACAGTGCGATTTGATTTTAAACCAGCTTTCAGCTTTTAGTCGTCGTACACATCCTAAAGGCCTTATCTAAAACCTTCGATGTGTGGAATTAGTTTTATTTACGTAACAAAAATAGAAAACTTTCGTCTCATATCCAGGTATACAAATCGAAGTCTCTGTAAGTTTCAACGAAAATACTTTTCTATTACTTATCGATACACTGCAGTGCAAAAAACATGGTTTATAAATTTAGTCTTACAGAAGTTTTATGTGAAAGCGAAAAAAGAGCATGTACAAAGTTTATGATATTTTTAGGGCCATAAGTTTCACTGTGTATCCTATATGAATATAGTTACGACGGTAAATATACTTTTTGACTTTCTTGGTAAATAAAAAAGAGTGGGCGTGGGTTCTTTATCGCAGGTTACCATAGTACATTGCAACATTGTAAACATGACTTCTGACTTCTTATTTTACATAACTAATCAAGCTTTTTGATTTTACAGTAATTAAATAAAAAAGAAATTAAAAAAAACCATTCAAAGTTAACATAAATTCAATAAGAAATATCTTTTCAAACAATGTAAGATTTTCCGTTAATAAAATTAGATGCTATCGTTAAAGTAGTTTTTATCTATTAATATTTGTGATCAAAACAAAGGTCCTTTTATAAAATGATTATTCTGAACAGAAGATATTTTGAAGTACATTACTTACGAGTGGAGTTTGACAATTTAAATGAATATTGTGGTCGGTAGTTTGTGTTCTTCAACGTCTATAAATCTTACCTCAGTACGGAGTAAAATAACCCTTAACTTTGATGTGAAGTGCTTACTTCTTTTAATGTACTTTTTGAACATAAAAAGCTTATTATTCTTCAACAGGGTATGAAGTAACACTTAAAACCCTGAATAATTTTTTACTTTTACAAAAAACTGTTATAGGAACAGTCGGCCAAACTTAATAATCTTTTATCGTGGCTTATTGACCATTCCCGAAGTATTATTTACCCTTTATTCTTAACTAAGAGTAAAAAGAGTGCGATGGCGTCGCTATCCTATAATAATGATCCCCTTGTAGACAGATTAAGATGTTTTCTTGAGGCTAATGGTAATTTACGCGTCATAGTTATATCATTGTGTTCGACTTATACATTTATTACTTTGAATAATTTATTTCTAATAAATTTTATTTCTAAGGCGTATCCAATTTCAAATAAATCAAATAAAATAGTTGGTAAAACGGCTACGTACCTATATTATAATTGCAGTAGAGTGTATTAAGATATACATTTTGTTGAAATTTTATACGGAAATGTTGACACGTTCGCTATATACGTATACATATGTATGTATCTATAAAGCGAAAAATCTCTCCAGCTTTATTATATTAATATAGATATCTAGATTAATATAATAAGGCTGAAGAGTTTTTTGTTTTTTTGTTTAAACGTGCTTAATCTCTTGTTTATAAGTGGGCTTCGAATATTTGTTTTTGTATTAGATAGAATATTATAGGCTATGTAACATCACGTTAGGACCCTTAGGAGGGAAGTAGTGACCATAACGCAGGTGAAACTGCGGGGCACGTTTAATTTTCGTAAGGGCTTAGTGGTCGTTTTGCATGATTTTTTTCCCAAGAATCGTGCGAATTAACCCTTTTTTAAATAATTTTTTTTAAAGTGTTGAATCACACAGATATAACTTATTTGCGTGCGAATTGACGATCCAAAGGAGAACCTCGTTATGTACGATATGAGGTTCTCCTTTGGGAAACAAATTGTATAATACAACAAGTTGTAGAAGTTCCACTATCGACCTCCTGGCTCCATCATTAGATCAGCTCCAAGATGGCAAATTATATTTATATGTCATCCGAACTACACACAAAGATTCATTTCGATACGACAATTAGAAGTAGGTTAAAATTGATTTGTTTACAAAGTTACAATTGAAGCTAATAAAAACGTGTTAAAAAGAACTCTAATAGTTGACAAAAAATGGTGACCGCTTATTTGTGTCCTTATCTGTACGATATTTTCTTCTAGGCTCCTACTTGAAGTAACTCTGCTCTTACGAAATGTTGAAACTTTGTTCCAAGTATGTATGTATTTGGGTCAGGTCTAACAAGATGAGGGGTTTCTTTAATATCATGTTCTCGGCCTGACAAGTACATGCTTGTACCTTTATTACGGCATATATTTCAAGTCTTCAACTTGAACCTTTGAACAGTTGTGCGGAATTATGCGATGTATTCCGGTTTTTTATTTAAATTCATTTTTTTATACATTTTGTGTGGTTTTGAATTCACAATGTGGTAGTCTAGTCCAAACCTGTTATGACTTTTAATATAGTGTTTATAGAGATGCAGTTTTTCATTTTAATTATAATCTAATAAAACCAAGCAGAGTAGGTCCAATTAGCCACGCACTAAAGGCTGGGATAGACATCGGGCGGGACGGGACGACGACGCAGCGTGACCGGTAGAAATGTAATAGCGCCGAGCTCGACGGACGCGCTGTGTAACATCTTTTGTATCAGTAGCTATGAATTTAAGAATATCAATAGTTATTTGTATCTTTTCTAAAAGTTTAAGGACATAAGGCTCCATGACGGTGGATGAAAAGAACCTATCTCCTATCAATAAGATAACTGAAGCTCTTTGGATACGTGGAATACTTTAAAAACAACTTGCTCCAGTTTGAGTCTAAAAAGAAATCATGCTTAATAAATTTATTTTTTAGGAATTTTAATACACTGGTTGTTTTAAAACAATTTTTTTTATTTTTTTTTTATTTATTTAATTGATTTACAAAAAAGGTATTACTTAATGTTCTAAAGATGTAACATAAACTAGTTAATCGATTTTAAGATAATAAATCATTAATATATATATCTTTATATATATAAAAAAACCATGTCACGTTATTTACCCGCGATGAACTCCTAAACTAATGAACCGATTTTAATAAAATTTTGCATACTGTGCAGTTTGGTCCAATTTGAGAGGTAGGATAGTTTTATCTTAAGCCTTGTGGCTTAAGATAAAACTATCCTACCTGTAACGCGTGGCCGAGTAGCTAGTATTATCTAATAGAATGTAACTTCTGATAAAAACCTGTACTACTGTACCTACTTTGATTTGGTTTTATTCGTCCCTGGAATTATATTTGTTAGTATAGTATAGTATACCAGTATAATAAAAATTAAATGACATTTTCTTGCCTAAGAGCCCTTTGAAGAACATTTATATGTGACTTATTTATTATTCAAATACATTGTACTAAATTAATTTAGGGTTGTACTAAGAACACCCTACTGGAAAGGACGCACATCCTCCATCATACAGCTCTCACCAGAACTCCATGGGGGTTAGGAATTTTGCCAAGCAAAAGCGATAACACGTGTGTTGTGTTATTACTTATTTGTATTTAAAAAAAACAAGCATACAAAAAACTTAGCCGTGATTGTTTGTAAGAGCCAGACCAAACTCACTAAAATACTTAATATTGTAATGGACAATCTCAGCTTTTGGCAAAATGTTATCACTTTATCAGCTATAAACCTCTTGAATATTCTTAAACTTAATATCAAAATGGCAAAAAAGAAAATCCAGGCAAAAACTAAACGATCCCAATATTAATCCCATAATTAAAATAGTCAGACACAATCGACAATGAAATATAGCGCCTTTGTGAGCCGCACGTTTTACAAAACGAAAAATGGAAATTCAATTTTCAACTTTAAATTGAACGAAAACAGCTAAAAATTAACAAAACATTTCAAATGAATTCTTGTACGTCGAGAAACACTCCTACAATTTTATCTTGTTTGTTGCGAAAGTGTTTTCCGACTTGTATTTAACACTATCTCAGAAACCACGCGTGCAGTCGCATCGAATTCCGATTTGCAGTCTAGTTACACTTACACCGCATGAACGTTTGTACTGTCAGATACATTCGAATTTCAAATAGTAAAGACATTTTATAAAAATGTTTAAGTTTTCTTGCTGTTAAGATTATTCGTGGAAAACGGAGTTTAGTTTTCAATTTAATTGGAAACGGTTTTCAATATCAGCAAGTGCTTGTTAAATTTAATTGGATGTGTTATTTTTCATTGAATTTAGTACACAGCCGTATTACGAAGACCTGACAAGTTTAAGCAATTATGCAAGAGAGTTGTTTTTTTTTTACTTTAACGATTAATTCTAATACATGCGTAAGAGTACAGTGTAGCAATAACTTAAAGATAAACACCAGTTGTTTATATTATATTAAGTCAATAAAGGAAAGCGTAAATTTATTTTATTTTAAGAGATACTAAATATATTGGATTTCTGTGTGTGGGTTCTGAGTGATTTTTAAAATAATACAAATATACTGTAATTTTTACACGCTTTATATTAGCTTCACTTGTATGTATGTTTGTTTGTATGTTTGTAATCGACTCCTTTGGGCACGATTTTGACCCACTTTAAAAGGCCAGATTTCATTCCAATTTTGCACACCTGTCAAAAACCGATGACAATGCAATAATTCGATAAAAAAAAAAAATTTTTTTAGTTGAATTTTCTATAAAAGCGTGTTTTTAGTTTTTTAAACTATAATTTTATACATTAGCAACGTTCATGTAATAAACGTGTACCTAGCATTGCTCTAACATATTGTGCCCGATAAGAATGTATAAATACATAGTATACATTTTCTAGGATTATCCGTAGCGTTGTGCTGTGGGCCATTTAAGAATATCAATGTTTCTACCAAAGCGTTAATATTCTTGAACGCACTAATGCTCACTAGTGAAGCAAATGCTGGAACTTGGCGGTTTTCTACTTTCGAAAAGTACATTCTATGTACGTTGTTTTTGTACTTTTATTTATGTAATACAGTTTTGTATGCTGTTGTAAAGGTGCAAGATACGAGTACGAATATAAAGTATTTTTTCAATTTTTATTTAGATTTCAGAGCCTGCACAATTTATTATACGTGCCTATGTACAAACGAGCTTTATATTGCCATTGATAGTTAAACTAAAGTAACAACTTTATATAAAGACTATTAGAACTAGTATTACTATGAACTTACATCCGGCGGCGCTTACAACCTTCTGTGGGTAAATTGGATTTACACACTTAGAGCTTAAAGAAACTTCTTAACCAACGAACCAAATTGCAATTAAAGTTAGCCAAACAAACAAAGGTATCGTCATTAACAAAATGAAATTAACTTTTTTTAAATATCTGAGAGCTTCACTTGCAAGATTTTATTTTAAAACTTAAATTATAGAAATAATTAAAATCGATATACATAAATAACTTAGTCTTTTTAAGTATCCAATCTGATATAGTAATCGCAACATATGACCGTTGCAATAGCGAGTTCCCATTGCCAACCATGTAAAAATTAAACAGAAAACAGGAGTCGTTGTGTAGCGCAAAATACAAAAAATTGTAGCTTCACATATTATGATTTTTATCTTTTATAATATAGAAGTAATTACATAATCGGACGTATTAGATTTGAACGAAAATTCTCATGTGGCTTTTGGTAATATAAATAGATAGAAATGTAGTAGTAGGCGAGTAACCATACAATTACCTAGCAGGCGATAAGATTATTTATTTATCTGATGATTCAAGGAGTCCATACTAGAAATGATTAAATCGATTTCTAATCTGGTAAAATTTAGCAGACTATAATATAGCATTCTCTAAAATAACTACACAACCAATACTCAAAACGAAAATATTTTGTTACATATCATCCATTCCAACTAACCCAGTTAAGACCTCGAACTAGTTATAAACCTTTTCAAAATAAATTCCCAATTCAGTACTCGGCATACAAAACACCGTTTCACAAAGGAAATAAAAGATCTTTTCATATAACACTTGTGCGCGTGATTGTACCTATCTACGGCACTGTGAACGCGTCTCATGGGTAATGAAAAGAAGTGTCCCTTGTAACAGAAAAGCTTATATTACCTACCGCTTTAGTTGGTTTAAAAAAAGAAAGAAAATTAAACACGTTCGGGAAATCTTAGACTTAAAACGTAGGAGTGGGACCTACGATCCAAGCAAAGACTTTTGCATTACTTTCATTGTTTAAAGTTCAATGTGTGTTGAGAACAATAGGTTTAGTGAGAGGTTGAATGTCATTTTAGAAATAGATTGTGAAATATGTAACAAACTAACGATTTAATTTGTCAAACTTTGTTGTGCTCCTAAACTGTTCAAAGTTACAAGTTTGACACATAGATTGAATATTGATAGCATTTTTTTTAAATTAGCGTACAATACACGTGTTCAAAAATGGAACGAGCTATTTTTTTTTTGTTCTCCAATATCATAAAGAACTTTTTAGATTCAAAAATAGAATATCATAAACAATTGAATCAATTTCCGAAGTGTTTGGCTTCACGTAACATCAACGTGGTTGTGATGCAATTTCCTTATTTTTTCCCTACCACGACTAAATAGCCTTACTGCTAAGCTTGTTTATTGACACATGTATGCTCTACTGTCTGCTCGTATCTACTCACATAATAATTCAATAAGAATAATGTGTTTTTGTGTGTCTACAATAATATAAGGTAATGCAATAAAACTAGCAGACGGATATTTTATTGGCAAAATATAAAGAAAATCAGTTTGAAGTTATTTTGATTTTTTTTTTTTTCCCACTCTGATCATTCCAAAAAAAAGCAAATCAGTTGAAAGTGTGTGTTCTGCTAGAAAGGGAAAATACCACTTAGGAGACCTTGGTTTACTAGCTAGTAGCATAGTATTGTGTTTCTGCTGTCGAAGAGTGTTGCCATAATCCGTTGGGGAGGGGGACGGATAAACGCTCATCGTAAACGCGTTGGTTGAAATAAAAAATACATGTTATGTACGTCAGTGACTATAATCGCCTTTGGTATATAAGTATAGCATTAACAAAGAAACAAGAAATATGTTATATATCTGGTGGTGCTGCAGCGTTTACGCCAAGTCAAGCAAACAACAAGCTAACAAAAGCACAGCCGTACTATACTTTTCTCGAAGTCACTCAGGACATTTTCGACCCCTTGTAACTTCGCTGTGGGTAAAGCTAGAAGCCTGAATTTCTAATGGCCAGTGTCGAAGAGAGCTAGATATATCTAGGTATATTCTCAAATGACATAACATTTAAACGTGTAGCTTAAGAACTATTGAACATCAAAGTGCGTTAATTTTGTCGCTAACTCGCTTATCGATCGTCATAATTCTGAGATACTTCTAGCAGACACTATTAAAGCTTCATATTTTGAACACGATTATTGTTTAGCCTATAAAGTAAGGAAAAACTCAAACATACCGCAAATTCAGTCCCGTTTTCTGGATATACAAACTGTATATATAAATTTGTAATTCTGTATACTCGTAATAGATAGATATGGGATTACAAAGTTACTTTTACAGTTTATACAATTTATCGTCACTTACTTGCGTTAATAAATACAATGAATTATCAATCGCACACAGCAATGATTATGTATTCGTAAAGGCAATTAGGACTATTGAAATTATGGAAGAAATTCTTATGTGATTATGTTACTATGCGATGCCGTGGCCAAGTTATTCTATTTATTAAAGATTTAAAGATGTCTGACATTGACACGGTCGCTATAAAATGATGTTAGTTAACAAATTTAGTAACAATTAGATATCACAAGTTTTTGCGGTAGAAGAACTGCGTTGCAACTTGCGAGACTTGGATTTTTTACATATTATGTTTGTGATAGGATTACATTTTCCCGATTACAATAACAAAACGCCATCTACCTTCATATGTCAAATACAAGTCAGAAAAAAATGAAGAAGGCACGAATCATTTTACCTTTGACATACGTTATTATAATAAAATAATACATATTCGCTCGCACGTACAGAGAGCCTACATTATCCAATTTATTCCCCCAGACGGTACAAAGTCAATGAGCCAGTGTATCGGTACATTGACAATCAACTTATTCTCGTAAGAAAACATTTCGGTGCTTGACGTCTAAATGTTCCCACAGAAATAAATAAAAACAGAATTGCGATGAGTGCTGAAGAAGTATGGTAAGATATATTATTTCTTTCAGTCGCATAGAATCAATCAGTCCTGCTTTACCTGTTGGACAAGACTGTTGATTCTCTTTCTACACATAATAAAGAATAGAACTCTATTCATATAAAATAGTTTATAATATGTATTAAGTATGCACAAAATATTAAAATGAAGAGTTTGAAACAACTTAATGCTTAATATAACTAAACCGTAAGCCGTGTGTATCGTTTTCAAAATAGATATTATTGTATTAAATGATTGCGTCCTGTACGGATCTGAAAGTTGGCCCACAAAGAGGAAGGATGAGAGACGCCTGCACGTAGCCGAAATGCGAATGTTGAGATGGATGTGTAGTGTCACTGGGATGGACAAGATGAGAAATGAATATATTAGGGAGAGCCTGAAAATAGCACCATTGGATGAAAAGCTGAGAAGCGATAGATTATCGTGGTATGGACATGTGATGCGGAGGGATGAGCAAAATGTAGTGAAAAGAGTTTTATGTATGGATGTTGACGGGTACAAGAGAAGAGACGACCAAAGAAAAGATGGATGGACTGTGTGAAAGAAGATATGGCTAAAAATGGAGTAAGCAGTGAAATGACGAACGATAAAGCACAATGGAAGAATAAAACATATTAAATAAATAAAAAAAATTGTAACAAGGGTAGGCAGATGATGATGTATTAAAACAACTGTTATAAGTTGAGAATTGAAATACCTTAAATTACCCTCTTGTCTTTTATAAAGCCACTTCTATGATTTTTTTTAATATTGTTAATTAAATTTAACTGCATGTAATATTAGGCAAATGGTTTAATCGACTAAGGAATCATATAAGCACCTCAATAGCGAAAGCGATACGAAGCACCTCAATATCGATCGGGATGTATTGTAAACATACAATTCTTTTCGGTCGATATTGAAGAATTATAAACCGTTTAATATTTTTTCATTACTAAATAACAACGCTATTTTAAGTGAACGACTATTAATATGATGATATAATGACTATACTGCCAATATCAAATATGCGATGGAACTTCATATAGAAATGAAGAAAGAAAGTAAGTAATATAAGAAACAAAAAGGAGCCGAAGGTTACAAATAACCTATATGTGTACTGTCTTTTTATTTTGGATATTATTCCTGCGTTCTAGAACTTCAACAACATCATATAAACTTACACGGAGCACACTCAGATTGCTGAGAATCTGTTATAAGATCGGATTGACATTTACATTATCATCATTATATTAATACGTGAAGAAAATTCTTTTTACTCCTTTTAAAGAAAATTTCACGAACGTAGCACGTGAATTTTGGAATATTTACAGTTTATATATAGAAGAAGTGCAGAAAGCTAAAATTTTTAAGTAATATGTCTTACAACTTAAAAAATTACGTGAAAACGGCCTAATGAAATTACAGGCGTCCAGTATACGCGTTAACCTGTCATGGTAAGTCTATACAATGACAGCTCAAGTTATACTGGCCTATGAAAAAACCATAATCGAAATTCCACCACCACGCCGGTCTTTAGTTTGTATTAATTGGATCAATGTACTTATAATAGATACGTAGACTCGTCGACATCATTGTTGTAAACCTCAGTTCTATGTCAAGTAAAGTTTCCGTCAATCTCTTGGCTTCCAATATTGTTAGCTTTTACAGTTACACGTCGGGCGTAGATATGGCTTTATGTTTTATACTCTGTTTTTTTATGTTCGTTTATGAAGAATCATAAAGCTTCAAGGTAAACGAAAATGCCGAACGTCATGGTAGGTGCCGAGATCGATTGTCGTATAAATAAGTTAGGTAAAATACACATACACATGTAGAATAGAATAGAAATAAACTTTATTGTAAACCAACTACAATTAAATTACACAGTATCATCATCATCGCCGTCCACTGCTGGAATACAAATGAATGATGTTCACTAATTCCAAGTAGGCGCGACGCACATGTGATGCACGGAGAATTTACTTCCTTATATTATTTACACGTGGAAGTTCACGGTGGACAGATGACCTAGTAAAGATCGCAGGCCGTCGGTCTTCTTGAAAGTCATTAAGGGAGGCCTATGTACAGTAGTGGACGTCCTATGGCTGAAATGAAGATGATTATTTACGCCGGTCACTATCACTACATATTATAAAACAAAGTCCCCCGCCGCGTCTGTCAAGTCTGTCTGTCTGTTCGCGATAAACTGAAAAACTACTGAATGGATTTTCATGCGGTTTTCAGTAATAGACAGAGTGATTCATGAGGAAGGTTTATCTGTATAATTTGTACGTCAAACTAGGCAGAGCCTGTTACCAGACTGCTGATAAACATACTTATATATTTCTAAACACGTACATATTA
This sequence comes from Euplagia quadripunctaria, assembly GCA_963859945.1. Taxonomy (NCBI): domain Eukaryota; kingdom Metazoa; phylum Arthropoda; class Insecta; order Lepidoptera; family Erebidae; genus Euplagia; species Euplagia quadripunctaria. Next base: position 17,018,009 of record OY982574.1, on the reverse strand, counting down.
TAGATAAATTACACCCAGACACGGAACAAATGATCATGCTTATCACACATTTTTTTGAACTGGGTGGGAATTGAGCCCAAAACCTCTGGTTTAGCAGTCAGCATCACTAACCACTAGACCATCAGGCCAGTCAAATAAATAAAGAAGGAAAAAAGAAATAAACAAATAAAGAAATCTGAGCGTTCATGTTCGTTCGTTGTTAATCTAGTAATCACCTAAAATTAAACAAATATGATATTCATTGAAGATGTCAAATTAACAAACATATCAATGTAATTTAAACGTCATCCTTGAAATCTTTAGAAGTCAAGTAGGTAAAATTGTACAGTAATTTCTCTTTACAAGAATGATTTATACATTCAAATATTCGCCATTAACTCGGGCGGTGGCCACAGCATGTTTGCTGTCAGACCGAAACCCGTCACCTAGCCGGATTATAGCCCGGACAACCTTCCAACATAGTCCAGCTCTAAGCCTTACAACCGATGTTCTTAACTTGAAATATTTTGACGACTGGCCACGATTAATTCCTCGGACTTTTGGCCAATCTAACCCGCATCCACAATATGCAGCTGTGTTTTTACCTTCTTCAAAGCTAAAGCTTCAAAATAAAGCATGTTTTTTTGAATTTGGCATACAGTCTGAATAACTAATAATCGATAGGGAAGAAAGGTTTTCGATTGGTAGCCACAGACGAGAAAAAGATTCTCAGGGACTTCCTTCTTATTTGAAACCCGAGTCCCTTGCTATAGACCACTTATGTATAACAATTAGATTCCGACATACCACTTCTTTGATTGCCCCGGTGAGGTGATCACCCGAGGTTCACCACACGATGACAAAAAAGACCAGAAAGCGATGCTCTTCTTTGCATAACTCACCTAAAAATATTCGAAATGCATGAAAAATTATGAATTGGTACAACGAAGAAACTGCATTAATATCATGAGAAATGAAAGTAAGAGAAGTAAATATAATAAAACAAAAACAATTTGAGACGTTCAAACTAACATAGAAGTTAGCAATAATAAATTTTCATTATAACCGGTATGGATTACAACAATTAATTACAGTTTCTAATGTTACCAGGAAAATTACCTGCTATTTACTTACAATGTTTGAAATTCAATTAAATTTGAAATCTAATACTTTAAATTTCAAATTTATTAGTAGTACCTACACCGGTACTAATCTCGTGTATTGGACATTAAAATAGTATCCATCGCAATTTTAAAACTCTTAATATCGTAATAATTCTTCTTTTCTTGCAGTCTCTTCATACATTCTCTTTCGAAGTTTTTGTATCCTCTGAAGTATTCATTAGCAAGTTAAAAATTAATTAATAACGATTGTCCTAACAGGAATCCTGAAAGTGCTTCGAAGGCTTTGAAATAATAATTAATGAATTCTGGAATATTTCCCATTTGCTTTCAATATAGTGTCTGTTTCTTTATACTGTTAAGAGGGCAAATGAGCCTGGCTTATTGTATGTGTTTACCAGTGTCTTTAAGGTACAAACACTCGCAAGCCTTAGCACACCGAAATTGTTCCTTACTCTTTGCAGTCAGGGATATTTGCTTATTTATCAAAATTAGTGGATAACATAAAAACGAAAGATTTATTACAAAATGATTACCTTCAATGGCGTAACCAATCCCAGAATTGCTTGGGGGCCATCTATAAATGATGTCATACCAAGTTCACGATTGTTATAAGCCCCCCGTCCTTGTCACAGGTGATCGCATTTGTTAAGGTTTTTTAAATTATTTGTTTACAGCTGTTAGTGTTTTGTGTTTCAATACTTTAGTTTTTCACAGGTGACGTCACGAACCTTATGACCCCCGCACCTTGTTACATAATGTCAAACTTGGTTGACCCCGCCTTTTTACGTATGACGTTGTTTATGGTTGGCGCCCTCTTAGATAAAATTTAGTAATAAAGTCGTCCTTTGTACATTATCTATGTATATAATTACGAACCTATTCAAGTCAATTATTACATTCTACAGAGTATTTCCCTTATGATTCTACCACGTTTAAAATTACAAGTTATGTTCAAAGGCAAAACTATATTTTACCGCCAGTAAATGGTACAAATCTCAATGTGCCCACCTATCATTGGATTATATTATTCAATATTCAAAGATATTGTAGTCTCCATTAAGAAAGTAATCTAGGTGATCGCAGTATAACACAAGGTTTATTAATATTTAAGGTATGTAAGCACCAAACTGTATTATACGTACAGTGTGTTTGTTATTATGCCTCGGAATCTTCGAGTCGTGGAATTAACGCATGCCGCACAAGCTTTTGTCTCAGCAACTGTGTGTTTATATGAAAATTTTCGCTAGGAAATTTTCAAATTACGCAGCGCAGACAATCTTGTATAATATCTTGAATAACATATATTGTTAGCAAGCTTAGTTGGTTCGCGAAGTTTAAGTAAGGCTTTACTTTTGTAGGGCTCTTTGAATTTTGATGACAATATCGCTTGATACACATTGTATAAATAAATAATATACAGAGAAATTGGAAGGTTTTGTACCGACGACATTTACAGGGTGGGATTAAGTTGTGTCCATGGGCTGTAATATTACTATGTGCGACAAAGATTTTTGAGTGCGTGGATGGCTGTGACAGAAAGTACCGCAAAACAGATATGACGGTTGTCATTTAATAAAATGTTATCCTATCCATTGGACACATGAAATTTTTAGCATCGGTCTTCATTTTATATGAATGTATAGCAGTGACATTGGATTGATACAATTCTTTTTTTTATTTTTATTTTAATCTATACTAATATAATAATGCTGAAGATTGGTTTTGTTATATTGTTTGTTTTTTAATATACGCGCTAATCTTAAGAACTGTTGATTAGATTTGAATTTTATATTTTACTAGCTGCACCCCGCGGTTTCACCCGCGTAAGTTTCACCCGATGCCGTAGGAATATTGGGATAAAAAATAGCCATCAAGTTTCATCACAATCGATTAGTAATTTTTGCGTGAAAGAGCTACAAACATCCAAACATCCTCACAAACTTTTACGTTTATAATATTAGTAGGATTCTCTCTGTATATGATAGCTAGATTTGTTAAGAATAGTATAGGCTCTATTATCTAGCATTAGGCTACACCTCTCAGCTAGCCTTAAATATTCGTCTCCCGAACTGCTTTATCCGCGTGCGCTGGCGTAATGATTAGTGTTACATAAATGTGGCAATGTTCTACAAAAATATTTGTCTATAGTGAAGTATTATAAATCATCAATGAGTCATTTCTTGTAAATTATACGTGGGTTAAACCGCGGGGCACAGCCAGATTTATACAAATAGCACGTTAAGTTAACCCAAATAGATGCAGAAGAAACCAGTACTAGGCACTTAAAACGGTGTCGACTGCAGAAGTGCAGAACGTCGATCGAGCACTTTTGAATACAACTCGCCAGGATTTACCGAGGTTCTAGGTTCTAGCATCTGAACGCTGTGACAGTTTTCTTCTAAAGTATTTTGAATAAAGTGAAACATCAAAATAAAGAATAATAATAACATTATGGACGATGTCACACAACGCTATTTTAGACCCAAACTTAGCATAACTTGAACAATGATTTCTAGAACACGAATAAACATACATACTTAGATACATTTATTAGTACATACATACATATTATAAATACATTAACCCAGACCAATTCAAATAGTCATATTAATTCATACAAATATTTGTACTGAGCGGGAATGGAACCTGCGACCTCTGTCAGTGCAACTGCGCCACGTAGGTCGTCAATATACAACATAGGTAATGATTACGTCCCTGGCCGCCACTTTCTATAGTCTTAAAAAATCTGATATATTTGTGTGTAAATCCCGTACTACCTTGTAAACCAATGTTATAGGTAGGTAACTGACCTTACTGAGTTAGTTTGCGAGCAATTCTAGAGTAATGTTCTATTAATGTCCCATATTTCCTAATGAATACAAAACACCATTGGTGAATCCCGTCTAATCTCATCAGGAAAGCTCGAAAGCCTTACTATGTTAATATAAAGGTAATTATGCATTTGGCGTGCGTGAAATAAGCTTGTCTGTATCGCGTCCCGGAGATTGCGTTATTAAACTTGAATTTATAAATTTAAAGTAAGAGCTCTCGCGGTGTATAATTGAGGTTTGTTCAATCAGCTTACGCATTAGTGTAGTCTTACCTTTATTGATGTGTTTGAAACTTTCAAACGATGCGGTGTGAAGTTAGATAGGTTTAGTGGAATATTTAATGACTATTAACTGATAGTTTAATTAGTTGTGAATTTATATTATTCAATTATTTAATTTTAATTAAATCATCATCATCACCGTTTTAGCCATAGGACGTCCACTGCTGGACACAGCCTTCCTTTAATGACTTCCGAGAAGAACGCATCCACCGACGGCCTGCGATCTCTACTATGTCATCTGTCCACCTTGTTGGATAATTAAAATGTCTTACATTAATTTAAATGATAATTGTTGATACATCGATTTCAGGGCTGAATACATAAATGACCAATCATCATTCATCCGACCGACAGTTGATCATCCGATCGATAAACTATTCCTGTGTACAAAAGATGTACGTATTTTATATTCTATACATCACAGCCTATTTTATTTGACCTGCTTAATGAAAATATATAATTTTAGATGACAATAAATAAGGAATAAAATTATCGTCCGTAATATTAGAAGTATTATCTCACTGTAGTTTTCTGTAAAGACGAGGATCTTTCACAGTTCATTTCCAAATTTGAACCCGAAATTCCATGTTTAAAGTCATTGCTATAATTCTTCTTTTGTGTATTAAATTCATCTGAGAACAAACTCTCAGAATTAAATATATAATCTAAATGTGTGCAATCTTCGCGGTGTCTACTCTATACGCTAGTAATAATAACTCAGTGTATTTAAAAAAACTTGAAAAAGTCGTAAAAAAATATAGTTTGGATTCATATTCAAGATTATTGGCTGATGGTAATGTAAGGCCTTAGTGCTAAGCTATACAGTATTGTGTTCAATTATTTGCTGATTGTACAAGCATTGATGTACAATGAGTCCATAGTGTTCTGGCTCTAATAGAAAAATGCTAGTTGTTTCAGTGTCCGCAAACTCTGCATTATTGAGACACAATATTCATTAACAATACAATAATAGCATAATTTTGACATTATCCAGCGTAACAATAATAGTTTTGAAATAATATTCAATGTTATATGTTTAGCTGATTCAAAAAGCACACAGTTAATTAACAAAAAAAACCCTATGTCCATGTTAACCCTTATCGAGCATTTTTTTTAAATAATTATTTTATGTATAAAACAAATTAATGATAATGTAAAATCAAAAAATGGTATGGTTTCGGCATAAAATCCTACTACAAAAGAAATTTACATCCTTTGACAGAAAATATATATTTCATTTGAAATTAGTTAGTTGTTGTTGTGTGGGAGTCTAACAAAACCGTATTAAGGAAATTATTTTAGTTTACAGGGTGTATTTGAAAAAGGGACACTTACTTAAATCAGTAAAAGGGCATGACTCTAGCATGCAGTTACAATAAGAATTTGAATTTCCTATTTTTGTCTCCGTTTTTCATCAAAGTAGGTGGAATGTGTAAAGTTAAAGATTTAAAATCGTACAATTTTTTTAATTTTGGAATTTTTCATTCCGTTACTAAGAAAATGCTTAAAAACTAATTTCGAACTTTTTAAATTAGTTTTTGTGGGTTTTCTTAATAACTGAGTGAGTAGTTCCAAAATAAAGAAATATGTACTATTTAAAATATTTAACTGTATTGTATGCTTTTATGAGAAACGGAGGTAATAATACACCTGTTTTTATATTTATATATTCAGGACATAAAAATAAATTATTATATTTGTTACATACTTTCTTTTTTTTATTATTTAACACCATTTAACTGTCTGTTTATGTATCCTACTAATATTATACACGTGAAAGATTAGATGCTTGTTGCTCTTTCACACAACAACTACTGAACTGATTGCGATGAAACTTAGTATGTAGATAGCTGGACTCCTGGATTAACATATAGGCTACTTTTTATTTCGATATTCATACAGCATCGGGACTTACGCGGGTAAAACCGCGGGGCGCAGTTATTAACCAAATAAATGCGTAACATTACACTAGATTTAAGTATACAATAGAAGTTTTTCAATATGTTTAAGTAAGATTTGGTTTTGGTTTCGGCGGAAACTGAGACCAAGGCCGAAAGTTCGGTTTCGGTTTCGGCTGAAAAACTTGTTTCGGTTGGACTCTACAATACACTCCGTATCCTTACACACAACTGAATGCATTGTTTAAGCCATCAAACTGACAGACTTGTATTAACCCAACTGCTAGTTTTGCCAGATACAGATGAACTAAATTAAGTATATCAAACTTTGCTTTAGTAAATCGTATTCCACAAATAAAGTCGGATGTTCGTACCGTTAAACTACTCCACAAACAACCAAGAAAAATAACATATTATACAAACACAACCCAGCTCTTACAAATGGTGTTAAAATGAAACATATAGAGTGCGTTATAACTAAACATGTGACTTCATCACTTGTGTGTAATCCTGTTGTCAAGAGCCCGAAAATTGCTCTCAGACGCGCTTATTGTCAAGATTTGAACTACAGGCCATTGTGTAGAATGACCTCCCAACTTACTATCATGTTGTGTTTGAACGTTGACGAGTTTGCAGGCGAGTAAAATATCTTACTAAACATTTCTATGATTTCCTAAAATTATATTGGTTACAAAATATGCAATCCAGCTTATACTACCGTTCAGTATTTCAAATATAGTTAAGTCTTTAGTTCATGGCGGTATATTAGTACGTCTTCATATTTTTCTTTTTATAAAAAAAAAAGACAATTCCTGAAGTAGCAATGATTCCTGTGTCTACAACACTACTACACACTACAACTAACATAAGAAACACCCAAACTCGGGGGAACTATTTGTGGATCACACAATTTTTTGTCCCGTGTGGAAATCGAAACTGTTGTGTTTTTTTATTTGGCGCGGTTTAATGATCAAGCGATCATGTGCACAGTTTAAGTTTATGTGGACTTGGATCCTTGAGTTTGTTTCGGCGTTTCTCCTCAAAGCTAGTCATAGGAAATGACAGCACCTTGTGACGTGTAAAGGTGTCTGAAGAGATATATTTGCAAAATAAAATCATTTATCGTTACCATTTACTTACAGCACAAAATAAAATCAATATCGCCTTGATCTTGAATGTTGTAAAAATTTCCAGAAACAAAATTCTACAAAATACAGTTATCGTGCATATTGGCTATTAATATTGATTTTTTGTGCGATTAAAAGTATACCAAAAAAGACCCTTATCAGTTCACAAGTTTTCAATAAAAGTTCTTCTATAAACCCAGAACCAGTTACTTGCTCAATTATAGCTCCCAGTCAAGTGTACTCTCCTGTCTAAACACGGCAAATGGGTTAGCCAGCAAATGACGGGATTTCACCAGGACATTACCTGTATACACGTGTCGGTCTTGGTACACTTTTAGCGGTCCCGGCATTATGGCCGCAACATATTGTGTGAGACATATCTTTTTGTTGGTATACTTGTTATTCAGCTGTCAACATTTGAATTGAAAATGCGTTGAAATTGAGAACGCAATACTTGTGACGAGAACATCGTTTTTTTTTTTGTATTTTGTTTGAATAAAAATTATGATGAAAAGAAGACATTGTTAGAAAAGCTGCACTATGAGCAAATTTTAATGGTATGCTCCAAAATACTTTGGTAAATAAAAATTAATACTACGAAAATATAAATAAATAATTCTTTCAGAAAAAAACGACTTTAAAAAGAAACTATTCCATAAAAGACTTATATGGTTTTCTCATGGATGCCATTGTCAGAACTGAACCAAATTGAAATGGGACCACACGGGAAGCACCAGCTTTCAAAATCATCAAAAAAAGAATCATCAAAATCGGTTCACCCAGTTGAAAGTTCTGAGGTAACAAACAAAAGAAAAAGTACAGTCGAATTGAGAACATCCTTCTTTTTTGAAGTCGGTTAAAAATAAGCAATGATTACCATATTGGCCCTTATTTTACCGTTTGTAAATTACATTATCGTGTCAAGATAAAGCAGATGCAAATTATAAACTCACAAAAGCATTATAAATGGAGCAGCAAGCCTTGTTATTGGCAATTATGTATTCAATACAGGGTTCGAAGTTAGTTCAGCAATAAGTACTAATGAGTTTCTTGCCTCGTTCCTTCAGCAGAATCAACACGGCAAGCGCTCAACTTGGTGTTAGCAGTTCAGAAATATTTATACTTTGCCAACTCTTTAAGTTTGGATTGGAAATTAATCGGTGTTTAGAGTGCCGGTATGACAAATGACTTTAGAAATTTAATTAATTTCAAAGTAATAGTATTGGCATAATGAAAAATAATATGTGCTTTTGAACTCGTTGACTCGGAAAAGTAATACTCAATAAAGTCGAAGGTGACATATTACGAAATTTAATATGTAATCGCTTTACATCTTAAATATCTGTGACTACATTGTTTACCAGTAGATACTATAAAATAAATCTTATGACGTCGCAGATTAGGAAATACAACATTAAAAATTTCAAGTTTAGAAGACTTTAGACTTTTGTCGGTTTGACAAAAGCTAAGGTTACTGGGGCATAAATATAGAAGAAGATCATGTACTTAATTTGTATGGAGACCGATGTCACCAAACTCCAACAATTGAAGTAATATACACTAAGAATATATTACGTGATTGGTCATTTAAAGAGCTCATGAGCTCAAATCTCTTGATGTCGTGAAACTATGTGAATATAGTTCATAATTGTGACAATTTAGCCATCGCTGTGACACTTTCATATTGTTTGTATTCTTCCATAATTATCACGACCTGTAATTTGTTAGTTCTGATGCTATATTGCCAATGCCATACAGGTTGTTCTGCCACAGCCTGTATATACAAATGTGATTGTGTATGAAGTCTTGACGAGCGCTGTCTAATAGTGATCTTCTGTACCTAGAGCTACTGGACCAATCAGGGTCTCCGATTCGAGAAATCTTCTAGTCCACATGTGTACACTTGACATTTCTCTTACTTCAAAATAAATTTGTTCATATTTCAACGGTAAATTATGACTTGTCACTCATATATCACCGTATGTATTGATTCAGGGAATGTTCAATTTCCTCAATTTTCATGTATATCGCATTCAAGCTCCATTAAAGTACGCTCCCTTGATTTATTGCTGACTCGTGAAAATAAACGAATACTAAATTGCGATGTCTGAACTTCCCATAGTATTATTTTTTCCATATGCAATCGACATACAAATGTGATACTTCGAAATATAAATCGTCATATCGTGTATAGGGTTCGATGATATCAAAATTCGCGTAAATATATTTAATCAAGTCGAGAAGCTCCTAAGCCTGGTCGGGTTTCGTAAGCATATTACAGCAGTGTCAGGTGTCTCGGGTAACGGGAGTCCCAGACGACGAAATCCTCGACGATGGATTAGTTGATCAGGCAACGCGAGCTCCTTTGTCAAATGTATTTGCGAAGGAGGGGTATAGTGTTGATGTGGTTTGACCCCAATTAAAAGTTGATCGAATAACACTTGAATTTGACAACCCTGTTCGGTTTTGTAAATTAATACCTCATCTTGTAAGCAAATCCACGTTAAAATTTAAGTTTAATAAAAAATAAGTTTAATGTCCTGTATTCCATGAAGATATTGTTTATTAAAATAGACAAACAGAATCCACAGCTGTCCTAAAAATTCGACACTATGAGCTGATCTTATTTTATCCAATTTTTTTATGACAACAGCTGTATAGATAGATCTATGTACATTACATTAAATTATAATTAAAACCCACAGCAGTACTTCTGAAAGTAATTTATCGTTTTCTATGACGATCTATGAGTCGCGGCAGTAGAGCATTCCCATGCAACGCCAGGGCTCTCGGGATCGATTCCCACGCAGTGCATTTATTTGTATACGATTATGTCTGTTTGCATTGGTATTTATATTTATGTGTAGGTGAGTCTAATATGAATGTCCGTATTCTAGAAGGCATATTGCAAGCTATTCTTAGTTTGAGTCTAGATAGGGCTGTGCACATGTGTACCATGCCCCAGTATATTAATTATTATTTTAAATTCTGTTTACCCAGAAGTTGACAATGTGCGTTATGGATTTGCATTTGGACGGATCCACGTGGCGATTTCTTTTATTTCTTTTTGACGAGCTGATAACTTTATGATTGCAAAATTTAAAAGAAACAATTTTTGTTTGTTTCTCTACATATGTTTAGTACAAAATCTCCATACTTCATATAACATGTCAATATATTTGATACCAGATTATATCGAAATGTTCCTTTGATGCTTAAAATGATGAATACCGTTTTAGAGATACATTGTACATACATTCGAATCAATTTTAATATCAAAGAAGTATCTACGTGTGATCCTGCCGTTATTATCAAATTTATTGGAATATTGGAGTGTCCTTTACTTTATTAACACGGAAATTTAATTTAATTGAATATTTGACATGATATAATAAATAATTGAACATAATTTAATCGTATATCAATATAAAGATCTTTCACCTTTTTAAATATTTTAAATATATATATATATACGCACATTTGAATGTGATGAATTTTTTAGGCATTTTTTGTGTGTGTATTGCTAGTCATAGTTTCGTGTACTTATGCAATATACTATAAAGTATAATGTAGTACGGTCAGTATGTGAAGGTCGACTGCGTCACGGGATTTCATCAATTATTTCGTCCCGTGCGTTGAATGAAGTTTCATTTATCCAGAAAGGCTAACATCACACTATAGCCAATAGGAGCGGAGCATCAATGAAAAATGTTGCAAAAACAGCTAGTTGGTAATAAAGCAATGAGGATATTGATGTATTATAATTATAATGAAACCCTATAATTGAAGTACTTGTTTGCAAAACATGAACGACTGAGAAAATATAGGTGTAGGTACACACAGATTAAAATGGGTATTCCGCGTATCAACCAAATGTAATTTTTATCGTGGGAGAACCATGCTTCGGCACATATGGGCTGGCTCGACCGGAGTGAGTCGACGGCCTCACAGAAAACCGGCAATGAAGCAATCCTTGCATTGCTTTTTGCCGAGTGAGTGAAGTTACTGGAGGACCTCTCCCCTTCCCTCCCCCTCTCCCAACCTTCACCTTTTTTTTTGTGCGTGTGGAAACCCCCTCGGGACGTCACCCCACCGAGGTTTTCGGTGGGGCGGTGTGTCGGAATCGAACCGACTAAAACAACACGGTGTGCCGTACTGTGCCTTAAATAGGAGGGATACGGGAACAGCTTTTATTAAGACATACTCCAACCTTTTAGGCCGGCAATGCACTTGTGACTCTTGAGTTGCAGGTGCTCATGGGCGGCGGTAGTCATTTATCATCAGGTGACCCGTCTGCTCGTTTGCCCCCTATAGAATAAAAAAAAACTAAGTGCAGTAATCTTGGTTTGGTAATACCTAAAAAGGGTGCAGGGAGCAATATACTGGTAGCTCAAGACACAAGAGCCACCTCAATGAAAATTTTGGCATTTTTGTCACCGTTATAAGGAAAGTGAATTGTTGTATTTCCAATGCCTAAAAGTTCCTTTGCCCATTATTTTAATATGGCTACCGCGTTCGTGGAGGCGCTCGTTAATTCTTCAAGAGTACTCGAGTCCGGAAATGCAGGACACAATGGTCAGTAGGCCATCGCTTACGGTGGAATACCACACGGAGATCCTTCTTAACGGCATAACGGCATAACTAGCATTCGCAATTGGATGCACCAAAAACCAACACATCTAAACTAATTGTGCATAATGCAAATAATTTTCCACTAACTGTTCGCATTACGTGTAAAATTGGTTACTAAAAAAATAATCTCGTTTTTAAGGCTTTATAAATTTTAATTAAAGAACATACGGCTGTATATATGGAAGAAATTAAACCTTTGCCGTAAGAATATCAAAAGGCGCTTGAAAATTATTAAAGAGAGGGTATTCCTCAATTATTTTATAATCTATGCTTTCCTTCAGTTTATCCCTCGCTTGGTTGGAGTAATAATAAAGAATGTTGTTTTTTTTGTTTAAATAATTTAAGAAATAGTTTCCAGACTTATAATTATTTATAAATATTGTGAGACATCGATCATGAGCTACATTTATTTCTTCATTAGAATAAAATAGTTGATTCCTATTAAAAATAAATGAATTAAAAAAAACCTTTTATTCCACGCAATTCCAATATATTTTTTCATAATATTAGTTTCTAAGTGACATGCTTGATTATTAAATATTGTTATAATTAAGTATATATTTTTATTCTATTTTAATATGTAGTCAATATAAATTTTCTTCATTATTAAGGCAAAGATTTCATATTTTAAATTACAATAAAATTCAATTCGGTAATAATAGAAAATTTAAATAATTATGAATGAAAATTGAAATGATATATATTATGTAGGTAATTGATATTATTTTTTTTGCTTCCTAGTACTCGAACATAAATCTAAAATAGGGAACAATATACTGGCTGCACGAATAATATAGTTTTACAGATTCATTAAAAGCTCAACAGAGGGCTTAGTTTAACAAAACGTTTTGATAAACAGCAACTCTCACAATAAAATCACCCGCCATCGTTACGCCACTACAAGTTACATTTACCTAACGACCGTACACACAGGCTAATAAGTGCCTAATCACTATATGCGACAACGCATTTTATAGTCATTGCCATGGATCGCCTTTGCTCAAGAAGTGCTACGGCTCGTTAATTTACTTACAGAGAGCGTATAGCCCTACTGAGTAAGTTGATACACGGCAATCATTCGGTGTATTCTTGTGCTTTTTTTAATTTTTTTATAATGTGGAAACCGCCACGGGTCATCACTTCACCGGGCCTGGCGGTGAAGTGGTATGTCGGAATCGTACCGACTAATACCACACGGTGTTCCGAAACAAATGGGTCTATTGCAAGAGACTCGGGTATACCCTAGGAAGGTACTCCCCGAGAACCCCGGCAGACCTTGGCCGCCTCTTAAATAATAAGCAGCCACACCAAAACGTGCGGGGGGTGTATTCTTGTGCTATTATTCTGTAAAAGAATGGACGGCGAATGATCAACTGCCACTGCGTCGAGTGCTGACGGTTTGATTGATTTAATTAATATTTTAAAAGCAATTAACTGAAAAATACTTTCAATCTACATAAATAACAACGTGTACAATCAAAATACTGCATCGAATCCCGTAAAATATTTTTTGTTCGCAGTTGAAACTGAATGAATTGCACGAGTAGAAGCCAATCAAATTGTTTTATTTTCATAAGTAATATCTACGTTACCGATAACTTTGGTTGGCCTGTTGGTCTAGTGGTTAGTGATCCTGACTGCTGAGCCAAAGGTCGTAGGATCGATTTGTGTGATGAGCTCGATAAATTTTCTTCTGTGGGTGTCATTTATCTATAATATATATGTTTTTAATAATAAATGTACAAGTATATTTATCAGCAGTCTGGTTACCGCAGTACAGGCTCTGCCTAGTTTGGGGTCAGAGGGCCGTGTGTGATGTGTCTCAAGTTAAAAAAAAATATTCTTAGATACATAGCGATCGATATCAAATGTAATTATTAAATAGAATATAGTTTTGTAGATAACTGAAAGCTAAAACAGGTGCCAATAAGTGAGCCAATTGGCCTTATCCAACTCAAAAATAACTAGAGATTGCCTGTTGGTCAATTCGACCATAATTTATTAAGTTTTAAATGTTTTGGTTTCATTTTCATTTCATTCTCCAGTATAACTTGAACAGTCATTGTATAGACTTTCCGAACATGACAGGGCAACATATATACTGGACACCTTTAGATGTTTGTAGTCATTATCACATAATTTAAATTTAAAAAAAAATCTGAACAAATCATTCATGTTTTGTAAAGAAATTGCTTATCTCAAAAAAATATCTGTTTTGCTCATCCTACCTTTATGGTTCGAGTTAACAGCTATGACACCAGAAGATGGCGCAAGGTCATTCTTATTTGAATAGAATAGTAACAACTAACAGATAGCCGGCCAAAACATGCACATACCTCGTGTGATGGAAAGCGGATAAACGTGCTAATAAATACTTGCAATAATCATTTCAGTTGTCAATTTTCTGTCATCAACTGCGAGCCCTTTCTCACCAGCAGAAATTTGGTACTGCCATAGTAGTCTGCCATAGTAGTCCTGTAAAGTAGCTACAATATAAACATTGACATTGTAAAATGTTTACCTTTGTAATGTTTCAATCTTAATTATTTTATGAGACTGTATTTTACTCCCACCCGTCGTAATAACTTTGAAATGAGCTCAAAATTAAACTCACATAAATACCTGTCCTTTCAGTCTAATTCAATATCAGAGACACACCGTAACGACCTCAAACATAAATAAGGAAAAGTTTTATTTCCGAAAAAAAATCAAAACGCAATTATACGAATAGGGAAACACAAGAAAAGTTGTGTTCGGAACGCTATCCAGTTCAAATGGGCATCTGTATCAAAGGGCAGAATCGGGATAACTTAATTTCGCCTTTATTGAGTAACGACTACGTTGGGAAAGCGGAACTGGCGAGAGATCTATCCCACAGTTTCGCTTTATTTCTCAAATGTGAAATGTGTGTGTTTTCTGTCATATAAGCACTTGTACATTGTGATAGAGAAAAATGTGGTCATATTTTACGCCCGTATTCACAAACAAGTTTCGCTTCAGGTAAGTAGAAACATACTTTATTCACAAAAGGTATATTTATTACGTCAGTGACTGCATACATCTTAAAAAAAGTTACCTAATAGCAACGACCGGCTACTCAGTAGTACAATAAGGCCACCGCGCAGTGTCCACGCGGTTGCCGCGTTTCATGTTGTGTTAATGGCGAATGTCGATTCTGTTTACTAGACATTTAAATTTTTATTAATCACGACACCGCGCTAACGCCGCGCGTACATTACACGCGGTTACCGCGAAGACTGCATTGCTTTCGCCATTCTCTGGTTTAAAGCGTACTTGTTAAAAAAATAGAACGTATTTTGCTGTAACAACGTGGTTTAGAACGCCGTTTCATGGATGCAAGCAAATTCTTCTCAAATCAATGCGCCCTGAGAGTTTCTAGGTCATTTACATGACGAAATACATAAGTATTTTTAACGGTCTTAGAAAAACGAAGACGTTGCCAATTCTTCTTTTTTCATGTCTTTCTCTCTGCACGTTACACGTTTAAGATCCAAACATTACAAAGGTAAATTTTTTACAATGCCAATAGAAGATTAAGATTTCTGCTTAAATTCGGCAATCGTAATCGAATTTTAATTATTTTTTTAAATAAGTTATATGTCCAGATTCTCCCATAAAATTTAAAAAGAAAATTTCATCACCAATTACTTAAATTTTTGCAGAATTTTACTAATAGGTCATCCGTATATCTTACTACGTTCTTGTTTTAAAATCACGTCAGTGCTAATTCATTTGAGTTTTAAGGAACAAGTATTTTGCTTTGGAATGGTTCACAAAAAGCCTGTTGGTGTATTTCCCATATTAGTAGTAACATTTTTATTTAAAAAAAAAACACGCGAATGAATTGAATGTCGTTCTTTGTTCAAAATCAAAATCTTTTTTTTCTGTATATAGATTCCAATACTCTATCTATTTTGTCACTTAATGTGGCGACTGCGTCGAGCTTTTAAACTGAGCCTTTCACATGTCGATAAAACGGCCATCACCGTGAGGGATTATTGAATTCATTTCTCTTAATGTCAAAGAGGCCTTTTATTTGACGTTGGAGGATTGAAAGTCCTCCATCGTATATACGACATATAATCAAAGTCAATCGAATCGTATTCTCTAAAACGGATCACGCTTCAACTCTATTATTTTTCATCTATAGTCATGTTTATTAACTTTTCAATTGAGTAAATGTAAAAATTATCGACAAGGAATCCAACCTTCGTTATTAACAAAGTTAACTTCTTCAGTTTTTGTTTCATATTCATCTAAAATTAATAGAAAAACTTAGTTAACAAAGCTATAAAAATTAAGAACTCTAAAATTTACATCTTCGGGGATGTAAAATTTAGAGTTCTTAATTTTAACCCTTTATTAAAAAAAGGATACACTTTTTATTACACATTCAAGAAGCGAGTCTTAAAGAAATTTAAAATAAACAAGAGTTTTTGGCAAGTCTCAAAACAGTCAAAATCTAATATAACTTACGTTGCAATATATTACAATTTGCGGGTAGTCTGGGAGCGAACAGCGTAATTAATATCAAGTTTGCGATAAATTTACGACGGTGCACAGCCGGCTACTTTTATTGAGCAAATTTAAACCTTACTGCTACCGTTCAAAAGTGCTTTTCAATGGATTATTAAATGAAATGATCGCCTTTGTAGACCTAGAATGCAAAAGGTGGGGAATTTTTTACTCTGAAAACTGACTTTCATGGTTATTTTATGTTCCTAATGTGTTGATGCACTATTTTACTACACATTTTCATGCAACGAAAATCGAGTTGTAATATAAATATATTACGTTAACTCAACCCAATGTCGTAAGTGATGTTACGACAAAGGATTTAAGGATATGTGCCTTTATGTGAGATTGAATTCGATGCGCAATATTAACACGGCCTAATAAACTTACCACTATATCTATAACAATAGACAAAAAAAATATAATGGACAACACCTTTTTTATAAGTATCCAGCTTTATTCCAAATTTAAATTAAAAAGAATATATATAAAATTAGTTTGAATGTGTTTGTAGAAAATACAGTCCGCAAACAGTTGTGCATGTACTATTAATATAAATATGAGTGAAAGAGGACCGCTCGTTCCAGGTGTATGTGAGTGTATAGTAGTTGATTCCTCGTTATCTCGAAGAGCTTTAGTATAATAACGGTGTTGCAGCATCACCTGAACCACACGCTGTCACATGATATCAACATAACATTGTCTTAAAACTATCTTGTAATCAAGTTTTAGTGTGTTGCAAGTTCGCAGCTTGCTAAGTTTATCTGGGGCTTGCGTAACATTCCAGAATATTATATTTGATAAAAAGGTACATAAGGACTTAATGCTTAGGAATTATCTAACCTAAGTTGATGCATAAAGGAGCTAGGTTAGGTATATAAGAAAAAAGGATAATTAAAGACATTAATGATATATGTATTCTACCTAAATTATACATGCAATGATAAATCTGCGATAATAACAAATATCTTAAAACTTGTTTAGATGTTTCTCTTAAGTCATTTGTCTAACAATCAACAAGTCACAAAGTCTTAACAAGACATCATAAACCAAACGTGTTATTCAATCGTTTTTTGTCATGTTTATAATCATAATTAAAACTATGGATAATTGCTTGCACTTTTATTACACAGATTTTGATATTCTTAAATCAAAGTTATTCTTACTTGATGTTGTAACAAGGTCCGTGATTTCAGAAGCCAATCATAAAACATGTATGACGTCATAAAAACGGGAGAAAGCGCCTGAATAAAAACCAAAACCAACATGTTAAAATTTTGCAAGACCCGTACCAAAATAATTAAAGAGCAAAGAACATGAAATCATTTCCAGTCCGGCCAACATTTTGTAAATTATATGCCCTCGAACGAGTAACTAGGGGCATACTTAAATAATAATTACATTGGGTTATGTTGGGATACAAATCATGTAGTACATAGACTAGGGTCTGGTGGTTTAACATAAGTTTATTATTATTAATGCCCAAGGAAACCGACAATCGCTTGGGATTGAAACAACGGAAGGTTATTCGTATTAAAGCTCGTAAGATATCATAGCAGCACACTACGGGTCCTACTTGGGTTATTAAACTAAATTAATACTGTAAAGAGGATCCGACTCGGTTCTGTTACAAGGAAATTCGAAAGTGATGTCTGATCTTTAGTTATGACAGTAGTTTGCAACTTGTGGAATTATACTTTAATGCCTGATAATTTTATATTAAATGAATCGGGATAATTTGCAAAAGTTTCATAGGTTTCTGATTTAGATGATATTACTTTACGCTCCTATTGTTTTACGTTTTTATATGACATCTTGAGTTTTTAATATTATTGTTCTTGTTGATCTAACTATAGTCTGTAACCTTACCTTTCTGTAATTTATGGACTTGAAGGGAAAGAAGGAAGGAATTAAATTTACGATACGTTATTATATCTTTTTTGATTAGATCTAAATTTTTAGATTTACGCGTTACGCGGGTGAAACCGCGGGGCGCTGCTAGTACTTCATATTAATAAATACCATTCTAATTTATATAAGTTTCAAGAAACGAAATACAATTTCAATAAAATCGAAATATCTATGAATTAAAAAATAACCATTGGCAAGTAACGAAGCTTATAATTTTCTCACAATACACGGAATTGGATAACTTTAAGAACCAAACCCTTCTGTTTATCCAATTAATCGCGTCGGGTTTTACAAGACAATGAATTTCATTCAGATCTTAAAGTTCTAAAGTAATCTCAACATTTGAACCTCTGAGAATAGACCTATCTCTTTCACACTCCACATCAGATGAAGCTTACAATCTCGGAGAAATAATGTCAGCGTTGTAACTTAATCAAATTTTGTTCAGTTTAGCCGTGGAGCGAGAGGGAATTTCATTTAACAAATTAACATTTCACTATTTGAGATTTTACGAGGCCGTTTTAAGATTTCCGCGGGTATAAATCCGTTCAATTCGCGGGCCTCGAATTACTTAGGTCTTTGAGGGAGCTTTACCTTAGTACATTCTATTCAAATCTATTTGAGTACATAGGTATATAATCATAGATCTTTCAATTGCTGTACTTTTTTAAAAAAAAATTATGAAATACTAATTCGTGACGTCATACTTTGCCATCAGCAATCATGATCAAAAAACAAACTTAAAAAAAAATTAAGAATCGAATTCTTCAAAGTCCTGTATAACACTTATTCATCAGACTTAAAATACTATAATATAATAATCATAGAAAATTATCGTATCGTTAATCTTTAACCTATTGTAGAATGACCAAATACATATTCTACATTAGTCCACAACATCATAAATTCGGACTTTAAACGATCACATACTCCGTAGTACTATTATATATTGTGTTTAATTACCACAGTAGTATTCGAGCAACTCTACAGCAGCCTGCCTCCTCAGACAATTAACTTGCGGTTTTGTCTATGGTAGAGGTGCTTCCCTAGTGGAGCTGCTGCAATTCGGCGTACATCATCGCTGAGTAAAATTACGTAAAACATTAGCCTTATTATTTTATAAATTTTATACAATACATACTACGACATCGTTTACGACTACTCGTATGTGATCTTCGTAGTCGATTTCTTGTATTTGTTTTTTAAATAGATCTGAGTTTATTAATTAAAAATAAGGTGGAGGTCACGAATTAATGCTTCTGGAATTTGATGTAATGAATACCTTCTATACACGGTAAAAATAGATATCAAATGAAAGGGCTTGACTAGTAGAATACAGTACACCATGAAAAAAATACTATGTACTGTAATGTAAAAATACTGTGTACTAAATAAAAAACTTAAGTAATTTTTTTTAATTTTTTTTAAAGATGTAGATACATACTCTACTAAAAAAAAAAATTGGTTGCCTGTAAAGTCGGTATACGGGCGAAAGTTTTACGTGACAACGACTTTGAGTGGTAAAATAATAACCATGCCCGAGTGGAAGGGACGCGTGCCTCTCACTCGCTCTCATTGTGAGCGCATAACGTGAGCGGAGCGTAACGCAGTTTCTTGAAGTGTCACCCGGCAAACCAATTTATAAGACGTTGTCACGTCAAAAGTTAAACAATAATTCGGAAATAAAATCGTGGGGCGTAGCATACATTACATATTTATTCAAACTAGAGATCGCGTGGTGGTCGGATTTCGACCATGGTTTATTTCATTGGCCAATATTACTTGACCTGTCATTGTATAGACTTTTGTACCATGACAGGTCAAAATATATACTGGACACTCATAGCTGTATGTACCCGTTTTTGCATTTTTTTTAACTTTGTAGCAAATATTGTTCAAAAATTTTAGCATTCGTCACTTCTTCTCTGTATAAACTATTAGTGTGCGAAATTTCATACTCCTCCGTCCGCCCAATTTTCGTAAAAAGGGATCCAAAGTTTTCTCTTCACGTATTAATATATAGATAACGCTACGCCCCACGAGTTTATTTCTGAATTATTGTTTAGGTTTTAGTTTTACAGTATCAGCATGATTATTATTTATTTACAATTAAACCGTTTAACTTACTTTAGTGATTGCATTTACTGATTATGTTACCCGTTTATATTTTGGTCCTGGTATTGCGTAAGCTAATCAGTTACTGCAGCAATAGACTATAATAATAGCGAACTGTAAGCGCGGACTTAACTTGTCTCTCAACGAATGATAAAGCTAGCAAATTTACCCATTCAAATGTTGTCAGGGAAGTAAACGAAAATTTTCCTGTTGTATTGTATCCAACATAAATAATATGTACGCCTTAATATTGTAATCGGCTTACAAAGACAATTTGTATCCAATGCCTGCTGGTATACATCCGTGCAAAAAAAAAAAACTTTTTCCTTAATTTGGTTATATACACGTGAATGTTGAATTTAACGTTACATTATTTTGTCCTGAGATGTACTCGTATGTATCTGATCTAAGTTTTATAAGTAATATTGCACGTAAAATAAGGAATTGGTTTCGGTGTAGGAAACCTTATGATCCAATCGCGCGATCGCCAGAACTTATCATTTTATAAAAGCTGCAATTTTTTAGTTTATGTTTTCACTTTACGTGTAGGAACGGTGCCAAAAATTGAGTCCTACTTTCGTCGTAGTATAAAGCGTATTTTTTTATATTACCGACGGTATGATATTAGGTGGTCACGTGATTCATTGACAGACATTTTGTATGATGGCAGCACTCCGCCGGACACCCTTAATGTAAACTGTGATAAATAGTAATTCTACTTTCGTCATAATATAAAAGCTGAATTTTATATAATATGATACTTCGGTAGCCATGAAAATAAGGTTTCCAAGTAGCCAAGCACTTTCGTTAGTTGTAACGTCTTGCCAGACAGAGTTACGGTCAGCCCTAGATGCAAGCACTTAGGTGATTTACATTATAGAGAATGTGAGTTAATATATATTTTTTTATTTATCGAATGCTTTTACTGTTATGTAGATGTTTGTTCATGTTTATTAAAAAATAATATTAACTATAATTCCTAGAGTTTTAAAAATCGATTCAGTAGTGTGAGCTTTTATAAAATAACGAAGTTCTGGCGATCGCGAGCTTTTACTCTATTAGTTATAGTTTTTTCAGGATATATCCTAACTTCTTTAAACTTCCAAAATCTCTCATGTGTCCTTAAAGTAATTTACTGCAATGTAAAAACCCACTAACTTTTTTAAATTTACAGCCATGAAATAACAATGCATCCTAAACGGCGCCAAAAAGCCAAAGAACCGAAAAGGCTTTGTGAAATGTATCCTCGCTAACCCTTTGTTAGTACGATGTATTAGAAAGAAGATACATTGTTAGGGTTCGTGCAGACCTCTTGAGTTCGGAAAAAGTGTATATTCTACCTCTGGCGAAGATAGTTCTCTTTTCAATTATTTTATTTATTTTAATACTCCTAGTATATTAGTAGTGATCAGGCCTTTACAGTAGGTATCCATAATTTTATCGCAGGTAATTTTTATTCTCATCATGTCACCTCGCTGCCTGCCAAGAGTCAATCTGGCTTCAATCGTAAAACTACTATTTTGTGAATAACCGATAATTTTTTTGAGTCCGGATGAACTTTGTGTAAATTCATTGCACGTAAAGTCCTTCTCACGTCATAAGATATTTTTCTAGTGTAAGAATTGTCTACTAAACAGTCTTAGAAAGATTTGAACACTAAACTGCAATCACCAAGAAACAGGACAAACGGATTATTTTTGTCGGTCAAGTAATTACTCAAATAATTAAGACAGATGTCGTTCGATCATGTCTGTACTATGGTAATGGGACTTGGCCTTCCTCAGTTAGTTGACTGCAAATAAAGTTTAAATTGAGCGAAGTATGTCGATGTACATTTACGAATACAATGTACAGGTAGACTAGTTCCCGCAACTTGAACAATGGACGTCTTATAAATGCGTTGTGAATATTGACTTACATTAATTGAAATTGATATACCAGCAAATCTTAACATCCCCTTCTCTTATATCTTATATTATCTCCGTGCCCAAGAGCTGAGTATTCTTGCAGTAGTTCTTCTAATTTATTTTACAATATATTTATTACACAGCACCTTCTTGACCCAAACTAAATATATCCTGTAGTTCAGTTTCTAAAACGGAGATAAACATATTTAAATACATTTCGTCGGTTAAAAAAAATGGACTGAGTGGGAATCAAACCCGCATAGGTAGTCAGTATACAAGACATTACAGAAAGCTGTTGTTAAATTTTAATATGATCACCACTTTCTATAACATCCTGTATAAATAACTTGAAAGGTATATGCCGACACAATTATCGATTTCCTTTAGCCTCAGAAGCCAACAATCACATTATCTACCTGGTGGTAACCGGTTACTGGCGTCCAAAGACTTGCAACTGGACTACCCATAAAGCTCTAGTGATTCTACTACACTCTGGCTTTAAGCATCATCTCTGGTTGGGATACCAGTCGGGTATATGCGTTTCGAGCATAATTGAGCAAAAACAGCCGGACTAAACTTTTGCTTTTATGTTGTAACTATTTTACATATTTCTAACTTGGTAGGTGTGTGCCGACCCTTAGGTTGCGGAGCTTTTCACCCGCAGTAGTACTCACGTCCGACGGGAGATACATAGACACTCTTTAAGGACTTTTTGTCCACTATAACGTCGACTCGGACGATGGATGTTGAAGCTACAAAATTAAATGCAAATGTACAGCTAACGGTTTTGTATCCTGCTGTCGGAGTTACGAACTCTGATGTACTTGGTGTCGGTTCTGTATCGTTAGCATTTGATATGATGAATATTTCGTTCGTTGTAGATGTATGGCTACGTTGTATAAAACCACTTAAAGCTATGATATTTTACGACGTGGATAGTTTACATCGTATTAAAATGAAATTTTGTAGTTATATGTAGTTTGGATGACAATACTGTAAATTGGCATTTTGGAGGTGATCTGATGATGGAGCCAGGAGGTGGATAGTAAAATTCTTAAGTGGCTACTAGTAAACCCCTCGAGTTTGGGTTCATATGATTCGTTTTGAGAAATCCAATAGGGTTTAATAATGATGGTCTGATTATGAAGCCAGGAGGACGTAGATTGTGGATTATTTAGCTAGAGTCTTGCCGGAAGCACCATCATTATCATGGCCTTGTTTTGCAATTTAGAATGATAAATTGAAATAAGTACGTGCTTATCACGATAAATCAAATTAAAAAAAAAAAAAACATTAATTGCCAAATTACTTTTTTGTATTACTTATTACAGCCCACAATGGACTTTTCAACACTAAAGGTGTTCCTATTACAAAAAGTAAAAATTATGAAATATATTTTTTTATTTGTCAAACGTTTTTGAACTTTGAGTTGTTAAAAATACAGTACATTTCGGATTGTCTCTCTATCTTAAATAAGGTATTATTATTTAACTCGTTTAGTATTTAATATTTTTGCTTATCAATCTATTTTAATGTATCGGCACTAAAAAAACAATGGTTTATGAGTAAAAAAATTTAAATGTAATCTTTGTTTTCAGCTGACAAAGCGCCTCCCGGATTCCCCAACATCGCGCCACCACCTACAACCATGGTTGTTGAGGTCGGCCACACTGCCACCCTGCCCTGCCAAGCCACCGGCAATCCTTCGCCTAAAGTTAGGTGGCTTTGGAACTCACTGCCGCTGGATGTTGCTTCGAACCCAAGATACGCACTGCTGAATGACAAAATGCATGGTAAGTGATCTTTACTATAAAAATACAGAAGAAAGTAGTTATCTTAATAAACCTTATAAAAATAACGATAAATCGGCCAATGGTTACAATACAAAAAAAGAATGATACAAGGCGATATTTCTAACTTGTTAGTGAATAATGTTCAGCTTACGAATACCAATTTGTATATCAGAGTGTCATGGCTATAGTGTAACATAGATACGAGTATATCTTCCAAATAACTGGTGGAAACTTTGGGGTTGAATATCATGTTACCAACATATATATTATATTCTTCTCCTGAATCTTCTATTAAGTTAACTTGTAAATTCTAACGAAATCAATCTATCTATAAAGAAGGCATCTGTTTCCTCATTAAATGATTGAAAATTTGAAATATTTGTACATATAGCTGGATAAATAAGATAGCTTAGCCTAAACGTTTGTGTTGGAATAACACCACTGCCTATGATCCCACATAGAGTATGCGACGTATGCACGACTAGAATACTGAATTTACATTTCCAACCTCCCTGGATCGTAACTACTTCCTTTGCTTGCGATACTCGCTGACTCGTGTAGAAAACAGTTTTAAATGATGACACGATTTCGTTGAGTTCCTATATTCTCTTCACTTACAGCTACAGTAGTTGTAAAATACTTACTTACGGAACACTAGCTTAGTTGCTATTACTAATTTGATGCAAACTTGAAAAAGGGAGCAGGAGCAAGAGACGTAAAGCGCTTTTTATGAAAAGTCTTTAGAAGAAAAATGTTCTTCGGCACTGGACGTCCGATGGTTGCAACGATGATGAGGATGATATTTGTAAAGGTATATTTTTTATAATCAATCGTATCAGGTATGTTGTAAAGTAAACATATTCAACACTCCATTGAAGCTTACTATCACACATCAAAATGTGTGAGTGACTTTGAGCACGTGGACGTCATCAATGTTATTAGGTCAGGACGGCGTACAATGCGTATGTGTAAATAACATGCAAATCGTCGTAGATTGTTTTGTCTTAATGTATGATATATAGATTTAGAACTTTCATAATTTTCCTTCGCATTCACAAGAAAATTGATTAAAAAAGACTTCTTTGAAGTCTAAGACTTAATTATTTTATAAAAAATTATAGCTTGTATGTATATTTGAATTTTGAATCGAAACTCTCCATTTCGTGATATTCTTAGAGAGGCAATAAAACAAGTTCATTAGAATTTGACACGGTACGAACTTCTGATGGATGTGGAGATCCCATTTTAGATATCATAAATTGAAGATTATCCATTGACATTCTTTATAGGACAGCTTCAGAATTAAAAAAAAGTATATCTTTCTTTTATTCTTGTTATCGAAAAATTATTTGATAGTATGTATGTATAAGTTATTGATGATATACATGCATATTTTAAATACTTTAAAAATACTTGTCTAATTTAGCGTTGTTTGTAATTTATAAGATACGAAACATTAGTCTGTTTTATTAAACCTTAACGAACGGTTATAGAAATGAGGTCATACCCTCTGGCCAGATGTGACAATTAACCATAGTCCCACAGGCAAACCCCTTAGCAAAGAGTTTGCTTGCCAAGTGTGGCAGTTCGCATAGGTCACATACTTCGCATACTTCTCTGGCATAGTGACACTTCATTAAGTTGTTCGATTTTTAATTCGATTGTATAAACATAGAATAGCACCAAATTATAAATGTTATAGTTACAGAAATATTCCGTCAGAAATAAAGTCGTGACCACACTGCGCGATAAATCATCGCAACCACACCTCGACACGAAATTGTGTTAGCGAGCCCACTGCATCACTTAGCGTCACCTATAATTAACTTAATTAAGAAAAGATGGGTGCGATTAAAATACCCCGTAGAGACGAATTTAATTTGCAAATCTTAATGAAAGTTCGTCGTGTGCTCGAGTCGAGTCCACAATATGATAAGCAGCGACCCGACGAAATGTTAATTATATTAAGTTTTAAGTACCGCGACAAACATTTCCTTGGCGTGCAAACCTGCCAGAATTTCGTAACATTTTAATTTCGTTGTAATGATTTGTGAAAGTAAATATATGTTTTCATTTAACGTTAATTCATAAAACACTGTATTAAATTTTTCTAATGGCAGTCAAGTAAGTGTAGGAAGTCTCTTGTGGGTAGCCCAGAGTGTGTGCCCCGTTAATGTCGTTGCCGTAAAACCTTATGTTGTCGCGTGATTGTGATACTCGGCGAATGAACATTGTGTTGAAAGGTAAAAAAACAGAAGAGTCTAAGCTGAAATATACAGCACAATGTTTAAACAAAAAATTTCGTTGTCACCGGCTTCTTTGGAAAATCATTGCGCCTTCAGCAAATAGCGATCTTTGGTATTAAATATATTTTTTTAGAAATATATCTTTCGTGTTACTATCCGTTTACAAGCGGATGGTACACTTGGTGACATAAAATATTAGAAAGTCATTATATATGTTTAAGGAAATAGTCTATATATTTCGGCGTTATTTTTTTTCGTAGTTGTTAATGTAAACTATCGCAACATCATGAGACTCAATACTTGCGTACGTAATTTTGTCGATGGATAAAACAATAGTGAATTGTGAATTAAATAAAAGTACTGTGCTGGTTGGAATCCGCAATTATTATGTAACCAAGCAACAAACTTACAAAGGCACACATAGTGCATACAACAAGTCCGTAACTTAATGTAACGTACAATAACTTGAGACATGGAAATTTACATACACTACACTACACAATTAACGATTTCCTTCAGGCTCAGAAGCCAACAATCACATAGGCGGTTACTGGTTAGCTAAAGACTTGCAACTGGACTGCCCATAAAGCTCTGCTGATCCTACTACACCAGCTTGAAATACAACACACGCTATCAATACCTTGTGTCTTAACCTCTGGCTTGAAGCATCATTTCTGGTTGAGATTCCAGTCGGGTAGATTTATTTCGGGCAGAATTCTGCCTTGCCCTACCGCCTCTGAAAAATAATTAGTCAAACTAAACTTTTCCTTTTATTGTGTATCTGTTTTACATATTTCCAACAAAGGTTAAGTTAATACTTAAGTACAGCTTAAATAATTTCAATAATTTATAAAATTAAAACCGCATAGTCTTTAAATCCCCAAAAATTAAATCTGTTCATCTGTCTCCTAAAATGTTAATAATTTCAATTTTAATGCCATTATGCACTCCAGAAGGTGAGAAAGTAATTTAAATTCAGTTAGAGCAGCCCAGTCACCGTGGACTCTTTTAATCTTATTAATTTTAATTTATTCGAGTGGATTATTTCCCTCCGTCGCCTCGAATATTTCGTAGTTTACCATAATGGAAGCTATTCATTGGCTGTATAAGAAATGCTTTACCATAAAGAACGAGGAAATTGTTTTATTTTTTAATTTAGATCCGGAATTGAGTACCGGTAGTTACTTGTATTGGGGGCCTTTTTTTTGCGTGTGGAAACCCCCACAGGTCATCACCTCACCGGGGCTAACGGTATGTCGGACTCGAACCGACTAAAATTACACGGTGTTCCGTCACGAGGTCCTGATGCCGGGGACTCAGGTGTACCCTAGAAAGGAAGTCCCTGTGAGCCCCGGCAGACTTGGCGACCCCACAATTTGGTGAGGGGGCCTTACCCCCTCCGATTAAGAGAGGTGCGCGTGGAACACGTCGCGCCACCGTCTCGAGCCTGCTTCTGCTAGGGCAATGGGTAACCCATCCTGTATTGGGGGCCTGGTGACCCCTAATACAGGTATTCCTATACCTAAATTGGGCACCAGTCTCTCGCAAATGTCTTGTCTATTTATGTTAGATTAAGTAATGATACTGAAAACGCATTTGTGATGAGAAAATAAATAAATTACTTACTTGGTATTATGTGGGCCTTGTGCTTGTTTGACTAATTAGTGCGAATAAGTATTGTAGTATATTATATAATTATAACCTTGAATCGTGCGCATAAGGAATGGGTGCTTATTGAATAAATAATGCTAACTAATATTATAAATGTGAAAGTCAGTTTGTTTGTTACGCTTCCACGCGTTAACTACTCAACCGATCATCCTAAATTTGCATTCAGATTTTTTAAGTTATAGATAGATTTTGAGTTATAGAACATAGGGTACCTTTTATCCGCAAAAAAAAAGTGCTTTCCCCTACGGATATCGAATTGTTCGGCAAAATATACGTTCACGAGCGTAGCCGCTGGCCGCTAGCCGCTAACACTACAGATAGTAATATTTTTTTATTTAGTACATACAATACCAGTCGGGCTGGGTAGCACTTTGTTTTGTAACTGTTATAATCGCTATAGATTTAAATGTATTTATTAAAATTAGAGTTGTGTACGCTTAAGGTTGTGGATGTGTGTGATGTTTACATAAAATGTATACTAACTTTTAAACTTTCGCGTTCCATGATATAATTATGTATTCACATGCCTGCAACCTGGTCGAAACGTCAGGCAATTCAGAGGTATGTAATACCTTTTCGTGATCGCGTTAATTCCCGTGTGAATACATAAAATCCAAATATAAACTTAAGTTTAAGTTTAAAATAGTCTTTTGCTAAATTCTTACTTAAAAGCTTTTTTAAGTATATGTAAATAATATTAATCTGTCACACATTTATTGTTAAGGTCAAGCCATTCCTTTGTGATTATATTTGAACTAAACACAAACCGCGTTTTGTCGAATTACTTTTAGTGTTAAATAAAGTCATATGTTTCTTATAAGCTATAACGACACATTTATCAACTGCAAACAATAAATATCCAAACTAATATAACAAATGCGATTTTTTTATTTTGTTTGCATTTTACACTTTGACTACTCAACCAGTACAGAATAGACATATTGTAAGGTACAATCATTAAGAAAGCACTGTTCGAGGGGAAGAAGTAAATAATTAAAAAGTATAGAAGGGAAATAAGTTTTACGCGAACGAAGCCGCGACTATTAACTAGTTTTTTTATGAAAACAGCTATCAAAAACTTAAGTCACTTTATTTGGTAGGTGTCAGGCATGGAGTTTGTATTGTACAGTGTATATACTGTACAGTCCCCTTAATAACAGAACATACGTCAAGCTACTTTTTCGCGAGTTGTGAATGCCAGTGAAGCTATGTTTCCTTTAAAGTAAATGAAGGTTACAAATAGAAATTGACGTGAAAATATTTCATGCAATTCGTTATCTCGTTGACATGGACGTAAAATGGGGAGAACAACCCCATCGTGGCGTGGGCAGCGGATTATAATTTATTCATAGTAATTTGAGCTTTATGACGCCAAATGATACGGTATGAAATAGAAATATATATGTTTATAAACAGTAAAATATAATCTTTCCTTTTGCTTTGATAAAAGTTAAAAGTTTTAGGCGGGAATAATCCTTATTTCCATTAGTAGTAATTGTATTCTATAATAATTGTACGTATCATAAAGATGAGTACGTTGTATCATGAGATATAACGGACAAACAATTGCACTAATAATATAATATATAGCATTTTTATGTCCTTGGGGTAGCAAACACCTGGGGTCCTACGGATGAAATTCGCTCAATATTTAATGCACTTCAAAATTTATCAGTGATATTTTAAAAATTCATAATTAACAGATATTTATTTAAATTACTAATCTAATAGTCTATCGAGATAGCAATGATACTAAAGTGATAAAAGTGAATTTAATCAAATCTGAAGTTTTATGTAGGTAAATACTATATTTTCTTTGACATCACGGCACCTTGGCCTGTGTTAAAACGCTGTTTACCTGCATATGGGATCTACGTATCGGAACGGGCAACTAACTTCACGATTGACTTATTCCGACTAACTCCTATTCCTGACAATTCAAAAATAACTTTTATTGGTTTAATTGAAATAAATGATTTTGGTTTCATTTGATTTGATATAAAAACATGCATGTGCACTGCATCCAGTGTAATGTCAAAATTTCAAAGATGAAAAACTTCTAGAGACTTATGACCATCACCAAGCGAACACTTACACCTTTATTTCTGTGTAAATAATAATAATACCGTCACACACCCAAAACACGGCCGTCTGATCCCAAACTAGGCAGAACCCTATTATACTACTATGGCAACCAGACTGCTGATAAACACATGTTTCTAAATACATACGTAATAATGTACATAATATAGATAAATTACACCCAAACACAGAACGAATGATCATGCTCGTCACACAATTATTTCTCCTGATTGGGAATCGCATTTACGACCTCTGGCTCAGCAGTCAGGATAACTAACCGCTAGACCAACAGGCCAGTCAAAGATAATGAAACCACAATACCAGTAAAGGTACATTCCTTAGATCACCATTTTGTGTCTTTCTGTGTCTAAAATCAACTCATCGAAAACCAGCTGAAACTTTCTGATCGCGTGTTCACGTGCATCTGGTAAGAGTTTACTCAACTTCTTATAAGGAAAAGGAGCCCTCGCCATTGAATCATATTGTTGAGTGAGAGTATCGTAGTATGTTCACGTTTACACTTCATTAAATTATATTTTTATTTAATCTCCTATTAAAATTATATAACTAGAAATACATAATTGTACAGCCTCTAATATTGAGTTCAAATATAATATTCATTACGTAAACAAATGAATTCATTAACTCTTCGCCAATAACCAAATAATTATTATTGACCAAGTTAACTAATATACCATTTAATATCCTATTTCAACTTGCCCTAAATAAATAACTGTTAATAATAAATACTCTTATATTGAATAATGTAATCTCTGTTTTAGTGAAAATCAACTATATAGTAATAACTGAAATTTAAATGGATTTCAATAATCTGGTAATCTCACCCGCTTTTCTAATTAAATATTTTCCCCATTGATTAGTGTTCAATCCGTTAGGCTTAACACTCATATCAGTGCAAATACAAATACAAACACTTTAATTGCTTTAAATGAGGATACAGAGTGGTGGTAGGTTGTTAGTTAAATAAATGTACAAGCTCATTTAGCCATTCAAATAACAGCATGCAATTTTTCCCTTAATTGCTATTTATAAAGTTATTAATTACTTATTAGTGCAGACTCAGATCGGCAAGAAGTATTAGCCAGTTACTGATACACAACTGGTATCATATTTAATATTCCGAAGCTCTCACAGCGCAGTAAACAACACAATTCTATAATAAATTACATAATAACTAAAATACTACTAAAGTTAAAGCTAAATTATTTGAACAGTGCTGCTTACCTCGTACTTTAAAAAATACTCGAAATTACCCTTAACGCCAGAAATAGCAATATTAGGTTAAATAAAATTAGTGAATTATTGTTTAAAATTTAAATTAAATTATGATAGTAGATAATCACCTTCAAATATTGTACCCTGTGTACCCTAAAAATGTAATTGAATCTCTTAGCCCAAGACGAGGCAATAAATAAAGGCTCTAATAAGTAAGTGCTGCAGTATACTAGAGCTTTCACACTGCAAAATAATTGGGAGGGAATTATAACAATACATAACTATCACATCACTACATATTAGGTGTTAAAATAAAGCTGAAACGCGGTAATTATTGAATCGAATAACAGCGATTGTGGTCACGCGTGGACCGTGATTGGTGCAATTCGGTCGAAACATTGGATTAACAAAAAAGTATCGTACTTTATCGTATATAACATCTAATTTACTTTTACCGAATTATTGTAAAGAATAATTCGGTGACCTTTAGTGTATTAAGCTTTCTCTAAGTACTAAGCTTTCTAGTGTCTTTGTATGTGCGAGTGTTAGTGTATAGAAATATGTGTAACATCTATAAAGACACACCTACAACGGTGCTTTGAATTCGATCCCAAGGCACGCACCGCTGAAGTTTTAAAGACATGCTAATAATGGAAACTAATTATTTCGTATTCTATCGATTTGAGTGAGTGAGTGTGTAGTTAAGGTTTTCACTTTTCAAGATTTGTAGAAGACATTGTAATTTGTTAATACCGAGGTTGAATCTATCCCTGTAACACCAAACATTTAAATCCGAAAAAATACAGACAAAATTTTTTTTTTATTTTATCATATTTTCAAAGTTACTTGCTGGTGCAAGTAACTTTGAAAATGATAAATAATATAATAATATATATAATAAAAATATAATATAATAATAAATATTAAATAATTTCAAAAAGGCAAAACTTCAAATGCAAGACACGCCATTCATATTTTTCGACATGGTGTTCATTTTCATAAATTTATTTAATGCGCAAACAGGCACAATGACTGGCTTGATTAATAAAAAAATATTGGTGGTTTTAAAAATCACGTTATGCCCTGTGTTACTAGTGTATCGATTTCCACATACAGCAAAAACATACTTCAATATCACTCTAGCGTAGACAAACTGCTCTATGTGTACACAACTTCTAAACATCAACCGCTGGCTAACTTTTAAACTTTCGCGTTCCATGACATAATTATGTATTTCCACGGGAATTAACGCGCTCACGAAACGTCAGTCAATTCAGAAGTATATAATACCTTTTCGTGATCGCGATACTACCCGTGGAAATACATATTTATTTCAACCGCTGGGCCGCGATTCGCCAAGCATGATCACCTAGCTTGGTTGAAAGATCCTCAATTAGTGTCGGAGGGAAGTAACAACCGTTACTCCCCTGTGTTTATTTGTTAGTTAAATGTACCATCTTATTAGTCAGTGTAAGCTTTTAAAAACGTATTTTGGTTATATAAAAAAAGTCTTGCCAATTAAGGAGGTGGATATTCATTATTGACTTTAATAGCAGAACTTTACTTTGCGAAATAAAATTCAATTATTTTACCTTTTTGTAAGAAAGTCGAAAGTATAGTCAGAAGGAACCACAAAAGCTATTTGTCCCACTCGCATTCAATAAAGAGCTAAGTAATCAACTTCAAGTCCTACCACAAAACTCGTTTACAATTCCGCGGCTAATCGACCTAGATGCGATACAATCTAGAATATTGATGCAATAAAATATACGAATGAACTAAACAAATTTCGACCGTATTGTAAAGCATCGTTCTTTGATCGTATAAATCGCAGTATCACGTTACTAATCCAATTTTGAAGCACCATTATTATAAGTAATCAATTTTAAATTTGGAAATGTTAATTTGACGTATCTGAAATATATGACATTGACAGGAGGCTCTATTGTGATTGTGGGGCTACAAATCAATAAAACTTCCGTATCCGTTAATCGATAACGAAATATACACACATAAAAAAAGTCTAAGCAACACGCATCATTTACAGAAACTGCATACTATTTTATTTTTTTCTTTGAGATTTTTTTTTTTAGCAAAGTAAATTGGTGTACAATCTTTTTTGTTCTCGGAAATATAAATATACTGGCTGATTTTAAACATATTATTATTTATTTCCGATTTCATGTGTATAGATAGTAAAATAACACCAAATAAATCGCGATAGAATCCGTGAAAAATAGTTTTATTTCAATGTGTATGCAACATTCGCGTAAACTTTCGGCGATTGCCCATTTCAGTATGAAAATCAGTTTCACACTTTTTATGCTGCGTCAAATATGTATAAACTGCATTATTAAGCCTGCACACTGAGTATTATCCGAAATATAAACGTATATTGTAACATAACTTCGGGTTATTGAGAAATTAAATGCCAATATTAGGTTAAAAATAACAACAATAACAACAACGAGAAAATATTTGCATGTTTTTGACAGGGATACCATGTATTAATTAAGGCAAAACTAACACTGAAGTATAAATTCACTACATAAACTACGACTACATACACGAAATAATAAGATTACTAAACTGCAACATATTTTAATGTGACATTATGAATTATTCTCACGTACATTATTATTTAACCATTTTATTTTAAAACGATGTTTATTTGAATTCAACCATTAACGGTTTATTTTATATAACGGCAACATTTCACTTAAAATGGAAACGGTCATTGATTCAAGTTATAGTCCTTGTAAGATTTAATTTCAAACCCCAAGTTCTATAGAAGAGATTTAGGCTCGAAAAGTCACATTAAAATTAATCATTTTTTTTAACATTTAAAATAATGACGCGAACGTCTAAAAGTGAAACCATGAATGGGTATCATCCTTTGGTATTTATCTCACTTTTATAATTTTGAGACACAGTTTTTGAAAAAAATGAGTGGTGAGTCATTTTTTATGTCATGGAGCGACGCCATTTGACTGACTTGACTGACTGACTTTGCTGATGAAATGCAGAGAGCTGTAGGAATGCTACAAGCGGGAAGAAATCAGTCCCAGGTATATCGGTGATTTGTCATCTTTGGCAGCGTTATGTTAATACAGGGAATCCTATTGAGCAGCACCCAGGACGTGGTAGGAGTACAATTGCTCGACAGGACCGATACATATAACTGACTGCAAGACGTCAGCCAATGTTAACCGCCCGGGAGATTATTAATTTAAAGCGGTGTTGTTGTTAGCGACCAAACCGTGAGAAATAGGCTGCATGAATACGGCCTACGAGTACGACGCCCAATTAGGTGCCCACCTATACGCCATGGGAATCGCATCCGTCGAAACGAATGGTGTAGGGAACACTTGACATGGAGTAGTCATGAACCCAGGAGCAATGGGATAAAACTTTATTTTGCGATGTGTCTCGGTTTGGATTTAGACCTGATATGAGAAGGGTAAGAGTGTTTCGTCTTCCTGGAAATGCTGAAAAGCTGAGATGCGTCCAGGAAGTGCACCCTTACAGTGGCTCCACAGTGATTATGAATGGGTATTATGAAGAACAGACGAACTGAACTCGTTTTTGTAGATGGCAACATGAACGCTGAAACTTACGTTGAAGATGTCCTTGGGCCTTATGTTCACCCATTTGCACAAAGTCTTACTTCAGATTTCACGCTGATACATGTCAATGCGCGTTCGCACACAGCTCGGAGGACCACAGAGTACTTGGCAATGGAAAACATCCGGGTATTGCCGTGGCCTGCACAATCGCCAGATCTCAATCCCATTGAGCACGCATGGGACTTGCTCCAGAGATATGTTCTAGAGAACCTGGACGGAGTGTCGACAACCCAACAACTAAGACTTGTTAAAATTCCATTGGGGGCGCTTGCCGCAGGATCAGATAAACAATCTTATAAATTCAATGAAAAATCGTTGCCGACAAGTTTTAAATAACAAAGGCGGTCACACTTTGTATTGAATTACCAAATAATTTAAAAGAAATCGTTATTTAATTTTGTAAAACATGAAAAGTTTAATTTCGTTTTAACTTTATTTAATACTACGTATGTTACGGTACACATATTGTTAATTATTGTGATAAAAGGAGTTTCTGATTGGGGTCGACTTAATCTAGTCCAATTTAACCCAACGAAGACACAGGTTTGTGCGTTCACCGCCAAAAAGATACCGTTTGTCGTGTCACCTCGCTTTGAAAGCACTTCCCTGACTGCCACAGCCAGCATCGGAATCCTTGGTGTCGATATATCGAGCGAAGTCCAGTTCCGCGGTCACTTGGAGAGTAAGGCCAAATTAGCCTCGAAGACGCTTGGTGTGCTGAATAGATCGATACAGTATTTCACCCCGGCCCACCGCCTACAACTTTATAAGGCTCAGGTTCGGCCGCATATGGAATACTGTTCTCATATCTATGCAGGAGCACCCCAGTACCAGCTTCTCCCTCTTGACCGTATTCAACGGAGAGCGACTCGAATCATCGATTGCCAGGATATTTCAGATCGGCTTGACCCTTTGGCGTTGCGTAGAGATAAAGCTTAACTCTGCATTCTCTACCGCATGTATCATGGGGAGTGCTCTGAGGAATTGTTCGGACTTATACCGGCCGCAACGTTTCGCCATCGTTCAACGCGACAAAACTTTCATCCCCATCACCTGGATAATTGGCATTCCACCACTGTGCGGTTCTCCAGAAATTTTTTACCTCGCACAACCAATCTCTGGAACAAATTGTCGCCTGCGGTATTTCCGGACCGATACGACCTTCAAACCTTCAAGAAAAGAGCGTACTCCTATCTCAAAGGCCGGCAACGCACTTGTGACTCTTGAGTTGCAGGTGTCCATGGGCGACGGTAGTCACTTACTATCAGGTGACCCGTCTGCTCGTTTGCCCGCTATAATATATAAAAAAAAATATATTGAATGAAGGATTTTGTTGCTTTAGTCACTAATACATCAAAGAATGCTTAGTTATTATTTATAAAAGAAATATTAATATGCTAGCAGCGCCCCGCGGCTTCACCCGCGTAAGTCCCGATCCCGTGGGAATATCGGGATAAAAAGTAGCCTATGCGTTAATCCAGGTCTTCATGGCAATCGTTCAGTGGTTTTTGCGTGAAAGAGTAAAAAACATCAATCCATCCATCCATCCATCCAAACTTTGACATTTATAATATTAGTGGGATTTATAATATTAGTGGGATTATAATAGTAAAAATCGTTCAAACCCTACATGTTGCTAAGACTTTTTTGATGTGTATATATATCATGTGTGTATATATCAAGTCCCATATTTTTTTTTTTGTAACAAGTCTATCGCGCAACTCAAATGTTCTTTTATTTGTAAAGAAATAATATCACCTCCCTAGTATTTGTAATCCGTGCAATATATTTTTGCCTCATATTATAAAAA
This sequence comes from Euplagia quadripunctaria, assembly GCA_963859945.1. Taxonomy (NCBI): domain Eukaryota; kingdom Metazoa; phylum Arthropoda; class Insecta; order Lepidoptera; family Erebidae; genus Euplagia; species Euplagia quadripunctaria. The sequence continues at coordinate 16,981,204 of OY982574.1, read as the reverse complement.
GGGGAAAGTTATGAATCTAGCAACACCGAACTGACATTTTACAATATGACAACTGTAGTTCCGATTTAAGCCGCTGCCAAATGATCCAAGTCACTATAGTTCACTAAGCAAAAGGACTCTCAAGGGTTATGGAAGGCCCGCATCGAAGTTCACTTTTCCAAATTAAAATAAGTGCTACACGTTTGATATTAATAATCTAATTCAAAATCCTTACATTTAAACGATATTGTTCTTGATAGATGTCACACTGCAAAGAGATAATAAAGGACCTTATAATATTATGTTTATACTAAACTCAAGTACCCTTCAAAGTCATATAGGATTTATTTAACAATCTCCATTGTCGGTGCTATCATAAATATGCCCGCTGCTTGTTAATTGTGAAGTTCTCAGTAAATATGCTAATAATTTTAATAAAATGTTAAGCCTATAAACGCTTACGAAACCAGAGTACTTACTGAATTGGCGCCACAGGAAAATATGTCGTACTGTTCTCTCTTTGAAACTACAAACATCCACACTACATGTCATACATCCTTACAGTTTTACTCGAATTTGGATCACACAAATTTATGTCCCGTGTGGGATTTGAACACACTACACTCGGCGCGGCGTAGAGGCGAGGCGACCACTTACATCATTGCGCCACGTGCAGTCAATGTAGATATGAACAAACCTCTAGAAAAAAATATCCTATTAAGCTGCGATCATAAATTGAACCCGCAGATTGTTTAGCTTTATATCCAAGTTTAAGTGCTCAACCTTTATTGGAAATAATCTTTTTTATATAGCTCAGTATAATTATAAACGTTAGGAAGACAGAGGTTTACGAGCCTTTGACGCTAAATGAACCACTAAAACTTAACGGATGACAATAATGGTGGAATCGTGGAGTTACAGATACTGAATGTGGTAGTTTAATACGTTGCCTCAACTTTTATTAACATTATTTGGGTTTTATGTACAGTCGACAAAGATGGTCTACCAGTTCTGACATAAGTTTCTGTGTAATCACAATAGCGATAAGGTTGAACCTAGCTAACAATGAACTGTCGGAATATTATTATTGCACGGGAAAATCAATCAAATCGCGTAGGATGTTAGACGATATATTCGGCCTATATTGGTACACTTCTTTTGTCTACCACCAAATAGTTCAGCATTACATAGATATTATGTGGATCTGTTGTGCCTTTGTACGTTCATTGAAGTGTGAGATTAAGATATTAATAGCTATGTAATAAGTAGGTTATACAGGGTGTCTGACTATCACATCCTACTAATGCTCCTATAGAATTAGTAGGACGTGTTGAAAATAACTTGTAATTACAATATAATATAATATTCTTTATTGTACACCATAAAACAGTTTACATAAAAATACATAATGGTACACACGGCGAACCTATCACTAGTTGCAATTTCTTACAGACAACCTTTATATGGACAAATGGATTATAATCACTACATATTATAAAACAAAATCCCCCGCCGCGTCTGTCTGTCTGTCTGTTCGCGATAAACTGAAAACTGATCATATCTTCATGTGGTTTTCACCAATAGACAGAGTGATTCATGAGGGAGGTTTAGGTGTATAATTTGTTAAGGTTTTCTGTAAATTGGTTGAAATATGATGATGATTGTTGAAGATGTCTGCTCCCCGTGCGAAGCCGGGGCGGGCTGCTAGTTTTATTATAAAACAACATATCCACAAAATATTTTTATTATTTTGAATCCACAGGTTACTAAAATATCATATTTAGATACGTATTCTAAATACACATCAACACACCTATATAACGTAAAAAGGAATTTATAAATAAAATATCGATAACAGAAAATATTATACACCAGAATAAATCTATCTAGTACTTTTACTATAAAATAAAAATAACATATTTTCGGAAACTGTGCCGAAATAAAACAGAACTTAGTATTACGTACATAGTATCAGTATATTTTTATTTCGAACTTACGTTATTTTACAGACGAAGCGTAAAATCCAATCCATCCTTCTTAAATGATGACCCGTACCGTACGTATCCCCTGAAAAATAAATCTAACTCGTTTCTTCGCCAAATATCCGAATAATTTTCGCTATATTTTAGTCTAAAGGGATAATACAACTTAATGCTATAAAATCACTTTAAGTATTTTAATCTAGAGACTCCTCACAGACAGTCAAAGTTTTAGGAAATGAAACTTATTAATTTATAAAACAGAAATTTAATTTACCCTAGTTTAACTTCTCCGTGAATGTCTTACGATTTTGTAATATCAATACTCAGAATTTATAAGTTCCGAAATATAAACGTTACTCCATTTTATAGCAAGACTTTACAGACAAACAATACTTTGTAAATTATTGCCGTGTTCATGAATAATTCGGTATTTTTTGTTACGCCCCAATTTACTAAATGTCGAGCGATCTTATCAAAACCTATCTGTATAGATTATACTAGGTAGACGTAGACCTCACTGAAAAAGGTACTGAGGCTAAATGTGAAAATTATTATAATGTACGAAATATGGAAATGATTTGTGATACTAAGAAGATATAAGATGAAAAGCCGCGTGGTATTAATAAAAATTCAATTGTGCTATGTAAGTAAAACCAATTTAAATGTACAGCTTACTTTATTGGAAATATTAAATTGGGGAATACTTTGAAGCAGAAGATATAAAACTTCAGACATTTATTACGTAATGAAACCTTTTTAATAAGTTCTTCTTAAAAGACTTCTATTCTTGATAACCTCTCCAGCTATGGTGAATGCTTGTTTTAGCAATGGGTTCAAAGCTCTTGATATCAATTCCGACGCCATAAAAAAAATCGCTACGTTCGCTTCAAAATCTATACTCATGAAATAAAAATATTTCATGTAGTTAACAGTTACAAACAAGATCTTTTATGGAAAGCTGGCTTTTGTCAAATAATTCACTATCTTTCGCTAGCACTACTTTTTTTCGGGATGAATGTTCCTATGTCCTTTTCTGTACCCCTGACTACATTTATGCAAAATTTCATGATGATCGGTTTAGTATTAAAGGCGTGAGAGTAACAAACAAACTCACTTTCGTATTTATAATATTAGTAAGGAAGTAAGGATTTAATGTCCCTGATCTTAACGGCAAATTGTTCGACCCCCAATATTTTTGGAAATCATTCTGCTGATGTAAGAAACATAAATTGTACAGTGTTTCTGCATGAAACACTGTTGTAGCACGCTCAAGCAATCAATGGCGGAATCCATTCCGAGCACCTTTTTTCGTTCACTTTGTCGGAGACGGGTCAGCATGAGCGATCGAGAGTTAAATACGTCCACAAAATATGTCTCACATGATCATCATATCATAATACAAAACTTTTATAGCTAGGCGCGTAAGGCTAACTACGAAAACAAGTAAATTATTAAGAAAACATTCAAAGCACATAGCTGGCAAATACGCACACACTTGCCTCATGCACGCATCATGTTTAATGTACGAAATGTATCACGTATCTACCTACAAAATGTTTTTACGCATTATGCATTAAAATGTTTACAACCTGTATATTATACCACAATCATCTTCCCCGCAATACAGAAATAAAGTCAACTTTACCACTTCTCGTAAACCTTAAAATAAAGAAGGAAAGAGCAACAAGGGATTACATTAGTTATCACCTCTTCTAGCGTATTATTTCTGCGGTCCGTCGCGTGGGTCGCGCAGCCACAGATACACGTCGTGATTGCGATCTACATCGCGAGATTACGATTAATTTACATACAAATGCGGGTACCCTCAACTTTGAATGGGAGTATGGTTCACTGTTGTTCTAGCAAAAAGCTGGGCCTTAATTCGAACAACAATAACCGCGGGTGAGGTTGATTAAGGTCGCTTGTCGTCAGCTGGCCCCGCCTCTTGTCACATCCAGAAGTAGATGTTTTTCTATGTCAATGTTAGATGTTCCTGCATACGTGGTGTTTTTTGCAAGTTGAGTCTTATGTGTGCGTTCAGACACGAAGTATTGCAAAAGCGGACGCTATGTTCCGATCAACATTTTGAAGGTTTCGTTTCGTTTTCGTTGAAACTATGTTTAATTCTGATGTTATCACAATACGTATAGGTGCCCAAAGAGTAACCAAAGGTGCCTCCAATTTACTTCTAGCAAGTATATATTTACCAGAGCCCGCACCTCAAGACCGTAAAAAATGGTTTTTAAAGTTAATGTGCTTTCATTTCGAAGCATTACGTTGAACGTATTCCCTTCGTCTTCCATCTCTTATTATGTGGTTGTGACAAACTTTTGATCAAGTTCTTTTGAAAATTGTTTAAAATCCTGCACCTTAGAAGAATTTTTCTTCTTTATGTGTGTTATATTGCTTCTATTACAGTATGTGGCTTAATGATGCCCAAGGCTAGGGAATAGGGTAAGGAACTTGTTGCCGCTGATGCTCAAATTATGTAATGACTTAACGCCAACTAGCTTCACGACTGACTTATTCTGACTGACTCCTACTCCTGACAAAAACACCTATCATTCGTTCAATTAAAATTAACGATTTTGATTTTGTAACTCATATTTCTAAGTATTGGAGTTTACGTGGAGTTACTTAGACTTATAAAACGGTAGTTACAGTTTCGACAAAGACCATAGACCATAGTTTTTTGTTTGATAATATAATTTAACCATACTAATCTACGGAACTTTCAGTCCGATTTTAATCATTCTGCTTGTATTGGATAGAATATTCATTGAGGAAAGTTATAGGCCATGTAACATCACGGTATGACCCTTAGTAGAGGAGCAGTAACTATAAACGCAGGTGAAACTGCGGCTAACTTCTAGTATAATATGTAATTGGTTTCCATCAGATGTTCTGTATGCTTACTTACAGTATAAGGAACAAAGACAGTTTACCCGCTAATAGAACAGTTTCGCGCCTCGCGGACCGTTTCTATAATACTAGGGAATAAGTAATGAACTCTTCGCAATAAAGTATTATAAGTTTTGTTATTCAGCTTTAAAAGCATCAGCACAGAAAAGAAGAAGTTCTTTTATTACAAAACCGTTCGTGTGTTTATCTTTTGTGTAGAAGATAAAAATATTGCCTAGTTTATTGGAGCAATATTTCTGAAAGTTTCTTCGTTCAGTACCAGATACGCTCAAATATAGTTTATCGCTACAAGTTCGCTAAACGTCTGTTAAGCTTTGCGGAATTGTGAGACTTTGTAAGAGGTAACATTCTGAGACATTTTCTTAAAATCACCAATCACCGAAATGGATGTACTAAACATCCAGTTTGATGATTGTGAAGACTCTAAAGTAGATGAATATACGAATACTGACTAAACTGTAAAACGAAAGTGGTAGAAAAGAGTGGGAAATATTTCCAAATGTTTTTTTCACAATTCAAAAACCGATTATTATTAATGAATATTCATGCGATCTTTTCTAAATGTAAGCTACATACAGCTCACATCCATAGTGCTCCTGTATAACTTAAATTAACAAATTACTTTAAAATTGATGATGATTTTTATATTCATCAAGCAGACCCAAGGAGACCCAGTATCAATCCATCATTATTCTCGTCCCAATTTTATTTGGGGTCGGCGCATTATTTCAAATATTTTTCGCAATGTTAGTACTGTATTTCCCAACCATTGTAAGCAGTAATTCAACATGCCTTACTAAAATGTAATGTTTATTTAGTTTCGACATTCATTGTCTGCCACTTAATATTTAACACTATATGTAATATGAGCTGTTCTAACTGTTTTTGCCAAAATAAATAAATTTTATTTTTCCATTATACTCCATGATTCCTCATTACACTGTTTACTGCGTTTCTAGCCATATCTTCCTTAACACACTCCATCCACCTTTTCCTTGGTCGACCTCTTCTCTTGTACTGTCTGTCAACTTCCATACATAAAACTCTCTTCAAGGACCAATCTAATATTAAGAACAATCCCAGTTAGAGCACAAGTAAACTAGAAATTATCATGTAATCTAATAACTTAGAACCAAAACATATACTTATTGACTCACAATACTGAAATATCACTGACAATGTTTAAATCGAATTTAACGCTGAAACGCTTCGTAGTCACGTAACTAATATATCGTTCTCTTCGCACGCATTATCCGAACTTTGCGTAGAGATTCCTAAACCAGTTATTAATTATTACTTCAGGCGTTTATACGATAGTTAAGAAACTAACTTAAAATCCTCTTACTCACATAATCTGAACCTGAATAATAACATTTGGCTTGTATTTTATTGAAGAGTAATATTATATAGATAATATTACCCTGTGGTTAGGATCAGTTGCGTTTAAGGGTGCGCTTGAAACTGATTTGATTATGATTGATTTATTAATTCCAACCCGATATTGCAACTGTTTGTTAATTTCTACACAATTAATAAATAAAAATTCTAATTTCTAAACATTTCTAAAGAAAGAGAAATTAGAAAAGTTGTTCGGAAAACTAGAAAATGCTTGCAAAAGTGAAAGTCCTTTTCTGTTTTGAATGAAATGACTGCATGTCAAGATACTAGCAAATTCTGATTTGGGTTGTAGTACTGAAGTTTTTTACTGGGTTTCCGACGATTTGAAATACAATTTAACGTATATTTCATTTAATAGCAGATGGGCGTTTCCCTTTCTTTGTAAAAGGTAAAAAAGTGCATTCTAGTGACATTGCTATAATCGTAGTTAACTTTAGGTAAGCTCACTTACCAAACTCATATTATTAACTGTAATTCTGCTCATTATTTTCTTGGGATTGAAATAATCCATACTAATTTCCTGCATTGTTTTGATTCACTAAACTTTATATTTCCTGCGACAGATGCGACGCGATACTAAAACTATTCTCTTGGTATACCAAAACACAATCGGTAATGCCTGAAATGAAGAGAAGCTATTACTACATTTTATTTAGATTTAAACATGTTAAATTAAAAAAATCTCAAGTTTGTTTAACTAAGCTAAAAATATAAACGATTATTTTATTATTTAACTTGATATTCATGTATTTGACATGATTAGATGACATTCAGTCAAACAGTTTTATTGAAATAGTGCACAATTACCATCACTACATCACTACATATTATAAAACAAAGTCCCCCGCCGCGTCTGTCTGTCAAACTCAAAAACTACTGAACGGATTTTCATGCGGTTTTCACCAATAGATAGAACAATTCATGAGGAAGGTTTAGGTATACTATTTGTGAAGGTTTTGTGTAAATTGATTGCAATACGATGATGATGTTCGGTAGCAGAGACATCTTCACATGTCTCTGCTACCCGCAGCGATTAGCATTGTGCGAAGCCGGGGCGGGTTGCCAGTTAATTTGATATCATTTGTATAAATAATTCCCGTTAAAATAATTTATACATTTTGAATATTAGTTAAAATCAAATTATTTTAGGCTGTATGAATTACATGTCCTTTGCTTTACTGACAAATGTTACCAGATTCATATTTTTACGCTTGCGACTTAAATTACCTATGGATTTCTTTTTATGATATTTAACGATGACCCGGCTTTTTAAACACGGATTTCAACCCGCTTAAATACGACCGCCCCATGTTCATTAAAAAATAGATAGAAACATACGCTGCGTTAGTAGCTATCTCGATATTAAACGAATGGAACGTACCTCTTATTAGTGCAAAATGATGGTGTTATATTGTTTATTAGATGCATGTATAAGACCACAAGCTGTAAGTATTTAGAATCTCTAGTTTAGTGCCCACACTACCTCAATTATTTATATTGTTTCCTCAATTGTTTCTCGATTATTCATATTAGTTTTTAAACTTATATTTTTTGTTTTATAACCTATATTTTATAAAAAAATGTATACAATTTGTATTACGCATTTTTAATTTTTATTTTTATATTTATATAAATATATATATATATATATATATATATATATATATATATAAGGTAAAAAGTAGTTACGTTAAAGCGAGTGATCACTTAGCAAACTCACATTAGCCACTGTAAAACCCCATTTTATATCTTCAGCAAGTATATGTTTAAATAAAAAAGTTAGCAACCCTACTGAAGGCCAACCTTCAAAAATCGTATCGAAAAATGTTGATGATGAGCTCTTTGTGATGCGGAAAAGGGTTAGCAATGTGTTTAGAGGCACCATTAAGCGTGCATATACTTTTACTAACTTAGTTATATAAACATTCCACTGGACAAAGGAAACAATAATTTATAATAAAAACCAATATAAATCACAGAGCACAATTACATTTTATGAGACATTCATTAGGTCAGCAAAAGATGTTCTCATAAGTGTCTCCAGGAAATAAGATCACCTTATATCGCTTAATCAACCTTGTGGGACGTAAAGTAAACCTTTCCTACTGTCCTCCCATCCTAAGAGCTAGATTAAACGGCCCTGTGTGATAAAGCCTCAGCACCAACTCTAACTTGAGCTCTACTACCCACTGGCCATAATCTATTTTACTACCAATCGTGTGATATGAAGGGGCCGAGCGAGCTCTATGTAAACTGGTGTAATATAATTCCACAACGACCCCGCTATTCCGTCGGACGTTTATGAATAGCGCTTATTTTTCTTTTAATTATCCCTCCCCTGCTGTCTGTTGACGTATTTCGTCGTCACTTTGCAAGCTGCCGCACGAAGTTGCCCATTAGGTACTCGCAGAATGACGGAAACACATTCACCACACGTCACACCACGCCGGTGACGTGATGTGTATCTCGCCGACGAAATTTTCACCCATTTTGGAACACTGCAATTTTAGCTGTATAATTACGTTTTCAAATGTAATTGTGGAATGTTATTATTTTATTTATCTTTTAAAAGGACATTTCATAAAAAAGAGAACGAAATTCCAATCTCAATTATTGTTATGAGAATTAGCGTACAAGTTCTTATTTTTGTCTTTATTTAAAAAATGGAAACTTAAATATTGAGTTGTTTCATGTCAATAACAATAACAAATTAAAGATTTTACAAACAAAATAATTTAAAAAAAATGTCAGATTCAAACTTTATGTCACATGACTTTTTTAATCTATGTTTTAAATTATGTTCTTACATGCATTAAAATAAAACTTGTTATGGAAAATACTTATCCTAAACAACAACCAAAAGGTAACAGCTTCTACAAATAAATGTTATCGTGGATCCCCTTTTGCAAAGGTAAAGAGACATCTTTACACAATTTAGTCACGTTAACGTACCATAAAATACGCCTAGAGGTGGTGTACACCGATCTAGACGGGCAGGTATTATTGCAGGTCCGTCATGAGTAGGGTGAAAGCATCGATGCCAATCCCGAGCAGTAAATAGAATTTCAAACGGTCTAAATCCTTCTGATAAATTCCTGAATTTATTCAGTTTATTCAAAAGGGGTTTTAAGAGTCTAGATAGAGCTTGATCAAAAAAAAACTCAATATTCTATTAAAATTTGACGTGGTGTAGTGTATTTATGTATACAGTGCATGTCATTGGGATTGGTTCTATCTGCGGTAAATAGATGCAACACTTTCCGAGGAAATAGAATAAGTTTTAAATATACCTGAGTACATTGCGTTATATACGCCATCGTCTATTGGAATATATATTTTATTTGAATCTCTCTGCTGTTCATACTGGTCATGATAATAAACAGAGATGTGCTGAGTTTTGTAAAAACCGATAGTGGCAGGTAGTTGTTGGACAGGTAGTTGTTTTTAATCACTCACATAATAAACAATTGTACAGTGTTACAACAACAAAGTTTTACAACATCATTTATTGACAAAAATATAACATACGTTGATTACTAAAAAAAGTACAGTGTGTTTATAGTACGACTGGTAGTTGTCGCGAAAAGCGGGCAGGCGTGATACTTGTTGTATTACAATTCTAGGTACAATATAATACAAGGCGGGCCTTTAATTTATCTAGTGGTTAGTGATCCTGGCTACTAAACCAAAAGTAGTGGGTGCGATTCCCATCCTAGACAAATAATTATGTAAAGAGCACGATTGTTTGTTCAGTGTCTGGGTGTAATTTATCTATAATATGTACCTATGTATTTAGTAAATACATACTTAAGTATGTTTATCAGCAGTGTGGTTACCATAGTACAGGCCTAGTCTCAAGTTGTTATTATTATTATATATAATCCCACTAATCCCACTAATATTATATATTATAAATAAGAAAGGTTGGATGGATGGATGTTTGTTACTCTTTCACGCAAAAACCACTGAACCGATTGCGATGAAATTTGGTATGTAGATAGCTGGAGACCTGGATACTTTTTATCCCGATATTCCCACGGGATCGGGACTTACGCGGGTGAAACCGCGGGGAGCTGCTCTTTGATTATTAATAATCAAAGGCGCTGCTATATAAAATAAATCGTTCACGACCTCAGGGCAGTTAAGTTCTTTGGTACGAGTGGAGCATCATTGCTTGTAGTAGCAACTTGTAATGCATTGTTCTCAGATATTTACCCTTTCAATAGATATATTGTATTAGTCATAGTGGGGATCCGCAATTACACAACCATCCATACTCCACTTGTTGGCGAATCAAGGCATTGAACAAATGCAAATAAGTAGCTGGACGCTTAAAATCTAACGGGGTTGATAAACTTTACAGTGAATTTTATAAATGTGTAAATTAATATGGAGTTTGGAGTTTAATATCACTCCGAGGTCACAAATATTTGGCTCATTAAGAAGATGTTTCTGACACAAATTAATTATAAGTAATGAGATTTTTATTTATCGTGAAGTTTATAACCTTAGTTTTAGGAATTCTTGTCTTTAATTTGTTTTTTGTCGCAATAGATTGTTAGTCTCTCTAGATTCTGTTGAAGAAGTTTACAGTCGACAAGCGTTTTCATTATATTATTAATTTTGAGATCATCAGCGGATGGAAGGAATTTACTATTATCAAAGCAGCTATTTATATATTTTATGTAAAGTTGTCATCGATATCCTGTTGTTGCCTTATGGCCCCTCGCATGATACGTACATACATACATACATACATCTGAATGACAATGATAAAGTATAAATGATAAAGGTCCAAAAATTGAACTCTGTAGGATACTAAATGTAGCTATAAATTAATCTGAATGAGACCTATTACCTACCACAATTTGAATCCGGTTACTAATATAAGAACAAAACCAGCGCAGTAGATTGCCTTTGATACCACTGTAAGCGATTTTTTTTATGAAGGATTTCATAATCCACTTTGTCAAGAGCAATTTTAAAATCAGTATAGACAGATGAAATATATATCAGACAGAATCAGATGTTTGGGTGGGATCATCCATATTTTAAATAAGTAGTAAAAATCATAAGATTATTATCTTTTCATGAGAACCGTATTGCTCCGGTAATAAATTATGTTGAATAAAAAGTTAAATCTCTCTGTAAAAGAGTTTTTGATATAGCTTGGAGGATAATTCTCTGCATTTTGTCTAAATCCATTTTTATAGGCTGATATAATTTGTATTCTTTTTCATATATCAGGAAAAAGCCACTCTCAATATATTTGTGTAATAAGATATATATATAGACACACATATGGAGTCTGTTGTAAGTTTAAGGAAGTATACCATCACGTCCTTTTTTAGATCTAGGGTTTTTAATTCTTTACGTACTAACGAGAGACTTAAAAGTGCAAGCTCTTGATCTGCATCAGATCGGATCTCTATCATACGCAAATAAATTACTTATTGTACGAGGGCTACACTGAAAATTTCGGGAATCAAGGAAGTGACACAACATTACTATTTAAAAATGTATTTATTGCTTTTCGAAGTATTCTCCGCGAAATTTGACACATTTTCCATACGATGGAACCAATCATTGAAGCAACCATTCCATTTGGAAGTTGGGGTCTCCAAAATGGCCGTTTTGTAGGCGTCCACAGCTTCTTCAAGTGATGAAAATCTCTGACCACGCAATTTATTCTTTATTTTAAGGAAAGTATAGAAATCATTAGGGCTTAGGTCGGGACTGTCAGGCGGATGGTCTAATAATTCTATGTTTTCTTGCTCTAAAAATTCTTTTGTTCTGTGCGCGGTGTGAGAACTCGCATTGTCGTGATGGAGGATGATGCGGCGGTTGCAGTTCTCTTTACGGGGTTCGGAAACGACCTGTAACAAACAAATGCTAGCATACCATTCTGCATTAACCGTTCTTTGTCCCTCAAGAGGAATAGTCGCAACATGGCCGGTTTTGGAGATAAACGTGGCCACCATTTTTTTTGCAACACTCCGTGAACGAACAATTTTAGTTGGCTTTAACTCATTTTCGAACACCCAAACTCGTGACTGGTTTTTTGTTTCGGGTTCGTACGCGTATATCCAGGATTCGTCACCTGATACAATGTTGTATACAGCATTTGAGGATCCTGCGTGGAATCTTTTGAGAGTTCTGACGCACCAAGTAACGCGAGCCGCTTTTTGCTCTTCACAGAGCAAATGCGGTATCCATCGGGAAAACAACTTTTTTACACCTAATTGTTCATGCAAGATTATTTGTATTTGACTCATGCCAATGTCTAAATTTGCCTGAATTTCGCGGTATGTCACATGTCGATCTTCCTCAATCAGCTTACGCACAGCATCAACGTTTTCTTGGGTGACTGCAGTTTTTGAACGACCTTGACACGTCCACGTTGAAATTCAGCAAACCAGCGATAAATTGTGGTTTTGGATGGGGCTTCATCACCAAATGCAGAAAGCATCCGGTCAACACACTGTTTTTGTGTTAAACCGCTTCGAAAGTCATAATAAATCATAGCCCTTGAATTTTCTCGAGTCAATTCCATTTTCTCAACGACTAAACAAGTTTGAGAAGACCTTGTGAGAAGACCGAGAATCTTTTTTTAAATAAATAAATGATATTCGATTTTTCAAACCAAGGAGTTTTCAATTAAAAAGATTTTAATATGATAGGAATAGTGGAAATATTCCATTCCCGATACTTTTAGTGCAGCTTATGTAACTCTGGACATTATTTCACTGGTCACTGGATATATTTATTTTTAAGACACATGGAAAGGGATCCTAGCCCAGTCCAGACGGTTAGCTATGCAGACCCAAAACTTCGTGACATTGTGGGAGATAATTGTGACACCGGTAAACTTACGATCGGTGCAAAATGATCGAAATCGTTGGGTGCCCAAAAAAAGTTATTGTACCTTATAAATCTTAACACGATTAAGTCCCGAGTTACACATCTAATATGTATAAAAGCTATGTATACATTAAAGAATTAACGCGTACACGTAATAGGTATTGCATATCTTTGAATTGCCTAACGTTTTACCTAGGTTGCAGAAACCATGGTCACAGACTGACTGACTCAGTGTTGCATGCCCTCCGTCATCGAGGTAGAAGATTCTTCATCTACTCGCACATTTTCGACATTTCTGTTTCACCATATGTCGTCACATACTATAGAAACAATGACCCTATTCTGTAAGCAAACCTATGTGTTCCTATTCTGGTGTTTATTGACTGCTGAATAATTTAACCATAGGCTTTCACCATTTACTTTAACCCTTTTGTCAGCTATTTTTATTACTAGTTCAGTGAACGTTTGGTGTGCTCTGTACAAGTAGTTTGTGGATGCTGTGTACCAGCTCTTATTGTACTATTGAATATGGAACAGTGTACGTCAGTGGCCATCCAGGCAAATGTTCGTTCGAAAAAAAATGATGACAGAACTAATGCAACTTTCCAACCCACTATAAGATAATTATAAGATGTCAAATCATATGACTGGGATAATTACCACACTTAAACATCAGGCAAAATAAAGCTTTTTTACTGTTGAATTAGTGCAGTTTAGGTAGAAGGCTTGTCATGATTTTTATGAGCCCAACTTTCAAAATCTTTGCTGGTTAACTTGGAAACTTGTTCTAGGAGCTCTGGCATTTAAAGCTACTTATACAGCATAACGTTAAGTGCCTAACACGGAACTGTACGGATGGCGCAATGGTTTATGTGGTCACCTCGCCACAACACCGCGCCGAATGTTGTGGGTTCAAATCCCATACAGGACAAAAATTTGTGTGATCCACAAATATTTGTCCCGAAGTCTAGGTGTTCTTAGTGTCCGTTGTTTGAATGTTTGTGAAGTCCCCCGCGACACAGAAATATTCATAATGCGGGAGTTGTCTTTAAAAAAAAACATTAAACCAACTAACAGTTGCAAACCTCTATTTCTTCAACATAAAATTTTAACTCTACCCTCATTATATATCTTAGAAGTAGTTTTATTTGTTAAAAGTAACTCACACTTATTCCCAAGACTATCAGATAATGTAGTTCGTAGTCGACGTGACAATAACAGGTTACAAGTACATCCAGTGAAAACAGCGCTGCTTCATAGAGTTTAAATGTATGGATGGGCCCTGTGATTTTCAATAAAATTCCTATTATCAACCAATTGAATTCAAATTTGTTAAAGTCACAGCTTAAAAGCATATTAATTCAGAAATGTTAGCATACCCTTAATGATTTTTTGAATGACAAAGTTTTTAAAATTAATATCGTGTACCTAATTAGTTGTAATTGTTTGTAAGTATTAGTTAAATTTGTACCTACTTAATACATATAAATAGGAAAATGTTTTGTATAGTACAACATGTTTTACCGTGGTCGGCGTACAAATATTTGTACGCCGACCACGGTAAAACATGTTGTAATGTTTTCCATCCATGTACATGCTATTTGAAATATGTATGTATTATGACTAACACATGTTGAACAAATAAAAGTTATTATTATTATTGGTTGCTACAGTGAAATAGAGTGTTCTTACTCCGTAAACCTTTGGCCGAACTGATCGAGCACTTTAACTTCGACTAATCGACGATGATCGAGCATTTTAAATTCGATCGAATACTTCTCTAGAGCTTTTTAAGAAATTAATATTATGTTCGAATTACTCCAAAAGTATGTCACTTATTTATATATATTATGTTTGGTCCACATATTTTTCCTACTAAGTTAAGTTTAATATTTGAAATAGAACTTAGTTAAATCCATAGTTTGAAAAATCTATACGGTCAAAGTATGAAAATAATAAAATACACGATGTCGGTGGTCAGTGTAAGCGATAGAGCAAAAAGACAGGTATCGCTCGGAGCGGCGGCGTATCAAAGAGTAAAGAAACAAGGGAGTCGAGGGCTTCTCGTTGAAGAGCCTTTGAGCTTCCGACACCTGCGTGAGTGGTACAAAGAAAAGGCGGATGCGAGTCATAAATATTTAAGAAATACCTTTTACCATCGCACTTTTTTAAGTTTCATTAGTTATTTACATTCCATCATTTGTCTACCCATGTCCAAATCTCCCAGTCGAATTTATTTGCTTCTTACTAGATACGTAATTGATCATTGCCATTGTCCGCCTCATTAGCAAAAACGTTTATTAATTGCGAGCAATCAACTGGGTTCAATTCTCGACTTCTTCTACTAAGAAATTTGCCGTAGCACCATGGAGTCTGGAAACGTACTTTCATAGTCGTGGTAACCGACGTGTATGTTACAATTATTGATCTATAATAAAGCTGAAGAGGTTTTTGTTTAAAACGCGTTAATCTCTGGAACTATAAGTCAGATTTGAATAATTATGTTTGTATTGGATAGGATATTCATGGAGGAAAGTTATATGTTATATAGCATCACACTACAACCCTTAAGAGTGGAGCAGTCATCATAAACACGTGTAAAAGTGGGGAACACGTAGTAATGTATAAAGTTCGTACTATTTTAAAAATACTGATATTATTTGTTCCAAACAGATTTGCAAACAGTTATCCTATTGATGTTAGTTAACAATTGTCAGAGCGTTTTGAACAAGCAATACATAATCCCTCAGCGCTTAATCCTTATACCAATCTGTGTAGTGTCATTACAATCACAAACTACATGCGTCTATAGTTGTAAAGGACGGGTCCGTTTGAGCTTGACCACGTAAGAAGAGACTGGGAACGCCATTCCAACTCACAATCAATATTCTGCGTTTGAAATTGTCTTTACATTTGTAATACCGATTTTTGAAGTGAAAACTTCTTTAGCGGCGTTGTGCACTTTTTGGGATGGGTAAAAAATGTTAAACTCGCGGCAGGACACGTCAGTCACGATCAGTTTACCCCCCTGTCCATAGCTTTGCAGATTGTTTTTTTTTATTATTTTATAATTAAATATTTATTGTCATTACGAGATGAAGGGGCTGTTGCTCTAGTGGTTAGTGATCCTGACTGCTGAACCAGAGGTCGCGGGTTCATCATGAGCATAAGCATTTGTTCTGGGTCTAGGTGTAAATTATCTATAATATGTATATATATATATGTTAGTATTTAGTAATATATAAGTATGCTTATCAGCAGTCTGGTTACCATAGTACAGGCTCTGCCTAGTTCTGCCTAGTTTGAGATCAGACGGACGTGTGTGAGTTGTTTAAAATTATTATTATTTCCAGAAATGGTCAAAATCAGTCAGTAACTAACGACACAGCTAATTTTTCCTAGTTTTGAGAGAAGCCAAAAATCGTGCAATATATCTCATGCTCGTCGCATGCTGTTTTGTCATCCAGTAGGAAAGTTATCCACCCCTTACTGCTTTTACATCATAATAAATAACCTATCCGTCTAGGCAAATTATGACTTCGTTTTCTTTTCATGGAATTTTTAAACTGCTAAATACTTTTTTTAAACCACACGCTAGGATATAAGGCAAAAACCTTTAGAATCGCGATGGCCGAACGGATCTTTTTTATTTCGTTGCGTTTCTTTCAGCATCAATACACTCAAACGGATTTACTCTCATCTTATCAGCATCATCGATCTTTCCGGTTTTTATTTACAGTAGTAAACTTGCAAACGTAATACGCTTTACAAGTATTTACACGGTATTTAAAGTGTTTAGTTAATGTATCTGACTACTACATACAACACTAAATATGGATTTTGCTGCGTCGTCGTTCTTAGGAAGTTCTAAAATCTCTAACCACTAAAAGAAACAAAAAACTTAGTAAGAACTAATGTATGAGTTGATATGCGATCACTGCGAAGTATGTGTTGAGTAAAGTTTTTTGTTATATACTACTCTGTCCACTCGTTTATTTTCTTCACTATATATAATTATGCTATTTCCTACATTCAGTTAAAGTAGTGTTTAAATCATTACTATGAAACTCCTCTGAAGGTGTTTATATGATTACTATAACAATAGTAATAGCAATTTTTCTAAAGTATTCGCTTCCAGCCGAAGCCCGGTTTCGGATGAGATGTGCCTAGGTGGTAATCCAGGATACAAGCTATCCCTGTTCCAAATTTATTCGATATCTTAAACAGTTAAAGCGATTCTGCAATGTAAAAACTTGTCATGCTATTGTAGTTGTAGAACACAAAATATTCAATATACCTACAACGTACTTAAAAACCGGCCAAATGCGAGTCGGACTCGCTCATAAAGCTATATATAAACTATTGTACAAGATTTAATATTATGTAAGTACTTTTTAAAGGGAGCCCCCTTTAATTTTTTATTTTTTTTTTATTTTTTTTTGTTATAGCGGTAACAGAAATATACAATCTGTGAAATTTTCAATTGTCTACCTATCATGGATCATGAGATACAGCCCGCTGACAGACAGATGGATGAACCCGCAGGTTCCGTTGCTTACCCTTCGGGTGCGGAACCCTAAAAACGCATGACGAAGGTGGAACGAATGAGAATGAATTGAAACCGGCGAGTTTGTATGGATCGTATAATAACGGCAAAAATTACATGAATTATTCCGTTCGAGTATTTCTATGGCTTAAAATCGTTCTTTAAAACACTTCATCGCTAGCCGACGGACGGTTGAAAATTATCTACGTATTAGATTAGAGTTATGAGCTAAGAACACGCGAGCAATCATAAATCACTTTGATTTTCGAACGATGATAGGCTTGAGGGAGAAACAATTCAAACGGCCAATAACTTTTCTTTTTCAAGTTATTTTTCTCGAGAACTTTACTTTAACTCTAACATTGACTTTAACAAACATTTACACTTTAAAGTTTAATATTTCGGTAACGGATCATTGAATCGAAAAAAAAACAGTCTTCACAGCACCCTTGAATATTTTGAAAGACCTATCAAACTATACTCTATCAAACTATATCAAACTATAATCTAATACGATAGAGGAGAAAAAAGACATCACTACTTTACGTGTCCCCACACGTGTACCCCAAATGCTAAACTACAGATAGCTAGCAGTTCCGGTACTAACAGTCTAAGCTAAGCCGCGAATGGATAGACGGACAGACAGGCGGAAATGGCGAAACTATACAAGAAGAACTACAAACGTGTTTAATACTGCACTGCCTACCTCCTCGGGTTTAAAGGCGTAGATATGTGTATAAACAAATTCTTCGGATTCGTGGGTATCGTTTTAAAGAATTTTTCATTTCCTGGAGTTTTTTCTTATAAATTTTTATAACATAAATCAGAAAGCAGATTATTAATTATAGACATTGATTATATTATCATATCGTTCATAGATCATTATTTTTAACCCCCGACGCAAAAAGAGGGGTGTTATAAGTTTGACGTGACTGTGTATCAGTGTAACTGTCTGTGGCATCGTAGGTCCCAAACGAATGGACCGAATTAAGTGCGTTTTTTTTGTTGTTTGAAAGGTGACTTGATCGAGAGTGTTCTTAAATATAATTTAAGAGAATCTGTTCAGCCGTTCGAAGACCATCTTTTCTAATCGTTGAAGGGATTTTCGAGTCGGGGTGTTTTAAATTTAGGACTATTCTATATAGTTTTTTTCATTTTGAAATATTTGGCTCTTACTACATTGAAATCAATTACAACGTACTTTTTTAAAGCAACATAATTAAAAACTTATTGTAGATATAAAATAGTCTCTTTATCAGTTAATACTGTTACCGAAAGAACTATTTTATATGCAATAGTATAGAACTACCCAGTAGAACCTGATATCAAAGGACACAAAATGGCAGCCAACTTATAAAATAACAAAAAGAACTATTGTCACAAATTCAAGATGCGGACGACCTTCGTCAGTTAGTCGGCGAGCAATCGTCGGCTGTCACGAGATCCCCAAATCCCGCCACGTAGGGATCCGGCCTCTAGTTTTATTTCATTACCGGACTAAATGCCCAGGGATTCCTCTAGATTTTGACGCCCAACATGGGACAGACAGGTGTGGTTATGATTTTCATTTTCTCTACTCAAAATGTCATTGTTTCTACTGATTCGGATGTGCAATTTTATAAATTGGTTTTCATTAAATAACATTTTTCTCACCTGTTCCCAATAAAGCCCTCATCACTTTGTGAATTCCGTATATCTGGTCTCTACGTAATGGTCTCTTATACAATACAATAAACCCCTGTTCTGAACTAGTAAAGTCTTCTTTCTTTGAAGTTTATGATATATATTTCTGAGTTCAGTGTGCCTGTTGGCAAAGGCCTCCGCCAACATTTGCCATTGGTTTCTGTCCCTAGCGCTAATTTTAGCTCATTTTCCCATCTTTTGTATTATCTTCCCCTTCTCCTTTTATCGTCTCTAGGACAACAATCTATGATCATTTTACTTCACTTTTCTTGGTTACTTCTCAGTATATGAACAGTCCATTTGTTGGTCTATATTTTTTTGCACATTTTATTATAAGCACATATGTTACTTTGGTCTTTGATCTTATAATTGTGTTTCGTACTTTGTATTATTTGCTGATACTTATCAACCTTATCATACTTAATTGGCATTCGTGTCTCTTTGACAGTATTCGAGCAAAACAACCCTTTCAAAACACTTCAAAGATATCTCTGAAGTGTTTTGAAAGGGACCAAGTTCACATCCATAAGTGAGATAAGGTAGAATGCAGGTTTATCACCTCACCTAAACTAATCCTCACTTTTCACTTAATTGCTGTACTAAATTCAATGGATTTCATCACTTCAGCGACCAGTACCTTTTTTTTTATTTCTTTGGTAGTGATCTTTATGTGATGTGATTTGTCCTGGATATGTGTACTCATTCCACGTATTCGAAGGGGAGGTTGTTGGTTTTTATCCCTCGGTTGTCAATTTCTTAATAGTTTTGTCTTATTTATGTTTATGGATAGCACAACTTTCTTACATTCATTGCGTAGTTTATCAATAATTTTCTGTATATAATATACTATATACAGAAAATTAATATAATATATAATAATTTTATTCGGATTTTTCACAAACAAAACAATGTCATCAGCGAATCTCAGGTGGTTAACTGTTCTTCCATCTATGCATACACCATAATGCTTCCATTCTACTTTTCGGAATACATTTTCTAGTACTGCAGAGAACAGTTTGTTCCCTTATAGTTCATTATAAATTTTGCATACAGTATACGGTGAAACATGCTGTTGACTAAACGCAATTATATTCAACACCATTGTAACCGCGTTTCGAGTGAATAAATAAACTATGGTGTTCATTTTAAAGGTGTGACATCATTGTTTACTGATGACATGTAAATGCAATTTTAATGTCTGTGGCAGTATTGTATTGATTGACATTAACGTACCAGAAAAAAAACATATTCAAACGCTAAAACTTTAGTATAAATCTAGAAGCGAAGTTTTTCTGATTTCGAACTTATTTAAGAAATAATTAAACTTTCATAAAACCGTAATTCTTTGTAAATTGCCTACGTTTATAGATAAAGAAATAACTTATATTAGGATCATCATGTAAATTAACTCTATGGAATCCCAAAAGATGTACCGAAATTTTTTCATAGTGTAACACTTTTTAAAGTGGTCCTAAGTTTTAATGAATGTAAAACTAAATTAAATGAATATTTTTGGTTTGTCTGTGCACCCTTAAGTGAAACATAACCCTTTCCTACCACGCAACTGTCACGTTTGAACTGGCCAAAATTAATCGAAACTATGGCGCCACTACATTCTCCACGTCACGTACGACCTTGTTACACCATGTTTCATCGTAATTACATTTTCTTTGTACGAAAACCAGTCGCGTTTGCTCCTTTTTTCATTTCCTCAGCTTTCGCCAGTTCTCCGTTACCCGGTCATGGTCCAATGCATATATTTGCAAAAAATATGACTTACCGAGTTAGTGTTTTCGAGCGAAACGTTGCCTCTAGAGCTGCAAAAGAGTTTTATGTCTGCTTGAAGGGTAATCCTAATGAAAAATATCCTAATGAACGTGTGTTGTGTATGAGTTTAAATCGGTCTTTGAGATACGGAGAAGTGTTAGGATTGAAAAATGTACTATATAATAGTGAAAGGATATGAATATTCGTGTAAAGGCGAATTGGTAACCAGTTAAGCTTCTTTCGATATTCAGACACGTGGTCAAATTAGCGCAATCTGAAGACCAACCTTATACAAAAGTTTTGAAGTCGTAAATTTTTTCAGTCAATTCTCTAACCAAAAAATATAAGTTTATAATCGCAAAAAATATTTTTTATGTGATATAACAACAAATTAACAACTTTTGGATCTTTTTCTATACTTGCGTTATGAGAACTTACTTTTTGCCAGATTTCATTATTCTAGGTCAATAGGAAAGTACCCTACAGGTTTTAATTTACCGGCGAAGTGATAAACTAACTAAAATATAAGGCTTAAATGGCCGATCTTTTGATTGCGTTGACTTATAAGCTTGATTTTTATTACAGCTTCAACGGACCGCAGACTTAAGTCTTTGATGATAAATTTCAACTTGATACCTCTACGCTTGCCTGAGAAAAGAGGTCTTAACAGACAAATAAGGGTTCCTTTTTTCTCCTTGAGGAACGGAACCCTAAAAAATAAAGACTTGATTAATTAAACCTCTCTTCCATCCCTGGTTACAATTTTAGGCAATACAAACGAGAGGTCAGCACAAAAGCAACGTGTTCTTACAAAACCATAGCTTTTCAATTTAGCCCTGCAAAGGCAAAACAAAAAAGTCCTAACCGCCAGTCTCATTCACATGGCTTTGAACTTTTGACGCGCTTCACACCATGGCGGACTTCAGTGTTCTATTTTTCTCCTTTTTGTTTAAAACACATCCTATTTTGTTTGCACGTAAGGGTTAAATTTTGCTGGTTTCGTTTAACCAGAACACAAACACTGTCACATCAATATCTCTTAGTTCGTACACAAGGGGCCGCCCATGAGGTTGCTCTTGTTTTTAGTTATGTAGAAACTATAATTTCCAATAAGGGTGCCTATTATTAAATATTGTTTTTAGAAGTTCTCGTAATAGCTACAAATTTGTGTATAGAGACAAAGTTAGTCAGCAACCTTAATAAGAGTTCTCGAAAATTCGTAACAGTTTTCGAGAAACGAACTTGCATTCGCATCTTAGATTGCAACATGAACTCCATTTTGGCAAGCTGGATTTATTCACTACTAGCAGTTCCCGCGCGGCTTCGCTCGCATGTACTTATTTGTATATTTTGCGCGGATCCCTAATTCTTTTTCCAAAATAAAAGTAGCCTAAGTTACTCCTTATAACATCAGCTGTCTTCCTGTGAAAGTCCCGTGGAAATCGTTTCATCCATTCTGGAGATTATCCGAAACAAACAGACGGACAGACAGACAAAAATTGAAAAAACTAATTTTTACTCCTAGTTATCGTGCAAATAACTGTATGAGATTAAAAAAACCTATTATTTTGACATTACAAACAGACACTTCAATTTTATTTATTTGTATGGATTTCTGATCGTAGATGTAATAACAGTTTACGAGAACTCGACTCTGCGGATGGTCTCTTTATTTAGGAGACATATACATATTTAGGATACAAGAAATGGAAGTAAGAAGTAGATATCTTCTTCCAAGTGACCGGGTGTTTTTATTTGCAGGTTCTATTTGACAATGACACTTGAAATGCTACCTATGTTATGCCATGTGGCGTACAAATGCAGTAGCGTATACTGAGAATAAATTAAAAAAAAATTAAAGTTACAGTAATAAAGTAAGTGTAAGATCAATATCAAAGTTATCAGTTATGTACATTATATAAAATTATCATTCAGGAATTCTTCTACGGAATAGTAACATTTGTCAATCAATAGCAATCTTAACTGTTTCTTAAATCTATAAATAGTTTCATTTTTTATAGTATCTGGTAATTTATTAAATATACGTGGTCCCATTCCTAAAACACTCTTTTCAACTAGAGTTGTCTGACATCTATGATTGGATAATAAGTTTTTGTACTGACTTCGTAATGGCACATTTCGTGCACTTGTCGTTTTTGGGATATCGTTTATATATACTAAGAATAGCAACGGGCCCAGTACGCTTCCTTGTGGTACGCCATATTTTATTATTCTCGGGTAGGATAAAACAGATTTCTCTTGTTTTGTTTTTGTACAAATCCTAGTTATTTCTGTTTGCTGGGATCTGTCACTGAGGTATGATTCTAGCATACTAAGAATATTTCCTCTAATACCATAGTAGTGCAGTTTGCGTAAGAGGCCTTATGGTTTACGTAGTCAAATGCTTTAGTCATGTCTGTGTATACAGCACATATCGGATTTTTTTTGTCAATTTCGGTCAAAACAGTACTTACTAAGTCAAAAATCGCTAGATTAATTGTGGTATTTTTTCTGAAACCATATTGTTCATTACAAAGTAAATTATGTTTGTCCAAGTATGTAGATATTGATTGGTTAATAAGTTTTTCAAAAATTTTTGAAAACACTGAAATTTTTGCTATGGGCCGGTAGTTCTTCATAAGTGTTGTATCTTCTTTTTTGTGTATGGGTTTGATAATCACATGTTTCAGGCTTTCTGGGTAGGTGCCATTAATTATACAAAGGTTAAGAATATGTGCTAGAATAGGTGCTAAAATTGTATTAACGTATTTTAATACCTTTGTGGAAATACCATCAGATCCTACCGTGTTTGTGTTTTTTAATGAATTTATAGCTGTAATTATGTCTCTTTCAAAAATTGGTTGCATGAACATTGATTGTTCAAAATGTTAATGTTTTTTTTTTTATTTATCCGACTTAATATTATAAACGTGAAAATTTGTGAGGATGTACAGATGTATGGATGTTTGCTACTCTTTTACTCAAAAACGGCTGTACGAATTTGGATGAAATTTAGCACATAGATAGATTATAGTCTGGTAAAAAAGTAGCCTATGTGCGACATAGGCTACTTTTTATGCCGGATAAAAGTACGATTCCCGTGGGATAGTTTTCACCAAAATTTCGACGCAAGAGAAGTCGCGGGCAACTGCTAGTTTGTAATATTTTTGTTGGTATGCTGTGTTTCTATTGAACACATCATCACATCATTTTCTTTCTTCTTCTATTCAAAGGTCATATTTGTACGAACCCAGCGCTTAAACGCGGCAATCATTAAAAAATTACCGTCCTAATTTGCTCCTTTTACGACCTCTGTAACGCGACGGTATTGCATTTGACTACAACGTCAGGGGTTTGATTCCTGCTTAAAACAAAATGTTGCGTGATTCTATGAATGTATTTATAAGAAATGTATATCTAAATATGTGCGTATGCTTATGCTATGCTATGAGTATCTATGCTTAGTGTGATTTTAGATAACGCTCGATGTGTAATAATATGTCTCAGATTTTTAACCTTTTATAGTTTGTAGGTAAGAATAACATTCAACTTCTGCGATGCCGGTTGTACGGGATCGCAGGTAATAGTTAGAAATAGGTCAATATTACTGTTTCATACTGGTATAGTATTGTTGTTTTATACAGTTATATGTAGTATTAATCTGTTACTACTAAATATTTTTGGAACCAAATCCGATTTAATGGGAACCCGAAAAAAATCAAAAAAAATAGATGTAATGCCAGAGTTCAAATCCGTTATTAAGATAAGTTAACATTATTACACTTAGCACAGACTTCAAGATGAAAATTTGTTGCTGCCTCTCGAGTGGAACTTATATTTTTTTGAGATTTCGGGTTTAATCCCAACCAGTAGGTACACTATTGGCACGAACCCATTTCTATCACCACCAAATGGTGGTGTAAGTTAAATATCTTAGTCCCTATCTAAGATACGTATCTTAGTTAGATCTGTAAAATATGTAAAGTTTCAGTTTAAAAAAGCAGCTAGACTTACTTAGCGGTGTAGTACCAAAAATTTCAAATTTGCGCCTTCATTAAACAACCTTCTTCTGTCTGAGGTTGGTTAAAAACACGCACCAGAAAGCAATAAAATGACAGAACTTCTAATGAAGTACAGTTCAGCCGCAAACAGGTGTTCCCCATGGGATTCCGTTTTATAACTTTAATATTCGCTATAGAGCACTACAAAGGCCCCCAGGAGAGCCGGGACTCTGCCCAGTCCCTAATGGCTCCTCTCGACTCTATGTTATTAGGCCATAAATCTCTGTATATGTTTAGCCGCGTGAATAAAATACCTTTTAAGACGCCTTCCGTATTTTGTGAGATAATTTTGTTGTGAGCGTTTGTGTAATAATTTTTCGCTTAGATCTCGACGGTTGGGTTAGTTTCTCATGTTTGTTTTATAGTGATGCATTACAGTAATATATTAAGAAGAAAACCACTTTTTTACATTTGACTCTGAGTAATATTATGTAGCGATGGTTTTTTTTTATAATATGTTTATAAGTTCTACTGTATACCTATAGTAGTAGTGTACTTAATTGAACTAAACGGGCAACATTTTTATAACAATACGTGTCTGCAATACAATTGCCGGCAACATTACTAGCAATTACAGCCAGACTTATGTAATACTAGCAATCCTCCCCGGCTTCGCACGGGTAGCAGAGACATCTTCAACAATCATCAACATATTTCAATCAATTTACACAAAATCTTAACAAATTATATACCTAAACCTTCCTCATGAATCACTCTGTCTATTAGTGAAAACCGCATGAAAATCCGTTTTGTAATTTTTCAGTTTATCGCGAACAGACAGACAGATAGACGCGGCGGGGGATTTATATTATAAGTGTGGCCCAGCCGTGTAGCCACACATTTTTTGTATGGCCGATGAAATGAATTTTTATGTTGCCGGCATATTGCATGGGAATCGAAAAAACTGTGATATATACATACTCGTATATTCTCTCTATTCTTCGCGGATAATTTCGTCAGCCATTGGTGCCTGACTTTGTAGCTCGTGTACAAGACAAAGATATGAGCCATATTGGTTCAGACATACTGACGACATTATTGCTTTAAAATGTTTTTGTATGGCAAATATTAATCTGCATTCAAATGTGTTTGTAGCCACATAATGCAGTATAAGTATTGCTTGTTTTGAGGCACCTTAACAAGAACTGAAGGTCGAAGGACCCGTGCGTTGAAAATGGTCCACCGAGCTACGTCCCGTATTTTAACATTAGATTCGACTCGACGAATACGCTGGAAGAGCGCCATAGAGCAACTAAACAGATTTGCCAGCTTTTTGTATAAAAATATAAAAACACAATTTACTAATATTTATGAGTAAATTGATAACGTACTTACATATGTTTATGAATATAATATAAGTAGAATGTCCTTAATATTTTACTACAGAAAATTCTAAATTAACTGATTATGAAAAATATACGTACAAAGTCGACCAATAGTTTTTGTGAAGCAGTGGTAAACAACCGGTGATTATACAGTAGCGTCTCAGATTACTAAGTAGTAACAGATAAATCGCTCCCTGCAAAAATATCGATACCTACCGTTTTAATTGCCTACTCTTTCCGGGCTTTAAAATGTGTGTAGGGTTACCTTTTCCATATATTTTTTTTACAAAAAGAAAATAAATTTGCAATGTAAATTAAGTACTTAACGCTTATTTTTCATTTCCAATGTTTTAGTATACAAAAATCCTACCTATGTTTTATTTTTATGTACCTATATATAGGATTAAAAGAATTTTTTTTAATTATTTAAATAGTGCTGGCGGGCTTTTTTTTCTCTTACTTTATTAACATTCTTATATGCACATAAACAACCATGTCAATTTTCACTAAGAATTTTACAGTATTTAAAGAATATATCAATATGATCTTGAATTACGTTTTTTGTTGTCGGCTACCCACTGCGCGAGACTGCGTATAAGGTCCGCCGGCGGATCAGCGGCGGGTATGGTACGGGAGGCAGCGTTGCATTTTTGATGTTGATTTCAGGTCGCTTAATTTTGTGTATAGTCGATAACCTAGAGATAGCTAGCAATAGAAACAAGCGTCATCTGCCAGACTCGTGGTGGACCTGGTTGTGAGACGAGGTTAGTTATGTCAAAAAAAAGTTTTCTGAAAACAATTTCAGGTCGTTTGAAAATTTGCATGGCAAATATTTGTATAACGAAAGTACTTAAAAAGAAATCGGCTGAAAAACTTGTGGTGGATTATACGTCAGCTGATCATATAAACCTGGATAAAAATAAAACCGTCTGCTGACGGTTCATACGCAAGCAACGCAACCCAATTTTTGATATTAAGTAAAAATGAACATCAGCTACTTGCATAGAAGGGGAAAGATCTCCAACTAAGGTGAATGCTTGTGAAAACCCGTTACCACTTGATCACAATTCCGCAGCGTTAACCGAAAACCGTATTGGTTCATGATGCAATATAAATGTGTTTTATTTTGTTCCAGGTACCCTACAGATTGTAAAGAGTGAAGAAGAAGACCAGGGCAAGTTCGAGTGCGTCGCGGAAAATTCTATCGGTACTGAGTTCTCTAAGCCCACGGTACTCTATGTCAAAGGTAAGGTGCTTCAAAATATTTTTGTTATATGCACTTATCAGACTACATACATTTAAATGTTACTTTGTCTTATAATGTTGGCCAAGACTAAGGTCTTTAGACTTCTTCTAAATATTTATCAAACTCCATTTGGCTTATGTGTCTACATTCAGTAGTAGTAGTATGACCGAAACGTATCGATGCCGATGGTAAAAATAGTAATATGTGTAGGTTGAGACAATTTCACAATGCATATGTGTAAAAATACTGTACTCGCATGAGAACATAGATAACGTGTGTTCCTTAGTGTTCTCCTACTAGAACATAGTTAGGAGTTACGTGAGTTCTATCGATTCAATGAAACTCTTTAAAAAAACTCAACTAATATTATTTTACAAAAAAACCTAGACACGCAAACTTTTAATTGCATTTAAAATCAGTACAACATTTTACTACCTCTAAAACTTTTACTAAATTAACATAAAATTGTTTTTTGTTATTACCTACAAAGACGTGAATAAATCTAAGATATTATGGCAACTAGAGGTCTGACCGCATCAAGCATCAAATCGTTACCGGACCGTAACGGCCGCGGGTCAGACAGACCCCTGCGGTCAAATTACCTAATGATCTTCCATTAACGTTCCTACGAGAACATCCTTAATGGAGAGCGAGATAAAAGATAGACAACCCTTATTGTGGAAAGGAGAAAACCGATGGAGTCTGCTTTAATAAACTAGGGGTTGTCCGATTTGATAGGACGAAAGTATTTTGCATTTCTTGATTATTTAATGAAAATCTGAACTTCTAATGTGTTAACGTGACGCACTAAATCATAGTGTTTTTTTTTCAAGTGTACTAGTAGGTGTATTTATTTGCAAATATCTGATTATTTTGTACAGGGAAGTGTGCTTTTAAACTAAGCATGTTTTTGTTTTTATTGTCCCGTGGGTAGTGTACATAATATTACAAGTAAAAGTGAAAAAACTTTTAGTCAAATAAAATTCAATTAAAAACAAAAATTACGCAGTCTAACCTTGCTTTATCATCTTAATTGAATGGTAAATGGGTCGAACATCCAAAGGTTAAGAATACTAAAACTAAGATAATTTCGTTATATTTTAGCAATAAAAGTATTTGGGCTCAATTATCAATTATCGTGTCTGGAAGCCAGACTTAAAGGCTTTATTAGACCCAAAATTTACTTTCAAGAGATTTTCATCCTTTAAATTTTTCTTTATTTACTTGTATTTGCCAAGCTTTGCCTTTGTACTCCTGAGGAGGTAGGCAGAGGTATATTACACCCACAGTTCAACGGGGAGCGATAAGCTCGCTCTTATCGTTAACCAGAGACGTTCGATGTTTCTTCACTATTGCTGAGAATTTCGTAACAGAAAAACCCAATGTCGATTTGCCCAACACAGGAATCAGAACCATTAAGCCATAATGCAGGTAGACAACGATTTGCGAATTAAATGATCAAACTTTTTTTAATTGCATGATATAAAAACTTCGATAAAAAAATATTTATAATTACCAAAATCAAACGAGGGACGTCTAGTTGAGGGGAGTTCGTCTAGCTTTCTAGTAAGTAGGTAAGTATGCTGTTGTTATTGTTGTATTGGTTTGTATTGTATTGTATCATAGGTTATTAGTAAATAGGCATTATGGCTCTAAGTATTATTAACATCTTAATGGTAACAAACAACCAAGCCAACTTAATGGAAAGCTGTCACTGCAGTAATGCTGTCCATGGACGCTCATGTCACTTATGTTAATCGTAATTTCAGAGGTTAAATCTCCTATCATAAGAAACCTATACATTAGAACAAAACTAAAAACAAATCAAAAAGATAAGATTCAATTCAAACATAAAGTCCTATTTTAACTACGCTACAGCCATATTAAAATACTTAAATTTTGCTGTTTCCCTGTATCAGTCTAAATGGGTCGAACACTTAGAAAGTAGACTACATATTGCGGAGACAGACACAATAATTTACTCCATATATCGTTCAGATAAGGACGTTGGGACGTGTCGACGGAAACTTTTATATAAGTTTAGATAAAACAAAACTGATTGCGTTTGTTCAAAACTAGATTGTACTTTCAAGAGCTAATTTATCATTATACTCGTATGTGTTTACTTGTATAATATATGTATATAAGTATTATAAGTGAATTAGATATACTTATTATAATTATATAATTACAATTAGAACGCATTTTTAAAATAGTTGGACAAATATCGACATATTATACATTTGCATTTATTTACATTTGTGCGTACATTTTTTTTGCGTTCGATCATGCCTGATTAAGAAGGTTTCTTTCGAAGCAATAGGTTCATTTTTAGATCAATAAAAACGAAGGACAGTGCATTCAGGTAGTCACGATTTACTGCTTTTCAGAAATGGAGGTCTTTGGAAGTCGTTCTTTAGTTCCATACGTTTGGAATTCTTGCGCTACCGCTATACCGGTGGATTTGGTCTTCAGCAAGGAGATCAGCAGTAGACCATATCTACCACACATTAGACCTAACTTGTATAGGGGAAACTAGCTCTTTCTGGTTGAGGACGTGGGTATGAATGAAAACCTCGATCTAGTAGGTACCAACAAAGGCAGCCTGTGGCAGCCTGTCACCAAATCACAGGGTCAAAATGACAGCTTGAGTGACTTCACGTTTCTCTCTCTTTTTCGGCAATACAATTGAATCATGCTACATTTACAACCCTAGTAAGACAGTAATAAAACTCCCATCCCACTTTCATATGACTAGAAATAAACATAATTATATTGCGTTAAAACTGCCTTACTAACATGTATTTATATGTACCTATATATTTTTACTTTCAAAGTTAGAAAAAGTTATAAAAGGATCATGCATCGTGTTCCACTAGCCTTTTCCCGAGAGTAACGATGTGGGCTTCCACTCATAATTCATAGACAACGAGATCATACACTCGCAACCTCATTGCACCCATGACATTTACCGCTGAAGGTAACCTAGAAAAGATTATTCTAGCTTACTACGTAATAACCTCCATGTTTTATGACTTTGCATTTAATAATAACGCGGTTAAATCCGCCGGCTTATGTTAACATTTCTTGAACACAAACACAACTGAAATAATATAAAGTTATTAGGTATGTATATTTGATCATAAAAATGTAATCATAATCATAATCAACGGCTATTGAATAGAGCAGTCATGGTGTGTTATTGCCCGATTCTTTTCATATTTCGAATTTGGTGAAACATGTTTGACATTCATAAATTTAACTACTTAAAAAATGTTAACGATTTGTTTTTCGTATATTCATTAAATAGAGGCGATTCTGGGAACCTGAATGGCTAAGTAGGACTCTAAAAACAGAAAGGACTTCCGTTCGGATTTAAGCCTCTCGACTAGAGAAGCACCGCCACCATATAGAAGACCCAATCAACCAGTATTATTAGCAGTTTCTTATTTCTGATTTTAAGAAGGGTGGTTAGAAAGAACTACATTGGTTGGCAACTCTACTACTCATACTCACCACTAAGCACTGATAAATCTACACTATCGCGATTGGCTACTCGCTGTCTCGCGACAACTTGAGCGCGACAAATGACCAATCACGTCATTATATTTTTTTTTTTTATATTTAGATAGTATTTCTAGTCCACTTGCAAATGTGTGATTATAGTGACAGCAGTCCTGGTACAAACTAAACAAAGAGGAATTTCCCCTTTTGTTTTTGTTATTTCTTGTATGAGTAAATGAAATTCAATCACCATCAAATATTTCAAACAAATGACAAAATAATCTAATTACGAATGTTGGAAACTTTGAATCTAGAAATGTAGCCAATGGATTCCAACTAATACTTTGTAGACAAAGAGAAGAGTTGTAGCAACCTCTATGTAATCATTCCGGATCAGTGGATCACTCAAGTGACAAGCGGTAGCGACAAAGTAAGCCTATACTGGATTTAAAGCTTAATAATAATAATAACTTGACACATCTCACACACGGCCGTCTGATTCCAAACTAAGCACAGTCTGTACTATAGTAAATAAGAGTGCTGATAAACATACTTATATGTACATACATTTCTAAATACATACATATGATAGATAAATTACACCCAGATACAGAACAAACAATTATTTGTCCTGGTGGGAATCGAACCAATAGTCAGGATCACTAACTACTAGATCAACCGGCCAGTCAGTTTATGCGTAACTAAATTAACCCTACTGTATTTTTTAGTCTAACGAAGGCACACACCAGCATGCACCCATATCCTGTAATTGCCGTATCCTGTAATTATTATCATATTTTCCTCTAAGTGTTCCTCGATTAGTGACTTAGCAATTTGCGTAAATTAGTATCGATGGCAATCGGTGTAAAAAAGTGATTGTGTATATATTAAGTTGCACGTGCGACTCTTTATTGAATATGGCTTATAGTGCCGGGTTGTCCAATCATAATCGAAATTTATTGAAGCTGTTGTACTGTTCTGTATTAAAAGGACAAATACTCAAATGAAGAACCCATCTGAAGTAATACTAATAATTCATATGATTTGCCAAAGTTATGTGTTGCCAATTAAAACACTTTTAAATATATACACATCATATAGTCTAATTAAATCTTAAGAAAGTTATGTCGCAGAGGAAAAACTAAAGTCGCTCCGGAACTTCAAAACGTAGTTTTTAATAAAACATTTTACAGACAAATTTTAGTACGAAGTACGATGTAAGTTTTTTTATACTTCTTATTCTATGAATCTAATTAAATATAGACTATGTTGTTAAAAGTCGCATTCTAAAAGCCTACTATCAATATAATTTTTAAGAAAATTTCGCGAACGTAGTAACTTGAATTTTGGAATGTTTACAGTTTATAAATAGAAGAAGTACAGAAAGCAAAAAAATTATGGCTGACACAAGCTCGATGTTCGTCATACTTGCCTCTTCAGAACACACTAACGCACTCGCAAGCGTGTGTATGGCGATGTTTGATTCACAAAATCAAGTCAAACGTTTGTAGAGGTTTGTAGTTTGTGGCAAGTGGCAAACGTGTGGATCCGGCATAATATAGTTCGGCTGAAGATGCAAATTACCACAATTTGTGTATAACTATATTTTGTAAAGGCCTATGAGATGAAAGAATGAATTAAATAAGCTGTCTCTGCTAAACTTCATACTAATATGTTTAAAGATTACGTCGTGCTGAAGAATTAATGACCATAATATTATTAGAATATAATAAACCGTTTCTGTACTCAAAAAATAATTTTTACTATCCTGAAGTGTTTCTACAGTCCGAGAAACATTTCGTGAGCGATTCGTAGGTTTCAAAAGTGGATTCGAAAATGAAAGACGTAGAATTTTCTTTTCTTTTTATTTTTTGCCGACTTATGAATATAATATATATGATGCCCCTAAAATATACCTATTTTTATGTGGGAGAGCCATGCTTCGGCACGTATGGGCCGGCTCGACTCCGCTCGTTACCACGGCCTCACAGAAAACCGGCCGTGAAGCAATGCTTGCATTGCATTTCGCCGCGTGAGTGAGGTTACCGGAGGCCCTAACCCTTCCCTCTCCCTTATTCCCGTCTTTCCCCTCTCCCCTCTCTTCCCACTCTTCTGCCCCTCCCACTAATCTCCTACTCCCACCTTAAAGGGCGGCAACGCACTTGTGACTCTCGAGTTGCAGGTGCCCATGGGCGGCGGTAGTCATTTAACATCAGGTGACCCGTCTGCTCGTTTGCCCCCTATACAATAAAAAAAAAAAACCTAATACAAATGAGTACATATAAAAAAAATACTAAACTAACGTAAACCTAAAAATAATTATAAAAATATAAATACATAGGTTAGATACTTAAGTATCTATATCTATCCATCTAATCTAATACCTTTATCTTGTATATATGTATATCTAGGAAACGGCATTTTGATGAAATTTTGTATACAGATACAGTTTTGCATTTTAAGTTCAACTGCATTGTAGTACAACTACCTGTACAAAAAAAAAAGATTCTACAAAAAGCTACCGAGCAAAGCTCGGTCTCCAAGGTACTTTTTATAATTATACGAGCAAACCGGCCACGGGTTGCTGTGGCTAAGTAATTTGCAAAAAAAAATATTGTAACTATAAATTGAGATAAAACTATCCTATTTCTCAAGTTGGACCAAAATCGATTCATTACTTTAGGAATTCATCGCGAACAAACAACGTGACACGAATACTTATATTATAAAGATTAAATGAGGATATATTTATAAACGCTGATGAATATGTATATAATTCACAAAGCAGTCTTGCTTCTTCAGAAACTAGACCACCCAAAATGGTTTGCAGTACCACCCACATCACTATGATTCCTATTATGTAAATTCATCAGAGTTTGTCTTATAACTTGTTCAAATACTGTTCTTGATACATTCCATCAAATTCTCACACTTCTTCACGAATATTGTGATAGCTCTAAAAATTAAAAAGTTAAACGTCCTCTATTCGATTGCATACTTCACAGTTTTGGTGCATTTTCGTCCCATGAGATGCTCAAACTTTTTTGATAAAATATGCCGAGAGCGTAATATTTGTATTAACGTAAATACATAATACATAACGTAAAAACAGGGGGTTGACTCTGTATTTATTAATAACAAATATCCTTAAAATTATATTTTCTATTTGGTAACTTACACCAATCCTTAAAACGAGAAAATTCTCAGTAGTCACCGAGTCTTATTGAATTAGTTTCCAACTTGATGAAAGGCTCTGAATTATTTTCATCTTGAAACGATTCTCGTCTCGCAGTAAGTTTGGTTTTTTTGAGACTTCTGTGTTTGTTTTTATATTTTACTTGAAACGTATCTTCCACTGTAAGTTAATTAGAAATTCTTCAGCAAGCCAAAGGACAAATAAATATTCAATATCTACATAGATATTGAATATTTATTTGTCCTTTGGTTTGCTACTCCTTATATAACCATCTACATACATATGTAGATGGTTATATAACGAGTACTAGAAGCTAGTCCCTAATAAACCTAAATGAAAAAGTTTATTAGGGACTACCCGTACCCCTAAAAAAAATCTGCATATAATTTTTGTGGTACTTGTATGAGCCTGAGAGTCATAGCGTGATGTTGTATAATCTACAAGTGTCTCCCGCAAATTCGTTTGTCTAGAATTTCAAACCTATCTACAGGAACCGTATATTTTTCCTGGATAAAAAGTATAATCTATCTCTGTGCCAAATTGAATTCAGATCTGTTCAGCCGTTCTGGCGTGATTAAGTAACAAACATTTCACCAGACTTTCTCATTCAGGTACGCATTTTAGTAAGATAACAACAAGTAAACTATAGAAGTTTTATATTATTATTTTTATTATCAAGAAAAGATTTTTATAAAAAAAATATTATGAGAAAGAAAAAAAACCTTTCCAAGTGTATCGCGCAGAATCCACAGATGGCGTAAAAATAAAAAAATCAACTCGCGGTCAGCATTTTTCGTTGCGCTAACACTTTTTCCGGCTAGCTGACCGGCCGCCGAGCGTCAGAAATGTAACGTGCTATAAGGAACTTCGTTCCAATAATTATAAAAGGTTTCTGAATAAAGCATTAATTAAAACTAATTGTTTCATTATAACAATCAACATTTTTACTTTCTAAAACCTGGTGTCTTAATTTATATAAAAACTTAAATTTTCAAATTATATTGCTGAATCCCAAGATTTTTTGGGATTCTCCAATATATGAGCTTTCGAAGTAACATACATATGTATATGTTATCGTAATATTTTTAACATCGGTAGTTTATAAATAATCTCTCGATATTATAAACTGACGAAATATTATGACTGCACCAACCTTTCACAATTTAACGTATTATTTCTCGATAGTTATGTCTCTGGAGATACGTAATCTATCAATGCCAAATCGTCAAATTGTGATCGAATCTCCATGGTTCATATTCAGTTCAGTTAATTTATAAACTAACGATATTCACAATCTTACGGTCACATATTCACCAACATCCATTTCATACAGACAAGATCTGGTGGTACAAAGAAACTGCCCCCCATCAGGCTGACCATTTCCTTCTTTACCACGCCTAGTAGATAAAATACAAGTTTACTTTGACATTAAAATAACATTAATTCTGTCAATACACCAGGATCAATCTCTTCCAAATAATATTCCTATCAAAACACCACCACCAAAGTACACATTGTAAAACACAATAAAGTATTGAGTATTGAAGCAAAGTATACAAGTCGCAACAAAAACCAACATTAGGATTACAAACAAAAGTATACAAAACTCAATTAATCATTATTTGATATAGCTTTAAATATTGTTTGTGGCCGATAGTTAAACACAAAGTACAGTCAGTAACTACAGTTTAGTTTTGAATGATAACCCGTTATTTCGTTTGAGTTTGCTTTGTTGTTATTTGTTGGGATATTGATGCTTAATGCAAGTGTCAAGCGGCAGCGATAACGTTTTAAATGTCTGATATTTAAAGAAATTTTAGACGCCCTTTTGTTTCTGTTGTAGTTCCTCGATAATTCAATTCACTTTTAAAGAATCCACATTTACTTACATTTTAATCGACTCCAAAAAAGTTGTCATGCCGACTGTATTTTTTCTGTGTATGTCATGCGATATTTTGGAATTGTGAATAGAATTTAATAATTCTCCAGAGTTATGCAATAACATTTTAAAATAAAAGCATCCTTCAAGGATGGTTAAACAAAAATATGTTGTTGTGGTTATATAGCTATTGTTGTGTAAAATTATTCATATAACAGGTTTTTGCACGACAATTTGACATTATTTTTACGAACTATTAATCCCGCTACCGCTGTCGCTTCTGAACTAAAGTCTAACACCGATCAATCTTTCCGATATATATTCAACTTGACTTAAAACTATCCCTCAAATTACAGAGAAACTGTTTACAGCTGGTGATTAAGTACCTTAACTCATCTAAAACTTTAATCTCCTTAGACTGACAAATTACTTGGATATTTGTTATTATTTATTATTAAATATTTTAGGGTAGTGATTTAAAAAACAAACCGCAGTGTGTTTGATCGCGAGGCCAATGCTTTACACAGTACTATGCTTTTATCGACTGTCGACAAACTTGTTACCTTTTAGAACTGATCTGGAAGCACTGGACATAACATGATCGTCAATTTTAATTTGTAACAAATCGCTATGACTTCAAGTACAGTCGCCAAAACACGACACAAATGCAAAGACACCGTTTATCTACACGCAATATGTTCTTTTTGTGGTACTCAATTTATTGTTTTTTTTTATTAACGTGCTCATAATTATATTTGCATTTTGAAAGAGGTAAACATAAAAATCAATATTCATCCGATCATCATGTAAATTCGCATACACGTTGCCAGATATACATATAGCAAAATACATAACCCTATGTATTTTATACCTTACATCCAAGAAAAAGAAATGTTCACGAGGGATGAAAAAGTTACATTTACTAAGCCGCGTGCAAAAACCGGGTGCTGTGGCGCACATTGGGAGAGGCCTATGTCCAGCAGTGGACTATGATAGGCTGATTGATTGATTGTGCAAAAGCTATTCCAAAATAAGCTTTTATTGGACTACTAATATTGCTTATACCTACATGCCTTCTATTCATCCCTAACAATAGGTTTTTAAAGGCTTTTAATTACATGTATGTATTAATAAAAAATCGTTTTTTGATCATCGATCTGACATGTTAACTTGACGATATCCATTATGCAGCCAATGTTTAATTCTGGTACTGGTACGCTCGCTTCACCTAACGCTATCACTGTATACCTATCCTTAGGACAGATGGAAGCTAAACCCATTTATTCATACCGGAAAAAATAACTAATAATTGCTCCACACATCCCATCCCATAACACACTTTATTTCTAAGTAATATACGACAGTTATTTTGGCTGATATTATTAAAACAACAGTGATATCTGTTTTTTAATTAGTTTTTGATCCCCTGTTAGATATATTTTATCTGCAAGTGTAATAAAATAAGAATGATTTTACAATTAAACTCAAAGCATACGATCCAATCGGACACAAATAGCAACAGCTTTGATAATATATAATGTTTGTTTAAGGGCTCTTTGACAAATAGTGATCTTTTTTTACATTGGTCCCGCACTGTTTGGACCTCTGTCAATGTCACGCGGTAAGGATAGCAGCGTTGTTGATCATTTGAATTGGAAACTGTATTTAAATTTTGCAAATTAAAAAGGGTTTTAAAGTATTACTATTTTTTGGGGTAGTTCGAATCTTTAATTATACACACACACATAAATTTGTTTGCACATAATATAAATTTAAAAAAAGTCACAGTGGTTTGTCAGGTAAATAAAACGTAACTAGCTGAAAAATGTAAGAACACGAAAAAAAATAATTGAAGATGTGTGTAATTCAAACAAAAAAAACTGCTAAAAGTGCTTTCATACACAGTTTTCCCACAAATTAAACATTAAAAAGGAATACATTTACTAGAATTAAGTCGTAACAAAGCCAGCTAAAGCAAGAGGATTAAAAAACTTGTAAACGAACACCCACCAAAACTCTTTATTATACATATTTTTTGCACTTTTTATCTCAATCCCTTACTCTGTGATATCTTTTAAAACTGTGAGCATTATGTTTTCCTTTTTCAATGTGAGAATCTGTCACACGAGTAGTAGTAGTAAGAACTTTTTCATTTTTCATCTGCATTAGTGACAAATTAAAACTCACATGTGAACTTTTTGTTCAGTTTCTGAGCACTGCTTATCTATGTGAACTTCTGATGCATATAACTAGTCTTAAAGTAAGGATTTTTTTTTATTAAATCTACTAATAAAAATACACAACAGTTAAAAAAAATATTTTTTGTGAATTAAATAGGAAGTGTTCAATAAAATTGCATGTTGTGTTTTTAATAAAGAACACCCTTATTTTAGGACTAAAAAATAATTGCTCCTCGACTGAGACGTACGAAAAGCTTTATTGTTAAATTTACTGGTCTAAAAAATCCATTGCCATATTAAGTAAGAACTTGTACTTATTTCAATCAAATATACAAATCGGAAGCTTACTGCTTACAAAAGCATCACACCGTCCGTTCCTCACTGTGGCGGATTCGCGACTGGTTGTGTACCGAGTGTATACCGAACTTGGGACGCGTAGGTATGACTCGCTTTCCGACCTTTTGTATGAAGATAGAATACTGGATAGATAATATTGCCGTAGTGCCGTGAAATAAGAAAGAAAATGATATTATTTAATAAGGCAAGTCAGTTGTGTAACTGACTTATTTTATAAAACAATGTGAAAAAAAGAAAAATAACAATTACAATTAATTATGCCTAAAAGACTAGTTGTCATACAACACGCACTCTTTGTCAATGGTCTCGAGGTGTCAAATATATCCGTCGCATGACGTGTTGACATGGTGATAGTATTTATATTGCCTTTTCTGGTAATGTTTCTAGTTTTGTTTTTTAATAAACAAATTAAATTAATTAGACTAAAAGATTTGTATTGTTTGGTTTTAGTTTATCCTGTAATCATTGTCAATCAATCCTAGCCCTAATAGTCTATGAATCACCTGTTGGTGGTGGTGCTAATTAACTTAACCTATATTTATTACTATGATTATAATTAACTGATCCTTTCCTAGTCAGACCTGGTTTGACCGGAACTTCTGTGCCCTAAATCCTGAAATTACTAATTTCACAATGATTTTGCTATCGGTACATTAGATTTAACGCTCCTTTCACGCATACTCCTTGTTTTTGCGGCCACCTGCCTTCCTGTCACTCATTTAGATTTTATTTTTTATTTCTATTCCATTTCGCTTTACCCTGAACGTTTTATTGGCTTACATAGTCGGTCCGTTGCATTTTTTTATCTAAATGCTATAAACTTGATTCGAGTTGTTGTTTTTAGTTAGTAATAGGGACAATGGCAGAAAGTTAAACATTTATTCGTATTTCTACAGTCACATAAGCTAGTGCAAGCTACTTAGAAAAGGTTTTAATCATTTTACTTTCAAGTAACACTTGTGCTAGATGAGTAAAAAGGTTATATTTTCCTTATTAGTAGATAACCAACATACAGCTAGCATAGCAAGCAGTCTATAGTCTATAGTATAAAGACAATGTAGGGAATTGTCTTCCAG
The DNA here is from genome assembly GCA_963859945.1 of Euplagia quadripunctaria. Lineage (NCBI taxonomy): Eukaryota > Metazoa > Arthropoda > Insecta > Lepidoptera > Erebidae > Euplagia > Euplagia quadripunctaria. The sequence goes on along the minus strand of OY982574.1, from coordinate 16,941,242 downwards.
AAGAAATATCGAGTATTTATTTCTGTTGTCAATTATCGAGAAAAGGGTAGCTTTATGAGTTTGTTATGTTTTGTGCTCTATAGTTCGCCGCAACATTGATTTTATCTTAATTTGCTTTCAATAAGGCTAGCTAACAGTACTCCTGCGCTTCTCCGACCTACACGATGCTTTTCGGAAAAGCTCGAGTGTCGCGCGCTTGCTTTATTGTGTTATATTATAACAAGAAGAACACCTACACTACAGGTTAATTAATACTAGTGCTTAAACACAGTCATCAAATAACATCCATACTTCTTGTGTGTAAGTCGCAAAACTTTTTGTAGAGGTTAAAACATAACAGCTTACGCAAGCAAACAAAAGGTAAACATTTAGAGAATAATTGTTGTAATTTTTTTTAAATATAGTTTGCTCCAGATTGAGGGCCTCGTGGCTAAGTGGTAACCGAGTAGGTTAGCACATTACAAGGTTAAGTAATACTAGCCAGGTCAATCTTAGTATGTGTGACCATTCTTAACACATTGAGACCCCTCCGTGCTTCGGAGAGCACGTTGTTGGTCCCGGTTGCCATACGAACATCTGTGGCATTCGTTATGGTAGCTGGATCCCTAAAAAGTTCGACAACCTGGTCTAACTACAGAACTTCGATATCGCCTAGTACTTGGGTTATGGAGGTTTGATGGCAGTCGCTTCACGTAAAATATCGAAGTTCGGTTCGTAGTTAAACAGAAAGCCGACCCCAACTTAGGTGTGAACCTGAAAAAGGCGTGGAGGATGAGCATGATGTGTTTGCCACAGATTAGTTGTAGTTATCGAACGAGTGAGATGAGATCTACTAACGTATCATAAGTTTGGCGTAAGTACGGCAACATGTTTAAGCAACTCATGCACTGAAGCACTCACATATTATATTATATTCATTGCATACATAAAGTAGTATTTATATCACCACCTAATGTTTTACGAATTTATACATCTGGTTAAATTCATACATAAGTGGGTTGTTTGTTGTTTTTTACTTCCTATTTTTCGTAGATTTAGGTAAAGATATAACAATATTTAATGTAAATTTATGTAAACCATTGTAATATATTTCAAATACTAAAATGAAGATTTTTGTAAAACTTATACGTAGCTTTATTAATATTTTTGTTCTGAATGAGATTTGTACTGAACAAAAAACTTAACCATATAAAAAAGCTAAGCTACTTGCTACTAAGCACACTTTTGTTTTTAGTTACATCGCTTCAGTACCTCACTTAAACCGTCTATTCTCATTCCTGCTAGGCAAATTATTATTCTTTTATTTAAAACGCTTCCGGAACGCGCTTCGCTACTTTGTTTTCACGATTAATTAAAATTAGTTGGGGCGAGCCACAGACTCGCTTCTTTGCTTTTTTAGGACCAGAGAGGAATAATACTGGCATGTAACACCGTGGTTTCACTTCACTTCTACAAAATGTCTAGTGCAAAAATGGTTTAAATTTAGAATCGTTTCGTCAAATACAATCTTTTATTTTAATATGGACTGGCTGGACTTGCTGACCCGACGGACGTTGCTCTGTCTATATCGGAATATCGGAATAAAAAGTAGCCTATGTGTTAATCCAGGTCTCCAGGTATCTACATACCAAGTTTCATCGCAATCGGTTCAGTAGTTTTTGCGTGAAAGAGTAACAAACATCCATACATGCTCACAAACTTTCACGTTTATAATATTAGTAGGATAATATCCTGACGTCTGTGTGAAACAATAGAACTTCATAAAGAAAAGCTAGTAATCTTGCGGCTTCAATGTGTCTTCCTGGCAAGCCTTACTGTGACCTTATTAGTTTTGCCGCGGCTCCCCCGGATTGAAGGTGGTACAGTCCGGTAGTATTGTGCCTTTCTTTATGCCTTTCATTTTGTGCCCTGATTTTAGTCGAGACATTATTACGGCAGGGAGGTCAAGGCGCTTTATTGTTACAATTGTATAGCAGCTAATTTGCGAAAGGGGAAGGGAGAAAATAGATTGGCTGCTTAATATAAGGTTAAGAAGTCGATGAGATTATTAGATATTATATTTTATAGTTATGTTCTTTGAAAATTATTGTACGGCAAAACGCCAGCATAAAACACTAACTAAACCAGATAATCCAATATAAATTACACAAACGAGAATAAAATGCAAGATATTTATTCTGGTATAACCAAATTTGAGTCAATAGATATGGAAAAGAAAAATTATTTTTTAAAAACGAAAGGGAATAAGATTAGGGCACATTTTCTTTTCTTTTTTTTTTATGTTCGAGTAACTGTAAGTAAGTATATATAAGATGTAAATATATGGTATTAAATAACATAATAAATCACATTAGGTCTTAAAAAACTTGAATACAAACATCATTGTGTTTGTTTTGTATGATAATTCTTATTTTATCAGTTTAATCAAATAATGTAATATTAAAAGTATTAAATAATAAATAAAATATATAATCACACGTGTTAATCGGGACTTAATCTCGATGTTTAAAAGATACTATGTCTTTTTGGTAACACGACGTTTCGGCCGAGTTGCCGATTTAGTTCCCATTATCACCTGTGGGTATAAGTACCTGTATGTATGTAAGGTATGCGACCCCGATCTGTATGGATGTCTGTTACTTTTTCACGCAAAAACTACTTAACCGATTGCGATGAAACTTGGTAAGTAGATAGCTGGAGACCTGTATTAACACAAAGGCGACTTTTGTCCCGGTATTCCCACGGCACCGGGACTTACGTGGGTCAAACCGCGGGCAGTATTCCTTTCCTTCCATAGTATTTCCTTCTTAAATTAGGTAAAGGTAGGTAAATTTTCCCTTTCAATATGAATTTCATAAATGAAATATTGTATTGTAATATACTTACAATTTCCCCTTATAATTCCCAAAGTGCCAGGTTAATAGCAATAGTTTTGCCCCCGATAGGGAATATAGGGAATCCGGAAAATTTACGGAGTAACGGAAGTGGGACTTAATTGTAATGGGCATAATGTGAGCGTTTTATACGCCTCTGTCTACCCCTACGGGGATACAGGTGTGAGTATGTATCCGCTCCACAGTAAGTAGCCAATTTAATTACATCGTAAGTATCAGACAATCCTACTATCCATATATATAAAAATCAATGTCACTTTTCGTTGTAATTTTATAACTCAAGAACGGGCTCACCTATCCAAACCAAATGTTTAGGCTTTGTTCGGACTATTTAGTAGATGGTTTATGTGAAGTTTGCACAAAAAAGAAAACTTAACGAGGGACTTACGCTGGTGAAACCGCGGGGCGCAGCTAGTAATATTATAAAAGTGAGTTACTTTATGTATACGGAGGATACTATTTAATATAAATATTTGACGAACTGTCATAAAGCATAACCTTGAGGATTGTTGGGCACGCTCAACTTTTATTATTTTAGTTTTATAAGTACCGCCCCAGACTGGTATACAATAAGAGAGTATTGTTTGAGCAAGAGCATACTATATGGTTTTCAATAAATTAGGCTTGAGTATTTACTATGCAATTTTTTTAAGATCCAAATCATTTTACACATTCCAGCAGAAAGAAGATGTATATGCGGAGCCAAAGATAAGAACAGTTCATCAAGTTTAATGCCGAGGTATCTTGTACTATACATTTTTTCTAATTGTGTACAGGAACAGGTCAATGAATTTAAATTATGGGAAATATGTATATAATTTTATATTGAAATTATTTAAGTTTGGCTGATTGTGTTTGCTGATGGAGAGAGTAGGTAGGTAATGTATTTACATTACAAACAGACACTTCGGTTTTATTTATTTGTATTTAAAAATAATCACATTACTGAGAACTAGTTACCTAAGGTAGGTTACTAGTTCTCAGTCATATGATTTAAATTAATATTTATATAACTTGACACATTTCCAACACGGCCGTCTGATACCAAACTAGCAGAGCCTTCACTGTGGTAACCACACTGCTGATAAACATGCTTATATATTTCTAAATACATACATATTACAGATAAACTACACCCAGAGAGAGTACAAATGATCATGGTCATCACACATCGAACCCACAACCTCTGGCTTAACAGTCAGGATCATTAACCACTAGACCAACAGGCGAGTCATATAATCTTACGAAGTGACATTTGTATTCAAGATTCATTACCCTTAGTATAAAGAAATATACACCATGTCACGATAAGGTTCTTATAACATATCCCATAAGTACCTAACAGTGAACAGTGAAGTCAGTGAAGAATGGCCACCACAGATAGTACAAAAGCCCCGCTGTCCCACACGTCTCACCTTAATTAAACCAAGCGAAAGTGTCCACAGAAAACCTAGTCTTTTTGCACTACACATTGCTTACACGAAATGAAGATGTTTTTTCTTCATTTCGCTCGAGAAGCTTTAAAGATGACCTCCCTTTTAATGTGTGTTTTCTTTGTAATTATCTACAGGGAATAGTGTTCTGAAAATGACAGTGGATAAATTAATTTTTATGTGTGTCAAGACGTCTATAAATTAAAACTAATTTTTATCGACCTTTTTTGTAAGGTTTTAATTAATTTGCAATTACTTACCCAGAATTAGTCTAAGAACAAGATATCACTTCATTATACTACCAACGTAAATTCGGTTCTAAAAGGAAAATTTTGTTTACAACACAAATACGTTACAAATTATCTTGAAAAAAAAAACAAAACAAGCAACTTTCTTACATCTAAATATATGTTACCCGTACCCCTGTCCCAATTAAAAAAAACCTTATACCATTTGGGGGCAGCCATGAGACATGTATTTCCTTTTCCATATGATAAATGTTCATCATTGTTCACCTCCAATTTATATGCTAATGTCACACATGTTCGATAAAGTAAATTATTTAAATTTGTTTTGTTTCCTCCGTCTAAATACGATCATATTAAAATATTATGGATACCTACGTATAGCAGATTATTACAGTACTTTTATAAGAATAAAAATGTTTTAAAAATTACTTTAAAAGCTATTAAAACTAACATACACATCTATCCTCGTTGCATTGCATAGAAGAGAGGAAATATGTAATACTCGCAACATCAAAATCACGAAAAACCTTGAAACATACTAAGAGAACTCAGTAATTTTATCATTCGTATCTCTCGTTGTTGCCTTAGCAGCATATTTTTTCAGGTCGTACAGACAAGGCACATGTATAAAAAAATAAAATCAAATACATCAAGAAAATAAAACAAATATTTCTAATTAAAAAATAATACACTATCATTCTCCTTCATCATCACCATACTTGTGTGTTTCTATGTCAGTATTATATCCAGCATACCTTCCGAAATGTATAGCATTCAATATTTATTTCTCTTCACAAATTATTTACACAGTTAAACGAATTCAATACCTGCACAAATGTTTTGTTACAAAAACATCTCATTATGGAGCACAATAAATATCATGGTAGGATTATATTTATTTACAATAAATATGTACATTCGCAAATTATACGAATGTAAAGTCTCGAAGACAAAAGTAAATGAATCTGTAATGTCAACCGTTTTCATACTGTTCAATTGCACGGAATGAATTCCTTGGTGAGTTACGAAACATTAAAATACGATCCTTTTGGTGAGAAATTTTCACTTCACTGATTATAATGAACGTGAATGGTTATTAATTTTGGTAAACAAATACACCGGTGTGGGGAGAAATTATAATGTTGATTTCTATCTTTCATATCGAAATGAGTTGACTAATGGAAATAACAGCGTTATTAACTATAATAGCATACTTACAAGGATGGTAAACGGTCAACTATGAAACAACAAAAAATATATAATAAAAAAATACAGTCTCCAATAAACCTATTATGAATAAACTAGCAACCCGCCCGGGTTTCGCACGGGTACAAATTATACACCAAAACCTTCCTCATGAATCACTCTGTTTATTAGTGAAAACCGCATGAAAATCCGTTCAGTATTTTTTCAGTTTATCGCGAACAGACAGACAGACGCGGCTGGGGACTTTGTTTTATAATATGTAGTGATGATAAAATATCGTTAAATTTGGTTTACACGAAGATATGGTGTAACATTGGAGGAGCTACAGAGGCAATGATAAATTAATTACATATTTGAATCAGAATCAATTAATCTAAAACGAAACTGAATGTAATACAAGAACTAAAACTAAATATGACGATTATATAATCGTGTATATTATATATTAAATTGTATAACACATCAAGTAGCGCTCATGTGTCGACATAAATATGTTCATAATCCTTTGCCGAATATTCTGGGAAGGGAACATGAAACATAGCTATTTATTCTCGGATCAGTGCAGCTATACACAAGAATCGAGAAGGCTATTAAGGTGTACCAGTGTTACAGTTAGTGGGAGCATTTAGCCGGTAAATCGATAGCTATTTGCCACAAATTGAGCTGATGGAGATATTCTAGGACTAGACAAGACGCCAAATCGTATTTAAGTGTAGTCATGTAACGTTGGAAGGAAATCCGTTTCTGTTTTCACAGTTCTAGATGTTTCATTACATATATTTCTGAATCATTCGGTTCTAATAGTGTAGACTGAAATTACAGTTATATTAAACCATGTTATTCTAAGGCAGAGAGACATTTTTCGTAAAATACTTTTATATAAAAACATTTTACATAGAAACAACTCGGAAAGAAATTCTACCGAAATGAATGTAACTAAAGAGGTTGTCTTACTAATAAAACATCGCCAGTGTGACGTGACATACCTTCCAATTTTAATAGAACATTACGTAAAAGTGAAACAGGGCTATTTTCTTAATATTGGGTGGCATTCGGTTTTTACAAAGAAATGATTGACATAATAACAATTGTCTTGCCCCACCTTGGAAAACAGGCTTGATGCTTGTTGTTAAAATCAATCCAATCAAAAGTTCAATCCCAATGAAAACTTTTTTTTTAAATCCGCCTAAGAAACCATAAACAAGCAATTTACTCTTAAACTTCACTTTACCTGTCTGTATACACTTTTAATCAGAGGTACTTAAGTCTCCGATTGACGCCATTTAGTCCAATTAAGTGTAAATAGACTTTTCAATGGAACTAATACTAAGCTTGCACTTAAATCTTAATGTCTAAAGGAAATGGTAGCTATAAAAAAGTATTATTCGACTTTGGACTATATGGAGTTAAATTTACGTGTTCATTTCAGTTCGTTTCAGTGCTGCTTACTCGAGTTTCAAGAAACCAAGTAAGAAGAGGAATGTTGTCTCCACATCAAAAACTCGTATTTATTTATTAAAAATTAGGGTAAACTATAGTAGATGACGAAACAGTTCACTATTTTATAAAAATATCTGAAAAAACGAGTGACGCTATTGATCCTTCTGACAAATAGCGGGAGGGTGAGGTGATGAAAAGGCTAGGCGTGCATTATAAGTGATATAACAGTCACTTGAGGGCGGATCGAGGTACGAACAACAACGTGGTTACGGCTATCTAGTGAATTTTGATAGTTTATAGCAATAGTGGTGAGGTTGTTACTAACAGGAAGTTGAAAACCTCGGAAAGCTAGTCATCATTTAATCGTCCAATTACAAAATGAAGAGAATAAAGAATGGAAAGAATTACAAAATGGAGAATGTCAAGCAATGTGTCTATTTATAGGATTATTTTGGTAATTCTTATATCCGGGATTAATACCTAATAAGTACTTAATTATGTAACCATAGACAATTTAAATGGTATACTATTTTACCTTAAATTGTTATATTTTTCTTCGGCCTTGCCATTCACAGTGCTCTCAGAAAAAAACCCACTTTAATCCATATATATAAAATCAATGTTTGTTTGTTTGTTCTCTATGCGTTCTGCGCCCATTGATCAGATTGTGATTAAACTTTGGTAGAGTGTTCTGAGGACGCCCGCGAGGCTTCCTGGCCCAAAGTCTCTATATCAAAAAAAAAGAAATGGATAAACGCATGCCAGGTGCAGCTAGTATTCTATAAAGCTGTCAACAGGAATTCACTTTTTGAATTTAATTTATACCTATATGTGCTTAAATAAAATAAAATCTTTCAAATAATCCTCAGCATATTTTAATAGCTTTTTAATAGTCTTATAACATTTCTCCCATTTCGCGATAAAATGGTTTTATCTAATGAATATATGGCTTAGTAATAAACAGATTGTGGTCCCAAAAAGTGCTTTGTCTTTTTAATTTTATGCTACAGTAGGTAACTAAACTCGCTAAATATATTTAATACTAGCTGTATTTTGCGCGGAACCCTAATTCTTTTTCCAAAATAAAAGTAGCCTAAGTTACTCCTTATAACACCAGCTGTCTGCCAGTGAAAGTCCGGAAAGCCGGAACAGACAGACAGACAGATAACAAAAACAAAATTGATTTTTTGGTATAAGTACCGTGTAAACATTTAGATGCATTTAGTAAAAAAGTATTATGACATTACAAACAGACACTTAAATTTTATTTATTTGTATGGATTTTTAACCCCTTTTGTATTAATACTAAACAATATACCTGTACTGTGACTTTCATCGACAATCCTCTGAAATAACATACAAAATATATATTGTAATAACAATAGGTAGGTATATTGTTAAATCTACATTTACTTCCATTTACCAAGTATGTTATCTAAAGATCTTTACAAAATAACATACTGCTATATATTTCTCTTATACATAAATCACGAGCGGAACTTGTACAAAATACTTTCAAGTTTCCTCCATAAATTCACGTTGCCCTTGACTACGCGGGAACCCTACGAGGTCTAGTACTTAATAAATAATATTTTGCTTACTTATTTGGGTCAGGAGATTATTAGTATAAGTATAGTATAATAAAGGCATAAATATACATTGGTGGGAATTGAGATTTAATATATTTTAATAGCAGTTATAGTTTTTACTTTTTGCCTCGCACAACAAATCTGTGAAACAAATTGTCGCCTGCGGTATTTCCGGAGCGATACGACCTTACCTTACCTCAAAGCCCGGCAACGCACTTGTGGTTCTTGAGTTACAGGTGTTCATGAACGACGGTAGTCACTTACCACCAGGTGACGCGTCTGCTGGTTTGCCCCATATATCTTAACTGTCATCAAACTTTACCTAACTTTTTATGTAGTATAAAAAGTTAGGTAAAGTTTAGATAATAGTAGTTATTATCTAAATTTAAATGCGAAAACTTGTAATTGGCCTTTTTACGCTCTACTTGTTTGTAATCTATATTTTAGATGTAAGTTTTCCTGTAAATAAAAAAAAACAAAAATACTTGTAGACGCAGGAGCGTCACTCATTTTCTAAAAGATATACTTATATGTGATGACAATATGGCGTGTACATAATTATATGTACTTTTTAATCATATTATTATCTACGTATACATGAGAAAATTATATTTAGGTGTCCAATGTATATTGTATAGTTCGCAAGTTTAAATGAATACCAACTACTTCGGTCGGTGGTCCTTAGCTGCTGTAAAAAAATATTAAACAACTTTTAAGTTAAAGTTAGGTACTACAATCACAAGATACGGTCATTGAACCTGACATTATTTATTTGACACTAGCAGCGCCCCGCGGTTTCACCCACGTCAGACCCGATCCCGTGGGAATATCGGGATAAAAAGTTGCCTATGCGTTAATCCAGGTCTCCAGCTATCTACATACCAAGTTTCATCGCAATCGGGTCAGTGGTTTTTGCGTGAAAGAGTAACAAACATCCATCCATCCATCCGTCCATCCATCCATCCAAACTTTCACATTTATAATACGAGTATTAGTGGGATAATATTGACAAGGAAATTAAAACATAGAGGCAAAAGCTAACTGTACAAGAAAAGCAGAAAATCTGTTGTTTTGTTTTTTGATATTTTAAACTTATATTTGCATTTGGACAGTTGACCATAAAGTACTATATTAAAGAGATAGAACATTTACTACTACAAACTTAGTTTGTCTAACGCTAACTTTACCTATAATTTAAAAATTTCGGTTAGTTAATTAAACTCATGATTCCCAGGATGCATGTACTATCTATATAATTAAGTTTGTACGGAAACCTCAGGGCGCGAATTATGACTATAGTTTATGACGTTGTTTGCAGCCGTTAAGCAATGAAAAAAGTTTTCACTTAAAGATAAGAGGGTGTTATTTTAATTACACAGAGCGGAACGCATTTGCTCTCACTTTTATAGAGCGGTATACCCCGTGATGTAATGTATCTGAAATATGTACCTGAAAATTGAAAGGAACGGTTATCACATAACAATTTGTATCGTAGTGACATCACAACGGAACAAAGGCAGTATAGTCCGACCAGGCTAGGTAACCGTGCCTAGCAAAACACCCTTTTTACAACGGTTTATGTTAGCATGTTGTGTACACATAATATACTAAAAAACTCGACAACTTTCATTGCGTGATTCAGGATCAGTTACTACGTAGTTCGACTAGCCTTCACTAGATGGCGTTGAACTAGAACTCTTTAAGAATTTTGACAATAAAATAAGTTGCTTATGTCAATGCCGGAATGCCAGTTCGTCAATTACAACAATTTTACCTATATCTTTGCTGCCGAGTAGTACTGCTGATTATTAAACACAAAGTGCATTGGGAACATAAATAACAGGTTTGCCAGTTCGCAAATCTGTTATTTATGAACTGAACTTAGACCTAGTTCGAAGCGTCTCTCACCTGACTAAACTTGTATGTATGACCTGCAATGGTAACTAATAGCCCATAATCATGTTCAAATGCGTCAGCATCCCGTAAATATCCACACGCTTGACTGCTTCACCGGTGCGGTGATCCGTAAGCTGGATGCAACTAGGCTGGCTTAGGATCTAGACCCACGCCATACTTGCAATATGTGTAATTCAGAAATTAATCGGTCCCAGAAACTTGCACGTCAATGAGGGTTATTTGCGGCATCTGGATCTTATTTTTCTGATCTTTAATTTGTTCCGATGCATGTTATTTGATGACTTTGCCATGAGAGATATATGTATAGTCATTTCAATATACGAGTATGAATAAGTTTGTATGCGACAGTCGAGATCGATTTAGCACATTTTCGGGATATTGTATCCAAAAACGCTGAGTTGTACAAAAAATATTGACAACAATATTTCTTAAATTGTAAATCTAAATGACTATGAATCCAATTGGACAGACAAGTTTAAAGTTAATACGTATGATAATAATAAGATACTTTTTATTAAAATGAAAATAATAAATTGTTTGTCGACAGTGAGACGCGTCGCCCCTCAATTCTCAATACCACCGCCCCCGAAGTCGGAGGTGATGCTGGGCGGGAACCTCACTCTCAAGTGCGTCGCCTTCGGATCACCGATGCCAAATGTCAAATGGAGGAAAGGTGAGGTCACAAACATCAATGGCATATGTTCTAGAAGTATAACATGGAAGCATTTTAATTTTAGTGGTTATATGACTCGACATTTCTAAAACTGACGATGAAAAACAAGATTGTTAAATACATAAAAATCTCTTTGACCCTTTTGACCAATTTGATTACAAATAATAACATTAACCAATAAAAAATCAATACTTAATGTAAAAATGTTAAAAAATTTGTATTTTACGATCTTAATTTTTTCATCAATTAGATATTGGGTGGGTATGTATTGTTAAAAGTATTGCTTTATAATCAAAAATAAATTGCGGTACTTATTTCCTATTTAATTCTCGAAATCTGTTTAAGAATACATTCACAAATAATACTAATTTTGTCTTAAGAATACCAAAAAAAAAAAAGAAATCTTCCATATATGGTAATTAATCATGAAATACTGTTTATGCTGTTTGTTGATAAGCTCATCACACGATCGACAAAGAAGGGTATCTCGAAATAAAAGAACATTTAGGTAAAACTGATAACAAATTATGTATATATTAAACAAATTAGAGAACTTTATGAAATCCCGAACCTTTTTTTTGGAAAAAATAGTGTAGTGTTCCAAAACCCCTGACACGAATATGTACCGGCCGATTAGAGAAGTACCACCACTGGTGTTGTAGTGTTTGTTTGCAAACTTAGTTGTATTAAAAAAATAATACACCTGCAATTGCCGTTGATACAAGCAAAAATTTCTTAAACAGTGTACTTAACTACTTAATTAAAAATGTGTAAGTACTATTTTTTTTTAAGTTTTAATTAAGTAGGTTTCCGATTATAATTACTACTGTTATTTATGAGTATTGTTTTTAAACTGCCATATTAGGTTTAACAAAATGGCTGACCCCCGAAGATAACCCACCACTCGGGCTAAACACACTCAAGTTGGAAGACATACGGGAGTCAGCTAACTACACTTGCGAGGCGACAAGCGCTCTGGGAGTCATTGAGGCCGTTGCGGAGGTTAAAGTGCAGTGTAAGTATATTTTTCTTTATTTTTATCAAGTCTCTTTAACATTTTGGACATAATTACAATGTACTAGTGCAGTAAGAACTTGTTAGATATTACACATACATACATTTACATAAATAAATTAAACTTTATATCGAAATATCGATTTTTTGTATAAAACGTTAAACGATTAAAATATCAGTACAATCTTAAAAAAGTGTCCAATTTCTAGCTATAGTCAAATGAGCATCTTTCGTAGCGATCCAAACTAACTAAAAAAAACCGCTCTTCAAATGTCAAACCAAAAACACATGACTTATTTTTAATTTTTTTTTATAAAAAGACAACTCCCGCACTAGGAATGCCTCCTGCCTCCAAATTTACAAACATATAAACAACGGACACAAAGAACATCCAGACTCGGGTGGGAATCGAACCCACGACCTATGGCGTAGCAGGCAGGGTCACTAACCACTAGACCAACAGAACAGTCAAATGACTAAAACTACGATGACTTGTAATGCGCCAAAAGTTTCTTGTCAAACAAAGATAATAATTATATGGATGACATATTGATCTAGCAATGAAACCAAGCCACTTCTCCCGAACGTTTGATTCGTCTAGATGAGTCACTGAATCAAATTACACTCATAATTTCTTGGGATAACTGTTGCAAATTTATGGTAATAACTTCGCCGAGGTGGAAAGAGGGATTTACGAAAATCAATTTGATTAATTGCGGCAAGGCGAGAAGACATCCATTATGAATTAGTGTTATAATTCATAATTGAAAGGGTTGAAAAGTTGTGCGAGACCCGGGAGACAAACGAATGTCAGTTGATTAATGATTAATTATTGTAACTCGAGGCAACATTTTATCTATTTCATTTCAGAGGGATTAAACTGTTTGATACGTTTGGTGTTCAAACATTTCGACCTCGTTGGTACTTGTTTAAATACGAACGTAAACAAACGACAGTGTGTCAGCCATCCTGGGAATGAAGTGTTCTATGAAACTGTTGGAAACCTCAAATATCTTATTTCAAATAATGTCCTAATTTCACTATTCCCTATGGTTAACATTTTCCACGATTCAGTAATAGTTTTGTGAAAGACAACAGCGCACAGCAGATTTCTGCTCTAATTTATGGCCGCTGGGAAAGACCGTCTATCAGACTACAGCAGAACGCGGTTTACCGGGAACGGGCTGAACGCGGGTTTGGCGTGGTCTTATGTGTGTTTGTGCTTTAATACTAATATTTTTTCTGCTAATAATTAGGATCACCAGAGCTTCGTATGAGGGATAAGATTTGTGAGAAGTTTGGCCCAGTTTTGAAGGAAATGGGTACTGCTCTAATCTATTAGGCTGGCCGTAAGCCTATTGGCCAATTGACTTAGATAAAAAAACGTATTTACAGAAAGATTATTACTTTGTTTTTTAGAATAACACTATCATATTATGTTTTTTTTTTTGTTGACTTAACAAAAAGTTTATTAATTATTCGTTTTATTACCAGCGTTACCTGGACCGCCTACGGAAGTACGACCATCGGAAATCACCGCGACTACAGTCCGTCTCACCTGGACTTACAACGGGCTTGAGGAGCCTCAGTACTATGTTATACAGTACAAGCCCAAATACGCTAATCAGGTAAGTAACTTTTTTTATTGACAACAAGCTATCGGACATTAGTCTAACCTACATAAAATATTGTGTATCCTATATTATACATATGTATGCCCATGGACGTACCTAGGAATGATATCCAGCTCAATAAATGTATGCTCCGTGGGCCAAAAGCTGGGTACGCCCTTGACCATACTCCTATAGGTTTAAGGTACAGGATTTTTTTTATAATTACCACAAACAAACTTTCAAGGTAGCAGCAGACCAACAGAGCAGAGCTATCTCTCTTTAGCAGAGTTATCTGAATAATTATTTGTTAGCTTAGTGTATGTAATTTGTATATATAGTATACATAATTATATAGGTTTATTTATGTAATAAATTTTTTACATAATATTCTTTTATTTTGTTCTTATATACACCAAAGGTTGACCGGTAGAAAATTCTTAGGGCATTAAGTCTGCCTCATGCAATGTATCTGCAGGAAGTGTACACAAATAAATAAATAAACAATTCTATTAAACAGGCATTCAGCGAGATCTCTGGAGTGATCACTCAGTACTATTCAGTAACAAATCTATCGCCCTACACGGAGTACGAAATGTACGTCATCGCTGTAAATAACATTGGACGAGGCCCGCCTTCATCACCAGCCGTCATCACTACTGGAGAAACCGGTATGTAGATTTTCTTTATCAATATAGCTGATGGAACGCTTTTGAATTTGAAATTCGAACGTGTAGGCTCTTACAAGAATTAAAAAACAGTAGGATGAGGTAATGTACCACCGATTGTTCAGGCGGAAGCGTCGCTATCATCGAATTAAGTGTTGCCATTTAAATAAATTTACCACAGTTTAGTCACTAAGTTTTATGAATTAAATCTAATATATTCCACACTATAATACGATGTGCCTAAGTAAATAAGTTCATAATTTCATTATAGTATAAATAAAAATTATAAAATGCATAAATAGGTTCAAAATATTTATTTATATTTTGTAACGGTAGATATGATCTATAAGGGGACGACTCCCAGTCACATTCAATATCATCTTCAGAATCGCTGCTCTCGTTTCGCTATCACTTCCTATTTCGATGACAAAGGGCGCATCTAAACGTAGGTATAACTATTTTTTTTTTAATTCTTCTTGACTATTTTGCACATGACGACAACATATCTTCTATTCAGCTACTGTAATTTTATGACCGTCATCCTAAATTAGCCCTGGCTTGTGAAAACTTAATTTGGCAACATTTGTTTCTGCCACCTTTCTTTTCATCGAACTCCATACCATTTTATAGCATTCAAGTGATATGGTGGCAATGGGAAAATTTAATCCCCATATTCTTTTATTATTTTATCGACTTGTACGCTGGCACAGGATTGTTTTTTTATCAATTTGTATAACTGAGGCTTTGTCAGTCGTTCTATTTCAAAATTCTACAAGCCACTTTTGCATGTAGCTGGCATTGTAATTAATATTGGGGCTTCGCTTAATGCATATGCTGCGATATGTTGTGCCAATTAATGACAGCTGATACAAATTTTGAAGTAGCTTTTCAGTTAACATTTTTTTTTAATTGTTCAAAACCTTCCTCGTCGCCTTTTCCTTCTTATAACACCTACATCAAAGTTATTAACTTCTATTTTGTATTTTGTCTTACGATTATAGTGGTATATATTATGGTATACCTTAACCATAAAATATTTTGTACGTTTTCATACTGAAACATTTGAGAATGACTACTGTTGAAGAGATGTTGTCAAATGGTATTTTTGTTTGTAATCATTTTCTCTGTTGATTGCATTATTTTATAGATGTACACGAGAACCCGAGTTTTTAAGTACCACCACCAAAAATGTTCAAATATCTTTAGTAACAAATGATACGCAACCACGTGAGTTATGCCAATTAAAAAGTAATTCTAATTGATAGATGGTAAGACATTATTTACTCATTGATAAATAAACGTATATTCCGTAAGATTGGTGAAAACCTTGTTTACTTGATAAGCAAACAACCTCAATATTTTCTGTAAACCGCATTTGAAAACATCCGACGACCTACCGCTGCAGGTATAATATAATCATTATCTTCGAACTAGAGAGGATGGACGTTGAACAACCTTGTAAAAACTGGTATTCATTCATAGTTTATTTCCCTGGTGGATACAAGTCCAATAATAGTCAATTTGAAGTAGATTTTAGTCGTTAAAAACATATTTTTACTTTAAAAGCACGATTATTTAAGGGAATGGATTTACCTGTATCTAGCAACACTTACCCCTCGCTGCAGCAACGCGTTCATATAGCTTTTGGAATGGTTTTATTGGCGTCTGGGCATTATTTTCTTCCTTCATAAACGATAATACTTTTAGTAATATCAATCATGCATCTTTTTTGACAAAACAACACAAAACTAAAATGGAATCACAAAGAACACTCGCAATAGCCAAAGTTGACAGCGAAGTGACAATTCAAAATAGAGTAGTTAGTTCTCCATTTGTCCGCCTGCACAGATAAGTCGGTGGCACTGTAGATCGCAGATTTGAAAAATGCATATAACTATCTCTCGGGTCTTTTGCCGCGTAGATGACATTGACAGGGGGAGAGGGTGTGGTTACCAGTTAATAAATGTATCAACTCACATGCGAGCATATGTATATTTATTCTAAAAAGAAAAAAGGACATAAAAAAGTAATGGGTAACGACCCCCTTGTCGTGTGAAAAAAACGGAACTGCGATTGGCAATAATGGTATGATCAATTTAAAACCAGGAGTGCACGGAAACCTATATATATTATATAGAAAAATATATGGTAGCGCTGGTTCATAATAGTTTCGCTTTTAGCAATCATTTGCTCACACCATACTATATGGCTGGTAAGCAAGCATGGTAAAGCTTTTTGAAGTAGATTATCACTACTTCAAAAAGGTTTAAACTTAATATATCTTACCCGTCAATAATTATCTATTTTTCTATTGTAACCGCTTGTATCGATCGAACAGCCAATTTTACAGTCAATTGGATATTCAAGCTGTTTAGTTTTAATGTATTTCTATTCAGTTCTACTCAGTACTTCAATTTAGACCAAGAGTTAAACAAATCTAGAAATACAATAATTTTCGTATTAAAAACCCAACCCATAGGAACTCTTGTAGGCAATAAAATGAAGGTATCACAAAATAGAATGTCTTGTTGAACATAATTATATTACAGTAGACAACAATCTGATATGTTAACAAATTAATCCTTACGCTTATATGGCCTCTTTGTTAATTAGTTACATTGTATGATATTACAGTCAAGTTATACCTCAATACAATAGAATGCAAAATGTATTAAATGTTTCTATTGAAACCTATTTAGTATAAGTATTATAGTAAAAAAAACAAAAATACGAAAAAGAAGAAATTTTTTTAAAGGAAATTTTAATGCCTGTTATCCTTATATGCACAATCTATCCTGGATTAATAATTATATTCTGTTGTGTAAATTCTAAGAAATTGAGTGTACTTAAAGACAAAGGGTTGATTGCGCTTTATAATAATGAAGCAATCTTAATTAAACGTAGCAGGGATTATGTTAATGAAATTTTATAAACATCTATACAACAGCCTACGGTGAACACTCAACACAATTTCTTTTACATCGGATTAATACAAATAATAAAGCAAAACAAATAAACCTTGTTAATAAACAATTTCATTCAATTTTTTTTTTATTTGTTAGAGATAAAGCGTATCCTATGTGAGTAAGGAAATAATATTGCCAATTAGAAAATTTAAATGCCTATGCAACATCCCGGTCACTCTTTTATTTTTTTATGAATATTTTTTTCCAATGACCATCGTTTAATATATGAAATAATGGAGATACCTATGGTTAAATAATTTATTTAACACTCCACAAAAATTGATTTAGCTTTCATTATTCGATTTTAATCGAATAATTATTTGTTTAAAAATTAGCGTCGGTATTATTTTCAAGCTTTTTTAATTGTCACAATAAATAGTAAAATTAAAAGACTCGATAGCAAAATATGATGTCACAAATGTTCTTTAATATAAGTTTCTACAGAATGTACCGTTTTGAGGTTTATGAAAACCTCATAAATTTACTGACGTCACATTTGCATCGCTCGGTAGTAGAAAAGTTTACCAACACTAATAAGAAAATATTTTTATGCAAACTAATATTTTTTATCAAAGAATTTTGAGTAATATCGGACGTATAATTAAGCGACACAGTTTTCTCATAACAAATTGTAATATCTAACAAAATGATCATATCTACGCATTTACCCATATGCTTATTCTGATTTCATTTGACTTCTCGCTTTCAATTCTGTGAAGTCTAAAATTAATTTTCCTCGCTTTGAATCGTCTCAATAGATTTCTTTTTCTTGCGCTCAGTTCTCAGTTTTAAGGTATTTCTTTGATCTTCTTTACATGCCTACGCGTTTACTCGTATCGTGACTACGACATTCGCCGATGCTTCATGTAAGTTCGCTTTGATTTATCGTGGAGTTGAGTTTCTTTTGCACATTTATTTTCTTCTTTAGACAGTAGAGATAGCGCGTGTTTTTTTTTTGTTTTTGAATCATGCACCATTTCGTTTTTATCCGTATTAGGACAAATATAAACAGCCGGTTGTGTCACACGTTTTTTAAAGTTTTCTTCTGCGGCACAGTATGTGTGATTTGTGTATTAGTTCACGTGTTTTCGAAATACTAACGTTGTTCTTTTGTTCCCGTGCTTTCTTCCAGGGGATTCATATGGAGGTGCCAGTAAGTATAAGTTTATGAATCAACCTTTTTTCGTTTAACGTTCGTTTTAACCTTTTTGGATGGATAAGTGATACCGTGCCCTGTATGTAAAACATTACAAAACGTGCAATTCACGAAATAAGGACATTTAGTAATTTCAAGGGTTTTTATTGCATATTAAAAAAAAATCAATCAACTCCTTAGTAATAAGACAAGTGCAATACACATTACTTCGTAGAACTATTCTTTCTTTCATCATATGGTGGCTCTGATTTGTAACCTAATCGTACAGGGCACGCTGATGCGTTTACGCTGTGTTATTATAATATTGTAGAAGACTTTTTATGGGTATTAATCTTTAAAACCTGGGTATTGACAGCATGAATAGCTTTCAAAACAGCTTGAAAATCATCGTGTATATTAATTCTATCAAGTTGCCTATTTTTACAAAAGAAGTAATATCTCGCTTAAAATGAAGTGCATGTTTGTGTTCTTAAACATTTATGATAGATACGTTACAAATTATTATACAATTAAAAAAATATTATACATACTCAATAGTCTAAATTATATGTAGGGTAAGTAGATATTTACAGTAAAATTATTGTACTTGGGCACCATATATCATATCATATTTCGTCACAAAATTTATTAAATTTGATTCCAAAAACCTCGTCTCGACTTAAATTGTGGACACGATGTCAGAAAACAGACAAATAAAAACTCTGATGACTTGGTAATGAAAACGTTGGTGAATAAAAATTACCAACAGGTCTTTTATATTCTTTACATTTCTAATAAAAGAAAAGTTTGGTCTGACACCGACGACCCGTATTCTGGGACCAAACGAGATTATAGCGTTTTAATATTGCACAGGCCCGAAACTTTTATTGTTTCGCCCTTCGCGAGTATTATATATACAGAAAAGAGATTTTTCATTGACTGACGCTCCGTTTTTCGTGTTAGAGACGGCGATTACAAATCCTATTAAGACGGCCATTGTGCCCTCGACGCTTATTGTCCTATTATTTTTATTTTCATTTTGTACGTAATTGAGATGAGTTGAGTCGGTTCTCAATTTAACACTGATATATTTACGTGTTATTGCTTCTATGATAATGGACCCGTGCCTACATTTGTTTGGAACTATAGATCTTTTTTGATAGCAGTTTGATTGTATTGTTTGAATTGAAATTTAAATATATGTAATATGATTGTTGTAAAGATTTTAAAAATAATAATAATAAGTGTTTCTTTTCAAAACTTTGTGACGATAATAAAGTTTTTATTATGATATAAAATAACTGTATTAGGTATTATTATTAAAGAAAAATATACAGAAACTAAAATGACAATCGTTAAGTTTAATGACAATGTATTGCGCCTCGTGATGAGTTATCCTGTTCAATTTAATTGCTTAGGTTTCAATAGTCTATGAAACGAAAATCCGTTGATTTTTAATGCATTTCTGAATGCATGGTTAAAGTGGTGGTAGTAATAGTTGTCCTAAGTCTGGTTGTTCTTTTTGTATATTGTTTTAATGTTTGTTAAGTCCCCCGGGACACAAGAATCATTCCTATTTGTTTTTTTTAATAAATACCTACATAGTGAACCTTTGGGACATTTTTTTAATTTTTTGTAAATTTATATGTTTGGATAATGTTGTTGTGACTTCTCTGAGGGATTACGTGTTCAAACTTAATATTTAATGTGTGCATGCATCGGAAATTATAATTACCACCACAGAGTTATACAATATTGAGAGGTTTTAAATTACAATTTTAAAACAGAACAAACGGTCATGTACAACACTTACAAACATAATGGATAATGACATTTTATTCGCAATTTAGTTATTTTCTAATTGTAAAGTTTTCGAAAGCCCTTTTATTTTTTGCACATTTTCTGAGAAAATCGCATATCATCACTCCGTATAACTTACTTCCTGATAAAATGGTCTCATTTCATGTACGTACAAATTATATATTGAGATTTAAAGTCGTACCCAACGTTCTGAAACTAATCTCTGACCAAGGTGACCTTAATACGAGTTAGTTTCTAAACTGCCTTCGTTTCCGACTTCACGATCCGTGACCTAGCCAAAACTTCAGTGTCTATAATTAACCATAATTGCGTGTAGTAAACATGCATCGTCAAAATGGGATGGGGGCTTATACTGCTTTTTTATGTATTTATTACACTGAATTCTTCATATTTCTATGGTAATCCAGGTCATAAACTATCTGTGTCGCGAATGTCATCCAAATCCGTTTAGCCGTTTTTGCGTGAAAGGGTAACAAACATTCATTCATATATCCATCCTCACAAACTTCTAACTTCGCGTTTATAAATTAGTAAGATGTGCAGTACAGTGCATAATCAGTTTATTCGGGATATTACGTTAATATACGTTAATATATGCTTATGTTTTCCAATGTATCTAAAAATGTACTTTGTCTTCTAGTAAGTGAATAAAAAAGAATACGAAAGAATTTAAGCACTCTCTAAAAAGTTTGTTTATTACATAATACTTTTTTCGGTCACACGTTTTTTAAACATTCTGATTAAAAACCATAGAAATTTGAAATATTCTTATAAATAGCAATAAATGGTGCCGTTACATCGCGATAGTGCTGTTGCGGTGCATATTTTCATACCATGCGTGGTTTACGACCAGTTGTTCCAAAAGTTCCGATATTGCTAATTCACGCTCGTCTCTCATCCAAGAGCGTTATAACGTCAAACTAAGTTTAATGACAACCGCTGCATATACAATTTTTTAAAAAGCAAAGTCAGGTTTTAGTGTCCAAATCGACTAAAAACTATTTTAATTTTCTAATCAAATCAATAAACAAACACTATACAAAAAAAATGTAATATCTATTTTCCGATTATAGCATGCACTATTGAATAATCGACTAATATGTGGGTTTTTAAAAGTTAGGTCGTCTAAGTCTAAAGTTACTATGGTTTTTTTTTCTTCGTAGAACCGGGGTCAGCACCGCGCAACGTTCAGGTTCGGCCTCTCAGCTCCAGCACTATGGTTATTCAATGGGACGAACCGGAAACACCTAATGGTCAAGTTACGGTAAGATTACTACTAAAAATAAAATCGTTTGTATAACGACATAATAAATGAAAAAGGGCAAACAAGGGCTCAATTTAGTACAGACGATTGGTGATAGATGAAACAAAAAACTTTCAAGCGGTTTCAAACCCACACTATTACTCATTATACGTATAATAACCGAACTGACCTAAACCCACTCACCGGATACTGGCTCCAGCCATGGCCTACCTACTCCTAACAGGAATATTTACTTTAGTTGGAGGATTGAACACGTACACTAGTAATGTACTTTGCAAAAAAGATTTATGCCAACTATTAGCATGAACAGCAATTAACCTGTACACAAGACAACCACAGAGTTTCCACTGATGTAATATTATATTATTAACCTCATACGAGTATCTTAATTTTAATCTTTTACAGGGTTACAAAATCTTCTACACCACGGATCCATCGCAACCCTTGCAGTCATGGCATTCTCAAATGGTAAGATTGGCATTAAGATTTTTAAGATATTATCTCAGAATTCCAATTCTCACATTGTTTGTTTAATTCGAAAAAGGAATTGCAAACTAATAGAAACTAATAGATACACAACCAAACCCGTATTTAGACGATGATTTAAAAAAAAATTGCAAAACAACTTCCATAACTTACAAACAGACATAGACAGCTTACCAAAGACAACTGACGTACTAGACATAAACTCTTTAACCCTTAAGCTGCGTAAGTACAAATTACCCTTGTTTGCAGATGGATAACAGTCATCTAACTACGATCAGTGAGCTGACCCCCCATACGGTTTACACAATACGCGTCCAGGCGTTCACCTCTGTAGGGCCGGGACCTATTTCTGCGCCAGTACAGGTTAAAACACAGCAAGGCAAGTAACCAATCATGATAGAATAAGAACTTCTTTAAAAAAAATGGTTAAGCCAACCATGTTGCTGGACGGTTGGTGTAGTGGTTGAGAAGTGGTAAAACCAACACCAGTGGCAGTCGTTCACATCCGCCGTTCCGACGCGTTGCGACGCATTCCGTCCGCAAGTAGGCGCAGCTGGTCGGATGCGAATGAAATGAAAAAATGAATTTTAAGAGATTTTAAATATAAACTTCAATTTCCATCACCGTACTAAAAACGCGTTCCGATGCGCTCCGGCGCGGACCGTTCGTTGTGAATCGTATTTTAGAAGAAGAAATTTTAATTTTCATTAAGATTTTTTCTTAAAACCAATTTTTAGTTTCTATTCTTGTAGCAAAAATAATTGAGAAACAGATCTCTGAGAAGCTATTGAACAGTGTGGTAGATAAAGTTATTAAAAATAAATCAGCATCTATCTTACAATCTCCTTATTTCTAAAAGCCTCATGGCAATACCGTCCAAATCGACTAGATTTGAAAGGCTTCACTCAGAATACATTAGATAGGATCTTCGCGGATACACATGGGATCGCGAGCTTCGTCAGTGAGATTCCATTAACTAGCAAAATACTGTAGTGTGTTTAGCTACAGGTTAGTTAGGTTTGTTTACCAACAAGTGATTTTGGATGCCCTTAGCGGTATTAGCAGATCCACCCCAGGAAACTTGAATTAGTTGAATGTTGCGATATCACCGTGTTGTGTTATTTTTAACCCCCGACGCAAAAAGAGGGGTGTTATAAGTTTGACGTGTCTGTGTGACTGATTTAAGTGCGGTTTTTTTGTTGTTTGAAATGTGACTTGACTGAGAGTGTTCTTAGACATAATTCAAGAAAATCTGTTCAGCCGTTCGAAGATCATCAGCTCTTTTCTAATCGTTGAAGGAGTTTTCGACTCGGAGTATTTCAAAATTATGATTATATTAGCAGAATTGAACGTAAAAGCCATCATCCAACGACATTACTTTATTCTCTTTTTTCTCTTTATCCGTATTTAACTGCAACTTGTACTCAACAACTCGAAGTAAAAACTAAAGAAATTTTTCATCGAAATTAGACATGTAATCCCAGGGGCTAACGATTAGCAATTCTTTTTCTTAATTATAGAAATAATTACTTTTTGATGCTAATTTGCATTACTTACCTACAAACACAGGTGTCCCATCACAACCATCGAACTTAGTGGCAGTGGAAGCCGGCGAAACCTCAGTGACATTGTCGTGGAGAAGACCAGCCCACGCTGGAGACAACATCGTGTCTTACGAACTGTACTGGAACGATACGTATGCAAAGGAACACCATAGGAAGTAAGAAGTGCTTACTTAAATGATAACTGTACTTTAACTTTGTTCTAGATACATTATTCGTTCTTTTGTCCCTAAGGAAGTATGAAATAACGAAAAAATCCTTTGGGAAATCCTAAAGGATTTTTTTCGTTGGTTGGTTGTTACATGGTTTGTAATGAATATACATTAATTTTTATTTTCATAGAGAGTATAGCAATTATATCCATTCAACTTTAGCCGACCTTCAAATTTAATAATGTACACAGTAACTAGCCGTGCAATGTGACAAAAGATTAAAACCCCTAAGCGTAATATATTTAGAGTTTCTACCCTCACATCTATTTCTGGTACTAGACACGCATCTTACAAATCTACTATGTCTTTAGGCGGATCCCAATTACTGAAACATACACTCTGAACGGGCTGTACCCAAACACGTTGTACTACATCTGGCTGGCAGCAAGATCACAAAGGGGCGAGGGTGCCACAACTCCACCAATTTCCGTTCGAACAAAACAATATGGTATGTGGTGATAACTGACACAAGGAGTGACGTCTCGTGAAAGAGTGACTGTAGACCGGTGAAAGGGAACGAATCTGACTTATTTTAAATTTAAATTTGGAGTACCAATTTTTTTTTTAGTATACTCAAAATATTTTTGACACTAGATGGCTCTTTCCCCTTCATTGTTTTGAGAGTATGAGAGTGTGGTATTCCAGGTAACTCCTAATGTAATATTTCACATAAGAGCACCTGCCCGGCACGCTGCCAGTAATACAGCACAAGCACCAAGTTTTATATCACAATATGTGTTTTGTAATCGTAACTTTGTCGAAACGGTAAAGTGTACGCCGCGCCGTAAT